>VZTI01003890.1:299089-353356 GCA_013397865.1 Struthidea cinerea | reverse complement strand
TGCCAGGGGCGGCGTGCGGGGCGCTCCGGTTCCCCGGGCCCGCTTGGCGCCGGGCGGAGGGCGGAGCGCGGCGGCGGCTCCGTGCGGTGCATCCCGGCCTTTCCGAGCTCCGCCTCCCTCGCCGGCCTGAGCCTCGGTGTCTTCCTCCAGACCGACCTGTCCTGAGCCTGGCTCAATAAGCGTTAGTCCCCCATGCAATTTCCCGTCGTACATAGCTGTAAGAATGGCTCAAGTAACCATCTCTTGATGACTTTCTCATCACGGGAATACCGCCCACTTCTGTGGTATTTCCACACACAGCGTACAAAGTTTGAACGCTGACTAGATAACAAACCTTTAGTAATGGGTTTTGCGAACAACCAATTAGATCATTTCCCTATTGCATTTTGCCGGTTAAGCAAAGATGCTATTAGTGCAATGAACCTTGCAAACAATTGCTTAACTTGGCTTTTGCAAGTTAAAGGGAAGAGGGAAGAAAAAGCGTGATGTCATAGTCCTCTTTTTCCAGCTCTACTACACAGCTCTTAAACCCCTAGAGATGGATTTAAGCTAGGTTTTGTTTCTGAAACTGGGTCTTTAAAGACATATTCTTCAACACGCAGCTGAGGTTTATTACTCTCATTGGGAAGACATGGATGACCATGATACAAAGGCCATGTTCTGTTCTCCCTTTAGTCCCAGTGGTCCTGCCAAGAAAGTTGCAGGTGATCTGGTCTTGAATTGCATCAAAAGATGTCGGCATTCCATACACACCCAGACTAACCACTGTGCTCCCAAATGCTCCTGGAATTTGTGTTTCTTGGAAATTCTCATCTAGAACAAACAACAGAGAAATAAAATCCAAAGTTTTTATAAGGAATTTTAATTACAGGTGATGCGCGGAAAAGACTCCGCTACTGGAGTAAGTAGTAAAGTAGGTATGTTTATTGCAGGGAGGCACGGGGGGGATAATTCCTCCAAAGTCATGCGTGCCGACAGCTGCATTCAGCTTGGTATATATCGGGTTACAAGCTCCATATTCCTTAAGTTTCCCAATATGCCTATCCATATTCATTACCTAGCTCCGCCTAGTCCCACTTCATATTATAATGAGCCCAAAAGTAATTTACATCTGCGTTGCATCATCTGGTGGTCGTGGGCAGGCGTCTCCGGGATGAAGTAAGAGTCTTCCTCATTCTGAACTTTTCACTTTGCTTCCCTGTGCATGCTCTCTACGTCCCTGGCCCAAGTCCAAACTTCGAGGCTGGTTTAAGTTAGTTTTAGGTTCGAAAACAGGATCTTTGGTCAAGATTCCTTCCCCTTATCAATAGTCTTATATCTTCTCAATCTGCTTTGGTAGGCACAATAAGTGTGGAGCAAGCTGTATGCATTGTTTTTAACAAACATCTTAGCAAACCATTTAACCTCTGCTTTCCCTTCCTCCCCCTGATTCACAGGCTCTGCATGTCGTTAAGAGTCATTGGGTTTGCAAGATCACAAAAGTGTTCCAAGAACTAAATTAGTAAATTTAGCATAGAACATGGGGAATGTATCTGGTCAAGCAGCAGTCTAAGAAAAGGAATCTGTAGTGTAATTCAGGGGCATTATGATGCTCCATGTTGCCTACAGTACACAAACTCCTTTGGTTCATGTTGACACCTGTAATACAAGCCTGAGCGGGACATCCTGTTGCCTGGCGTTTCTCCGGCTGCCCTCAGCCACAGATGCCGGCTCTTGGGGCCTGAGAACCTGCAGCAGGTGCTGCTGCTGTCAGGGGGAGGCGTGGGTCACTCACATGGAGGCGAGGCGGCTCCCGAGAGGGTAAAACAGCCAACAACCAATGGGGTATCAAACTTAACAGAACTTTCCAGAAGGGTAGGTAGGTCGTAGGCTCTGGGCACGCCTTCCTTCCAGGAGAAAGGGTGGGTTCTATACCCTGGTCCCGCCCAGGGAGTCCTCCTCCTGGGAGGAGCCTCCCACATCAGAGGTGGAGCTGGAGTAGGAGGCAGCAGCAATATCCAGGAAAGGACCTCCTACACCTCCCCCATTCTTATAAATTGATTGAAGAACTTGGGTATAAATAATATGTTTAAGGATAAAAAACACAACTGAAAGGAAAAATAAGACAAGAACGACAAGTCCAATGTCTTTGATGATGGAGCTTCCCCATTCTGACAGTCCCATTTCTTGAAGTAGCTGCTTGAGCCATCCTCCTGAGGCCTTGGCCACTGCTCCCATAGTGTGGGTCAGTTTTTTAACTGTGTCGTTGAGGGCACGCTGAAACCAGTCATTGGTCTCATATTTAATGTCTTTAATTAAAATGTTCATCTTTTCTAGGGTGGCGTGGATGCTTTCCGATTCTGAGGAAAGATTAAAACAGCACATGCCCTCAAAGTCCTGGCATCCATGCCCGTGTGCCAGCAGCAGAAAATCAATAGCCATGCAGTTTTGTAGCGTGGCTTGCCTGGTAATTTTTTCCTCTGATAGGAGGTCACTTAGGGTGCAAGAAGTCAATTTCACTTGCTTGGTCACCCAGCACTCGAGGTGGCCCAATTAATTGAGTGCTTTTGAGGCTGCCACCCAGGGCAGGAAAATTGAAACCACAATTTTCTTGGATTTAGCCCAAAGGTAAATTGAGGTATCACAGTGGGGGTCTGATTGAGTTGCACCTCTTTTTTGAATTTTTCTGTTTCTCCAGATTGGAATTTGTGTCATATTGGGTGTAGCAAGGGTCAGACATCCTAGGGTGCAAGGTCCTCCTATTAGGTGAGATGGAATCCCCGGCCATGCGCGATCTCCACAAATGAAAAAGGTATCTTTAGGGAGGGCACGGGGGTTGGGATAATACTCATCGGCTGTGGAGGGAAAAGTGACCTTTGCAATATTCCTGCACCACTCAGCTGTTGTCAATTCCAATTTGGTTTGTTTAATTTGTTGATATATTTTTGTGTCATGGTAGCGAGGACTAGGGTTGAATTTGAAATGCACACAACGTGGTGCCTTTAAGGAGCCTAATAATTCAATTTCTTGGGGCTCTTCAGCCAGTTTGGGCAGCTTTTCTATCCATTCCCTCCACAGGAAGAGCGGGTTAACAACCGGGACTTTGACCTTATAGGTGATCCAGTTACGTTTGAAAACGTGGTAATCGGTCTTTTTGGTGTTGACTTACCAGGTGAAGTTGCACAAGGTTTGTGGATAATCTGTTGGTTCCATGGGGACTCCCACCAGGCTCGTTGACAGCGGATTATCCACAGCTGCTGTCGAGAGGCACATTTCCTGCTGTTTCATGGCATGGGCCAGGGTCACCCACACATTCTTTTTTGGCTGGGAAACAATCCATGGGGCAGCGGGCATGATCATAACCATCAGGCAGCTCACGATCAGTGGGGCATTCACTGCGGGAAAGGCCATTCTCAACTAAAACAGACAGAAAAATGTTAATATTTAAAATGGGTTGGGGATAGGGATAGGAAGGGTTTGGGGTAGGAGGCAAGGAACTTAGGGTAGGCCAGGGCTTGGTAACAGGGAACATGGGAAACTGGCATTTTTGGCATCGTCTTCTTCTCTTGGGCAGATGGCTTCCTTTTTGGGGATGGCTTTTCCTGGCTTGTTCTTCCTTCTCCATGTGACATCGGCGACTCTGTTGGTGGTCAGGTGCTGAGCTTTTGTTTGGTTCTTTAGGAAAGGTTTAATGAACTTTCCTGGGACCCACTTAGGGCCTTCTGGAGTAGACATGCATCCGTATCCTCTTCCCCAGGTGATGAGGGGGAAGGGACCGGGGATCTTTAGGGAATCCAGTTCTTTTGTCAAGACCAAAGGGTGCTCCTTCAGCCATGCTCGCGTAGTGTTGTGAAAATGGCATTGCACAGGGGGGTCTGGCTCTTTGTCAGAGCCGTTCAAAAAATTTAGAGTAAAAAGAGCCCTCGCAAGCCGGACTGCGGGAGTCTCTATCTCAACTCCCCCTTTTTGCTGAAGAAGCATCCTTTTTATGGTCTGATGAGCCCTTTCTACTAGGGCCTGACCCGTGGGCGAATGAAGTATCCCAGTGATGTGTGAGATCCCCCATTCTTGAAAAACTTCCTCAACGACTCTGAGATATACGCAGGGCCGTTGTCCATTTTTGTCTCTTTAGGAATTCCCAGAACAGAGAAAGCCTGGATCAGCTGTGAAATAACATCTTTTGCTTTCTCTCCTGAATGCGTGGAGGCAAAGAGAGCACCTGAGAAGGTGTCAATGCACCCATGCACATACATTAGGCGGCCAAATTTGGGGACATGGGTCACATCCATCTGCCACAGTTTCCTACTACCAAGCCCTCTGNCAGCTGTGAAATAACATCTTTTGCTTTCTCTCCTGAATGCGTGGAGGCAAAGAGAGCACCTGAGAAGGTGTCAATGCACCCATGCACATACATTAGGCGGCCAAATTTGGGGACATGGGTCACATCCATCTGCCACAGTTTCCTACTACCAAGCCCTCTGGGGTTAGCTCCTGTACCCAAAGATGGAAGCTGGAGGGTTTGGCATTTGGGACATGTTGCCACTATAGCTCTTGCTTGGTCCTTTTTTAAATCAAACATTCGGACGAGAGCAGGAACGTTTTGATGGAAGAGTGCATGGCTTAACTTTGCTTGTTGGAACACATCTGGCAAGTTGGCCACATGCACTGGCGCAGCTAGCACATCTGCTGCTCTATTCCCTTCCAAGATAAACCCAGGAAGGTCGGTATGTGATCCCACATGCATTACAAAAAACGGTTGCTTTCGGTGGGAAACTAGCTGGACTAGCTTCGAAAGCAACAGGTGTATTTTTGGATTGTTGGACTTGGAGAGCCAAGTGCCCTCAGCTCTAGAAACTACCCCGGCAACATAAGCTGAATCCGTTACCAAACTGAACGGTTCAGAGAACCTGTCAAAAGCTCTGACGACGGCTGCCAGCTCTGCCATCTGTGGGGATCCTTTCACAACTTCTGCATCAGATTCCCACTTTTGAGTAGTCGGATCCTGCCATGTGATGACATATTTTCCTGATGCATCGGAGCCATCAGTGAAAAGAGTCAAGGCTTTGAGAGGTCTTCTGCTTTGAATTGAATTTTGAATGATTTTCAGGTCTAAATTAAAAACTTTATGTTTTGGGTAATGGATGGAAAGTTGCCCTGGTTATGAATCTAGAGCATATTGGAGTTCAACATTGTTTTGGATGACATATTCAAATGAGCCAATTGTAATCAGTAGGAAAATGCATGTGAAGTCACATCCCGCTGGGACAGCAAGACGGGACCTCGCTTTTCTGATCACCTGCGCCATTCGTTCCTGTGGCGTGGTGATAGTTTTTGATGAATGATTGGAGAGAAAGATCCACTCTGTTATGAGCAGTGGGTCCTTCTGTCTCTTATCCCACTGATGGATGAGCCCATGCAAATGGGGCATTTTTCCTAGAATGGCCAATTTGAAGTGCAATTTGGGATCGAATCTGTGTGCTTGCTTACTTACCAAAGCATCTTGTGATTTCCTCAGTGCGTCACGCGCTTCAGGGGTGAGCGTTCTGGGTGCTGTCAGGTCATTGTCTCCTCTCAGGAGGTTAAAAAGTGGTGCCAGGTCTTCCGTTGAGATCCCCAAATAGGGCCGAATCCAATTTAGAGAGCCGCATAATTGTTGAAGTTCCTGTAAATTTTTTGGATTGTCAATAATTTTAATTTGCTGGAGAACAATGGTCTGCTCTCGGATTTTCATTATGAGGTAGTTCCACGGGGCAGTCTTTTGGACTTTGGAGGATTGTATTTCAAAACCATTGCTTTCCAAAGCCCCCACGACTTTAGAAAGGGTCCATTCCTGTAGGTGCTAAAAAGCTAGAAGCAGAGAAATTCTTCAGCCTTTTCTCAATATTCTGTGAGAAGACTGTCTTTCCTATGTAAACTATTTTAAACAAGGACAAAGTTTCATAAACTTCTTGCACTCACAAGCTGTTTTGCAAGATTGTTATGGCTTTGACTTTGAAAATATTTTGGAATAGGTATCTTAGGACTTGGCCAATCCTCTCAAGGAGTAGATGGCCGAGGAACCAATTACCTATTGCCATTCAACACACTTTTTGCGATCTAGCCTATACAGTAGTCAGAAAATAAAGCAAAAGCTTCGGCTTCCACTTGTTCATAAGCCTGGACTCTATGTCGTTTTCTTTATGTGCCTCGTACGTAACAGCGACACACTCCAAATAACTTTGATTGGGTGCACAGACCAGTACATCATCCATATAATGGATGATGATGGAGTCAGCAGCCAGAGTCTGGATCGGGGACAGAATGCGTGCAACATACCACTGGCAAATGGTGGGTGAATTTTTCATTCCTTGTGGTAACACTCGCCAATGGAAGCGCTGCATTGGTTCTTTTTGATTAATTGATGGTACCGAAAAGGCAAATCTGGGGGCATCATCCAGGTGTAGGGGAATCTGGAAAAAGCAGCCTTTAATATCGATTACTGCTATTTTCCAGTTCCACGGGAGCATAAATGGTAACCCTGGTTGTAGAGATTCCATGTCTTCAATGACTTCTGTAATTTTTCTGAGGTCGTGGAGGAGCCGCCACCTATCCTTCCCCGGTTTTCGAATTACAAAAACAGGGGAATTCCAGGGGCTATTGGAAGGGACGATGTTACCCTTTTTTAGTTGCTCATCCCCGAGCTCATTGAGCGCCCTTAATTTTTCACTCAGTAAGGGCCACTGATCGACCAAAACAGGTGAATTAGTTTTCCAAATGAGAGCTTGAGTCAGGTGCTCTTCAGTGGCCCCAGTTAAAAATCCTGGATCTTTGGAGCCAGTTTGATCCAGGTTCCCCATTGGGACATGACATCTCTACCCCAGAGGTTAAAGCCTGAGTTGATGACAAAGGGATGCACAAATGCGATGTGCCCATCAGGCCCCTCTGTTTGGATAACATTTTTGCTCCTTTCGGCAGGGATGTATCTGCCGACACCACAGATGGTACCTGCCACAGACCGCTTCTCCCACGATGACGGCCAGTAGGAAGATGACACAACCGTCACATCTGCCCCTGCGTCCAACATTTTCGTAAGGGAAATGTCCAAGCCGCGACTCGAGAGTCTGCAGCTGACCACTGATCTGTTTTTCCCAATTTCTTCAGTCCAGAAGACTGCTGGGGAATCTGTGAGAACTGCCTGGAATGGGTATATTTTGACTCTGGCGACAACCTGATTCCTAGGGAGAAAAAACGGAGGGTTACAACACACCAACTTCAGCAGAAAGTTACCATCACCATCTGTCTTGACAAAAGAAGGGATGATCTCAAGTTCCCTAGGTCCATGGGTCGCATCAGGCAGCACGAGCACAAAGGTGTCCTTGGCAGGAGTCTGCAGAGGTATTATTTGGAAGTCAAGTCCGGTAAATTGAATATTGTCTTCGGTCACAGCCGATAAGAAGTCTTTTTGTGTGGCGGACGTTGTTTCAGGGCCACGACATGGATCCGTCTCTTCACGCCGCTCACTCAGTTTCCCATGTTTTGGGAGGGGGGAGGGAAAGTAACAGGGATAGGCGTGGTAGGGATGGATGAGGTTGGGATAGGTGCGGTGGGAACAGATGTTGGGTGGGTAGACACTCGGGGGTGCTGCGAATTCGGGTTAGGGTTGGCAAGCAGGGTTGTCTGGCAATTTTTAGAAAAATGACCTCTTTTACTGCATCTGAAGGAAGTAACTTCTTGCATATCAACAGTGTTTATGATGGGATTTCGCAGTGGTTTTATGAGCTAAGGTTTCAAGGCTCATAAGCCTCAAACAGGCTTCAGCCATATGGTCAATATTTGGGGGAGGGGGAAGGGACAAAATAATGGGGAAGGGACAAAATAATGTTTTTACAACTGTCATTTGCATGTGTTTTTGCCATTTCTTTTAGAATGCCTTCTCTGATTTTTGGATCTTCAGCTTGTTTTTCAATGGCAATCCTTAATTTGTCGACAAATGACACAAATGATTCATGGGAGCCTTGATAAATGTTGAAATAGGACAGCATAGGGACAGAAATTGGAGGCATACCTAGGAATACTCGTTGAGCTGCTCCGATGCCAAAACATCGGGAGCAATGTTCTGGGTTTGAGTCTGGAGCTTGCTGTAATCCTCCTCTCCTACCAATAAATCAAGGGAGAACCCTTGGCCACTTGAAGTACTAGGGAGAACCGGTATTCGTTCCCGAATTTGCCTTTTCCAGTTTCGTTCTCACACTAGGTATTCTGTGGGAGAAAGGAGGCAAGACACGATCATTTAAAGATTGTGGGGAACTAAGGTGTTGATGGCGAATGTTGCATGCAGCAAACTTTTAAAGTATTCACTTTCCCGGCCAAACTCTTTTTAAGTCTTACAAAGCCCCCTAATATTATTGTAGCTAAAGGGTTCCCAGGTAGGGTTCAAGCCTGTGCGGCTAAACTGTACAGGAGCGGCGAAGGGGGGCTCGAGGGGTTCTGGGTCCCGGCCCAAGGTGGCATCCCTTCCAGCTTCCCCACCGTGGGAACCGGAAGGGGGGGCGTGGGAACCAGAAGCACCAACCTCAGGGGAGGGATCAGGAACGGAAGAGGAGGGGTTTGGAAAAGGGGAGGAGCCTTGAAAAAGGAAGGGGTTTCCGGGATTATTAATTAGGGGTCCACTCACAGTTCCTGTTACCGCCCAGTGGGAGAGGTTAGGATAACAGGTAGGAGGGAAAGGGCTGATGTCAGGAAGGGGGAGGAACAGATTTTGAATGGTGGGAAAAAGTGAATTCTGGGAAGAAGAAGATTGGGGGAGGGAAACCATGTGGTCGCAGCCATTTTGAAGGCTAGGTTGGCTGTCGCCGCCATTTTGGGGAACACGAGAGACACTGGGGGAACTAACTTTTGGACTTATAACTGGGGCTGGCAAACTGAAGGAAACTCTTTTAAGGGTGCTCGGAGAGGGTTGCGCGGGTCCTTTCCAAGCGGGGGAGGGAGAAGCACAGGTAGTATCAGGGAGCTGATGACAACCCTGAGTCCTCGAGCTATCTACAGTCCCTTTGCCCCTCTGTGAAGGTTTGAGGGAATGGGAAAGACAGGGAACAGGTAAAGGGGAAGGAGTAACTGGGGTTTTTTCCTTTAATTTTTTCTTTCGCCTTTTTGCAATGTTGTGGATCAGTGTCAGGAGCGCGAAAAAGCACTCTACTGACCCGTCCCCACTACCTTGCAAAAAGGTCAACCTCCTTTCTATTTTTTCCCAAAATTTAAAGATTTTGCTTCGTCCAGGGTTGTATTGATGGATTCTTTAAAATCCACCGGACGAACTTCTTAAGGAGGGCTTTAGAAAAACTTAAGTTATTTTCAAAAAGGGAATTGCGAACTTGGAGATAAAACTCCCGCTGCTCTGCAGGTAACTTATTACCCATGGCAGCAGAGCAGGACCCACCCACAGCGCCTGAAGAATGAAGAAATTACGAAAAATGGGGAGGGAACAGCAAAATATCCCCTTGGGACAATCAAATTTCTTACCCTCGAAGCTGTTCCTCCAACTAACGTGTCAGCACTGGGTCCTCCTGTTCTACGGACTGTTTTTTCCGGGTCACGTCGCTTTGAGTACGGCGTCCCTTCAGTCTGCCCTGGGAGCACCACACCTTATAACAGGGCGTGTTCACACAGGGAAGCAGCAGCACCAGGTCCTGTAGAAGTCCAGGCTCACAGGAACTTAATTTCAGGTCTCTGTTTGGTGCACCACTTGTTGCCTGGCATTTCTCCCGCTGCCCTCAGCCACGGATGCTGGCTCTTGGGGCCTGAGAGCATGCAGCAGGTGCTGCTGCTGTCAGGGTGAGGCCTGGGTCACTCATGTGGAGGCTCCGGGTGAGAGGCAAACAGGACGTGGGGGACAAAAGGCACAGGAGGCAAAGGGCTGCAGGAGGGGGTCTCCCCTGTGGTCTCCATTTATTGCAGGATAGGGCAAAGAGGTTCGGGAGGGAGAGGATCAGAGGGAGAACACTCAGGACTGGACGTGTGCAGGGAGTTTTAAGGGAGGCGAGAACTGGGAGGGGTTGAGGGATACAGCCAATGGGGTTACAGACTAGGGGAGGGTATAGGAATCCAGGGTCCAATAAAAACATCTGAGTGGAGGGTAAAACAGCCAACAACCAATGGGATAT
Organism: Struthidea cinerea; assembly: GCA_013397865.1. Lineage (NCBI taxonomy): Eukaryota > Metazoa > Chordata > Aves > Passeriformes > Corcoracidae > Struthidea > Struthidea cinerea. The sequence continues at coordinate 343,238 of VZTI01003890.1, read as the reverse complement.
CAAACTTTACAGAACTTTCCAGAAGGGTGGGTAGGTCCTCGACTCTGGGCAGGCCTTCCTCCCAGGAGAAAGGGTGGGTTCTATACCCTGGCCCCACCCAGGGAGTCCTCCTCCTGGGAGGAGCCTCCCACATCGGAGGTGGAGCTGGAGTAGGAGGCGGTGGCAATATCCAGGGAAGGACCTCCCACAAAATCCCACCTTCCTATGTTGTCCTGAGGTATAAATGAGGCTGTTAAGATCTTGTGAATTAGTGTATCACAACTTTCTCCCAAGGAATTTCCTCCCAACAACTTCCTTCTCTTCCTGTCAACTGCGTTTTCAGTCAGACTCTGAAATGGAGTTCCAAGGAGGAGAGGGCAGGCAGCAGTAGTGACGGACTTTAGGAGACAACAGGTGCTTGGGGATGATCATAAATATGTTCTGATTACATAACTGTTTAAAAGAAAACATGTTTTACAGATTAGCAGTCCTGTCCCATCATGTGTTCCCCTCCTCCCTCCAGATATTTTAGTATTTAATTAGCTGTAGAATTTATTAACATTTATCACACTGACAGAATTAACATGGTGCAGAACTTTTAAATTCCTAGGCAGAAAAAGAAAGGCAGATCCTGAAAACTTCTCTTAAAGCTGGTACTCAAATTCCATACCAAATATTTGAAAATGAACCTGCAATTTCCTAAATCCCCATAATTTTCAAAGTTTTGCATTTTCAATGCAATCATGCTGTTAAGATTTTCCCAAGATAAACTATTGCATTTCATTGCTTTTTTGCAACATTTATCCAGGCATCCAAGATTTTATATGGAAAATGAAGATACTTTAGAAAACTTGGGCTTTGTTTTCCCACAAAAGATCTGATTAACACTTTTTAGGTCTACTGTAACACACAACAAAAGAGACCACTACAAGCCATTTTCTCTGCATCATCCTGGCCAGAACATGAAGTACCAACATCTCAGAGTGGCTGTGCTCATCGGTAGCTTCCCACATCAATGACAGTCAATTAGAATGACAATACAAAACAATTTATAAGTAAACACAACACTAAAAATAAAATACACAGAAAACAGCTAATTTCTATTCTTCTCTTCAAGCTCTTCTTGATTTATTATCCTTAGAGTGCTTTTATCAAAAGGCTTATTTCTCTCACTATTCCTATATTCCATGTTTGTACATTGGAAACTGCTATGGTGTTTTGAGCATTAGTGAAGTTCTTAAATTGCTCAGCTTTCAGCTGAGCAATTTACAGAAAGTTTACTCAGTGTGTTTCTTTGGTTCTCTGTATGTGGATTAAATTCCAAAGCCTAGTGAGACAAACATTTTTATTAAATACTCACTTTCCTTTCCCTTACCAAGAATAGTAGCCATTATTTTGAAAATCTGATCTTTGCTGGAAATCCATAGCCACATTCAGGATAAAAAACAAGGTACTAATTTGAGAGGGGGCAGGGAAGAGAAAAGCAGCTCTGAGGAGGGTATGGCTGATGTTGCAGAGTAACAGTATACAGGAGAAAAAAAGGAATATTATTATATTAAGAGACAAAGAAAGAAATATTACCTATTGCCATATAACTTTGCAACTTTTGCCATCCAAACTCAAAAGTTTAGTCATATCTTAAAGGACTATTTGGCTAAGTTAAAAACATTACAGCGAAAATCTACTTAAAACCTAAGCAAAATTTCTTAAGCACATCATTTAATAAAATCCCATCTTAATTTTTTTATATAACAAGTTAAAAAAATAATATCAGTAAGTGTGAAAAGCATCCCTCGATTTACTTATTGGGCCAAATTCACTTTTTTGCTTAATTAACCTGATTTCAGCTGGAATAATGGCTCTTTAAACAAGGCTGAATTTTGTCCGATGGACACAAAGACAGGAAAGAATACGAAAAAAGTGGTGGGTGTAGAGCGTTGTGCATTTTGCGGATCTTCAGTTAGTAACGGCTCTGATTCAGAGCAGCTGAAAGCAATGAACAGTATTGATTTAACATGGTAAGACACACTCTGTCCTACACCATGGGATATAAAAGTTACTGGCAAAAGGAAGTGATGTTTTGGACTGGTCTTTAGCAAAATCTGCACTTAGTGTGCACATGTATAGGAAGAGGCAAAGAAAATACTTGCCAGTGTTGCTGTAGGTCTGTTAACTGAACCTAAGGAAGTTTATCAAAGTCAAATTGTACATTGTTAAGGAGCAAGAGAAGTGATGAAGACGTCTATGACTGGACCTGGTTGCTCACAGAGTTGGTGCAGTCTCCATCCTTCAAGGCTCTCAAGCCCAAGGCAGAGAAAGTGACATAGTCTGGTCTCACAAATGACCCTGATTTGAGCAAGACATAGGACAAGAGTCAGGTCCTGAGGCCCTTTCCATTCTGAGTTACTGTGTGTTCCTATGATCCTTGTTTAACCTTACTGCTTTTGGGTTGAATGCATAGCCTATGCTGAGATTAAAATGTATGGCAATTTAGAATAGAATAGAATAGAATAGAATAGAATAGAATAGAATAGAATAGAATAGAATAGTTCAGTTGGAAGGGACCTACAATGATCACCTAGTTTAACTGCCTGACCACTTCAGGGCTGACCAAATTTAAAGTCCATTATGAAGGGCTTTATCCAGATGCCTGTTTTTAAGGCACCGACAGGCTAAGATTATCAACCACCTCTCTAGAAAGCCTGTACCAGGGTTTGACCACCCTCTCAGAAAAAAATTGCTTCCTAATGTCCAGTCAGAACCTCCCCATATGCAGCTTTGAACCATTCCCACACGCCCTGTTGCTGAATTGCAGGGAGAAGAGCTCAGCACCTCTTTCCCCACTTCCCCTCCTCTGGGAGCTGAACAGAGCAGTGATGTTGCCCCTCAGCCTCCTTCTCTCCAAACTAATCAAACCCCACCACTCCTTGCAGAACAGACCTCCCAGCCCTTCTGCCTGCTTGGTTGTCTTTCTCTGGATGTCTTCAGGTGCCTTAGCATCATTCTTAATTTTTGTGGCCCAGAACTGCACACAGTTTTAGTCTGTATTTACTTACTCATAACTAATACTGAAGCTAAAAAAGGCAAGACTCTCCAGGTTTTTGCTTTTTCCATTCTATTTCAAATACAATGTCATTTAAGTCTTCTGAATTCTTTCGGGTTTTTTCCTTTGTTTTCCTTTCTACTTTTCCGTATTTGTAACTCTACATGTTCTGTGCAAGTGCTCTTTAAAAATGTCTACAGTCTCTTCGTTTAAATTCATAAAGTTCAAAATACCTTCCAGAGTAGCCTTTTAAAATAATTTATGGAAGCTTTACATGTAATTTTTTAAGTCTAAATACATTCCCAGCCATCATCCAAAAGAGAAATGAAAAAGCTCTCAAGAGTCTGAAGACAAATAAGACATAAAGTCTGAATGGACTTAGATTTGAAAAGATTTACATATGTTTTAGTACTTGTTTTAGTATTATTTGTATACAACAAATAATAATCTTACTAATTAAAGGAGCAGTTATTCCTTCTTGTGGAGAGATGAAATAGGAGATTTAGTAAGACAGGTGCACCCAGACCAAACAAGCTTTGTTGGAAGCAAAGATACTGCCATTATATTAGAAGGATTCTGGATCTGCTGCAAAATGCATGTCACCCCAATTACCTTGTTTTCCCTTGTCAGTGACTTTTGTCTCTTTGACTGAACAGGATGGAGATCGGTAAATTCTAATTTTTTGAACTCTGGATTAGAAGTCTGTTTCTATATACTACATTCATACATTGTGTGGCACAGTGACAAATAACTTTTTAATCCAGTCTATTTTTATTTTTTTTTAAGCAAGTTCACTTTAGAACTGCTTTTGTATCAATGTAGAATTTAAGCTTCCTGTAAGGTCTTTTTCACACTAGCTTCTACCTTTTATGATATGGATGTTCTCTGTATTTAGTACATTCTCCTCCTCCCTGGAGGAGATGTACACATTTGATGTCATTCACACACTCACACATTCTCTTTTTTAATAGATAAAATATTTGGCCTATTTTTTAATGCAACATCTGTTTTTCACAGTAATTCACTCTGGACTGCTTTGGTGTTACACCAGTTCTATATTTCAGAGCACAAGATGGTTGTTTTTAAGGCTAAGTGAGGGAATAAAAAAATTAGTATTTAAAAATACTCAATGAAATTTGTCTTCCTCACAAAAGCATGCAAAATGAAAACCATTATTTAGAAAGAAAAATAAAAGAAACATGAACTACTACTAGAAAGTACACTTCTTTTCTTACACTGCTTCTTGTAGACTTGACTTTTTGGAAAAGTTTTTGCTATTTTTTCTTTATAAAGTTACTTATGACTCTGTCAAAAATAAAATTGCTGTAAACTGATAAAAAATGCAGGAAAACCAAAGGAATATTATGCTTCCATCTATGTTATATGACAGAAAGTAGTCTTTAAATCAATACATTCTGCCACTTGTCTACTGCACGGAAATGTGTTTTAAAAATCTTTTTTACATCTCTTCTGCCATCATCCTTTGAACTGTTTTTGCTGATATTGTTCAATGTATGATCATTATTTCTGATATACTATTATATAATAATATGTATAATTATCTCTTGTATGCATATGTCCCTAGGCTTGCTTATATGGATTTCTACAAAAGTGAACTGTTTCCCTTAACAACTTCCATGTGCTTGGATAATTACATTACTGAAATTTATTTATTATAATAAAGAAACATACAACATAAACCAAGATTTAGATTAATTTTAGGAGTTTTCACACACATTTTTGTGGTTTGGTCTGTTTTGTAATGATGCTTCATTTTTGAAGAAATGCTAAGGTAAATAATTACTTAAACTACATTGCAGGGTGATAGTATTTTGGGAGTTAGAGTCATATTTGACCACTGATTTTCTGTAACCATATTCTCTGACCTCTGTCAAATCTAGTTGGAATAGAATCTGTAGTTCAAAAAGTTTAATGTGAAAGACTGTGCTATTGCATAAAGAAACTGAATTAAAAATAGGTTCAAAACTGTGCAGTCCACGCTGTGTCCTATTGTAAGTCTCAATAGGAAGTGGAAGAGCACTCACAGTGGTTCTATATTTGATGTTACCATTCTGGAACACAACAAAGCACTGCAGAGTATGTGACTGCCACTTATCTTTTTGAGGAGTGATTTCAGTATAAAATGATACTGTCATTTCTTTTATGTCACATCCTTACCAGCAAGAGAAATTCTGGCTTATTTGTAAATTAATGGCTTATATGTAAATTGTTTTCCATTGAGATTACTTCATCAACTACTCACTATACTTCACAGTGCTTTTAAAAGAAAACACAATAGAGAGAAGTTGCCAGTGACCTTGATTTTATTTAGGAGCACATTAAAAAAGTTATGCCACAGCTTTGGTTGACTGGAATGATAAATATACTTAAATTTCTACAGTTTTATTTTTTGAAAAAGTAAACAAATGTACATTCAGTTGTATGCAAGACCAACATTGTCAATAACACAATTACACTAGAAAATGAAATCCTTGAAGTATATAGCTGTGAAACCCTTCATATTTTTGGTATTTAAATAGCATTGTTAGAAATAGTCTGCTGAAGCCATTTTATATATGGTAAACACTGAAAGAAGACCCTGTGGCAAAGTGAATGTCATTATAGTTGCACTGGCTCGGGAGACAAGTAAGAGCCCTACCTAAACATTTTACTTGTAAGCTATGTCTTCTGTAGCTTAAACATGAAAGGAATTACCTAACTTGCAGTTATGAAGTCCATTCTTACTACTCAGCCACTTGAAGAAGTGGTCTATATTTTCATACATTTGGGATACTTATAACCCAGTAATTTTTCATGCCACAGAAAAAAATGACAGTAATTGCTTAGACTGGATGATTATTCTAAATAACCCCATAACTCCATGTTCCACCAATTTACAAATGCTTCTTACATCTCTTATAAAATGTTTAATTTTTTTCCTTTTTTTTTTTGTTTTGTGGTTTTTTTGGTTAATTTTTGTTTTGGTTTTTGTTTGTTTGTTTGTTTGTTTTTGAGAGCTGCTGTCAACCACCTAGATTGGAAAGAGGGAGGTATGAAAATTCCCAGGCCATGATGAATCCTGAGTATTTTGCAACAGTATGTACTGAGTTCTGGTAGTCCACAGTCTCTCTCTATGCTGAAAGGATGATAATAAAGCATAGATGGAATATTTACAATTTTTAGAATAAACCTACTAGCAGATCAGCTGTAACCATTTCTCCTTCTACAAAACCTGCTTTTTAGTATCACCTTATTGTAGAAACATATGGTAAGGAAAATAAAACTGTCTTTTTTAGTAAACGTAAGAAGGTTTTGATAAAAACATATAAAACACAGTTTTATCTGCTGGATGATATACAGGTACCCGTATACAAGCATGTATACTGAACAATAAAAGAGAAGGTAGATTTGAATGTTACAGGTCTGATGTAAACACAGAAAAAAAAAGAGTAGTCAAAAGTGCTGATATATGAACTCACTCCATCATGCCTAATTATTGCAGCATATATGATATAAAATAATTAAAATGCAGAAAACATCTGCTTATCTCCAAACCAGGGAAAAGAGATCTCTTTGGAAATGTAGTTAAATTAAAAACAAGTCAAGATACGTGTTATGTTTCAGCACACAGAAGAAATTCAAAGGAAGATTATAAATTCCTGAAAATAGAAGTTTATGATGACAACAGACAATGCCTTCATTACAGCGATATCAACAGAGCCACTGTAACACATACCATTTTCTTTTTGTACAGGTTTACAGTAGATACGTGAAGACACAGAAAAGGTTCATGTGCAGCTTTTCCATTAAAAGCTGTGCAGTTCATCAAACTGATAAGTATATTTCCTGAAATGTTTTAGGAAATGAGAAAAGACACTTGACGTAAATACTGTGCACACTAGTTAACTATGTATAAACTAAAGATTCTTACGTGCACTATAAATTGCAGACATGAATGGCTTTTGAAAGCTCAGTAATTTGCTTGAATGCACACTAAAGAACTGTTTAAGAAGTTGTTTCCAGTTTTGTCTGATCATTTCTCCTCAGAAAGAGTTTCACCACGAAGTTCTGCATCTAGTGAGGCCTCTTCAAGAGATGGTTTAATATTAGATACATCAACAGCAGATCCAAGGGTAGCTGTACAGATAGAGAGAAAAGAAGTACTAGGTTTTACACTTATTATCCATGCTAAAAAGCATCAAAGGCAAGAAAAATGCATGTTACCTAGCACAGAAACAAATAAGCTACACTATCTAATGAAATCCGAAATCCAAGTGAAATTTGGTCTCTAAACAGTACAACCATCCAAAAGCAGACAGTGTATCTAGCCAACAGTTCAGACTGAATATACTAATGATTGAATGCATCATGTTATTGGCAGCTTTAGTCTGAACAGGGTCACAGAGCTCCACATTAGGTGCTCAGAAAACATCTTAGAAATTCTGCCATTTAAATAAATGAATTTACTTTGTCTTACTTGGAGATAGCTGTCATACTTCAAAGCAAAAGCTCATGAACTTCACGCCATAGAAGATGGAACAATTCAGAGGGCAAGAAAAAGTAACTATTAACACAGTTTTACTACTAAAGGTATTTGTGCAATGCTATTGAGTTCTCACTGACCCACAAAATTATTCCACTTATGTATGGAATGGCAAGAAATAGCTGCTGGAAATAATCAAGTTAGTAATTTTGCCTTTGACAGAATTTACTTACATATGGTTAGTTTCTCTACTGCTAGCCTTTCAGGCAAAGTTTCAAGTGGAGTTGGTTGAATTTTTGCAGAGGTAAATGTATTTAAAGAAATTTTTCTTCCTGAAAGGGGCATCATGTAAGTTGGAGAAGCTGAAATGGTGAGGGAAAAAAGAATCATTAATAATAAAAATATTCTCACCTGAGCCAGATGTCAAAAACTGTAACCACAGGACTGTGTATCCATCCAGCAAAATAGATACCACATTTATACGACTGGCTGCTCAGCTACTGATTTTTGACTCAAGTGTCAAAACTTCAAAACATGAAAGACAATTCTTAAAATCTCTTTTTTACCTCAAAAAGCAACACAATAAGTTCATGCTGTTAAGACAGAATTTTGGTAACAGATGCCTTGCCAGAAGATTGGCAAAAGCATTAGTGCTATTTCTCATAGGTTATGAAGATTGCACCTGAATAGGCCTTGAGTCCAACACATCTATGAAAAGTGCACACAATGCATTAATCTCTAGACAACCTCCAAACAGTACAGGAAAGCAGGAGAGCCAAACATCTATGACTTTAATTGTATCAGGTCTATTTTCCAACCACTCCTTGGTAGAGAGGTGACAACCATACACTAGAAGTATGACATGTTTTGTTTTTCAGTATTTCTTCATCTTGTATACTCTCAATTCTGAACTGATTTTGAAGACACACAAACTTCCTAACCAGTATAAAAAGGCATCTTAAGTAGCTGAGAATTTTCCTATACTTGTAAGTCTCACTGAGCTCTTTTTCAGTAACATCAATTCTCTTCAATTGTCTATATTCTTTCTCAAATATAGGAGGCATACCCTATCAAATAAGCTGCTGATTAAAACCTAAACTGCATAAAATAAGGGGGGGGGGGGGGGGGGAGGAGGAAAAATCCTGTGGCAGAAAAAAGAGAAAAGTCCTAACAGGTAGAATACTGTTGTATAAGTACCTGCAAGTACAAGTTTTCTGATCAAAGCATGAGTCTTTAGACGCTTCCTTAGGAAGAATGATTTTCAATCACCTGACACATTATAAGCATCCTAATATGTTGTAAATCTGACCTAACTGAAACCATTTCCAAAGACACAGCAGTAGAATCACAATGGGAAATCATTTTCCCTATCCATGCACATGGATAGAACTTAGCTGTATTTCCTTTCAAGATCACCTAAACTTTAAACATGCAGCACGAACTGCTAAAGAGCTAAGTAACTGCAAAGCAGTCTACAAGTGAAACCCCAAGTAATATTGAAAGAAAAAGGAAATAACAAAGTTTTACAGGTAAATGCAATACTGTTCTGCTGAAGTTATTGCCAGTACAACAGTACAGTATAAAGCTAGGAATACTGCATGCTCCCTGAAAAGCATTACCTGTGATTCAGCTGACAGTGCAGACAGTACAGAGAAGTCAATGTAGTAATAAAGGCAATAAACTAACTATGATTTCATTAAATTCCTAATTTACTATCTCAGCCAACAGAGACATTACTTCAATGAATTATAAGTGTCCATGCCCATAAAAGGATAGTGCAAAATGTAAAATTATGGTTTATGTATATTTTCATTTTCTTCAAAAACACTGCAAAGATTAACTAGACAATAGTTAAGAATTTAAAATTAGTATAATTACAAACTAAAACCAGTACATGTCTCCTGTAGATTTTCCCTTGATGGAGCAGCAACAGAAGCAAGAAATTCATCCACCTGCTTCAGAGACAAGGAATTGTGTAGAGTTTCCAAAGGGCAAATAGAAGGCACCATGGAATACAGTTCAAAACCTAAATGAAAAAAATAATAAAAAAAAGAGATTTCCAAACATAAGACAGGATTTAAGGTACTGCATTAATGCAGGATAAAAAGTGCTTAGTGTACATTAGCATGTGCAGGCACAGGACTCTTGAAATCATGGAAATTAAATATTACAGGAGTTGGAACAAGATGAGCCAATTTCCAGCATATACTAAGCTAAAGATACTGTGTAACATACCATGGGATGCAAATCCCGTGTACACATGAAGTACATGGGTACACACAAATTATTCAAACATTAGAACTGTGCTCTACTCCCAAATCAGTTAATGAAAGATAATTTCCCTTTAAGACAAACTTAGCAGATCACAAAAAAAAAAAAAAAAAAGTCGTCAGGAAAAGGTAGTATTTCTCCTACTCATTCTCATACCTGGCCCAAGACTAGATAGATAACTCATTCATGCAAGAAAGTAGGATAGCTATTTTGTTAGCAGACAAGAGCTAAAATGCTGTATCTTCCAAGAAATAAATTTGCAGAATTCATGTTCTATCATCTTCAGTATTCTGTGAAAACAAACTGTTGCCTTTAATATCAAAGGAAAACCACTGTTAGCATTTTTATACCTTGAGGTTACATGGTTTTACTTTCTGAGACAGATATCCACCTACCTTTATGCATTTAAAAACAGTATTAACAGACTAGAAGTTTCATATATTAGAACAAGTAAGTAAAGCAACCCAAAAATCTAAAAATTTTTTGGACTATGCTTTTCTATGTTAGTATTGATCATACACTAACCATGCATATGCATATTACTAACAGACTAAAAAGCATTTAAACATCTTGTCTAAAAAAAAATTTGCAGTCCTCTGAAGTGAGTCAAGTTTGGTAACTCAATAAACAGCTTTTCATCCAATTGCATTTCAGAAGAGGAAAATATGTCCATTAGTGTTTTCAACATACAGCTGTAACATTACAACTTTGCAATTCAATACTGTAAATTTCTGCTAAGACAATAAAATGAAGAAGCAACAGTGAATGAGATAATGTTTATAATTTCAGTTCAAGGTACATTCGAGATAGCATTATGACTGTGAACTGTTCTTTTCCATAAAATAATAAGCAACAATGTTCCTGTGATATCCAATGTTGCCCATTCACTCCCCATTAGTACTTTGCATAAGGAAGAAATTCAACAAGATTTCAACCCCCAAATGTCTATACTTATATTTAGATCCACCTTGGCCATACTCAAGTTTCAGGGACCACTGCTACAAATACTCAACCAACTGAAGTGAACTTATGTCAGCTTCACTTAGATTATAAACAAAATGTTGCATTTCATGAAAACTTGGGGTTTATGTACAAAAGAAGCACCACCATACTATTAATTTCTATTCTCCTATAAAGTCAGTAGCTAACCTTTAGTGTAAGCACTAAGATGCTTGGCATACATATTATTATCCTTAATAACTATACATTCATGTAAATGCATGCATGTAAAGCGCAAACCCTTTCGTTGCATTACAGTAAAATGTAAGATTTCTCTTTACCCTGACAGAACAGTCACTATCACTTGAATGAGAATTTATTTTTCTGATTTTGCAACTAATGAAGTGGGACAATGTCAGGTTAACTTTTTAGTAACTATTATTGTTGTAGTCCATGTTATAGAGAACCAGAAAGGAATTCCAAAATGCACTCATGCCCTTTAAAAAAAGAGAGAGGAAATAAAATTTTACTGTTTTAGGAATTTCCCCTCCAAATTTTTTTGTTGAGTTTTGACAATTCTGCTGTCAGCTAATCATATCCCAGAAGGTCACTGTAGTATCTTTATGTCTAAGGGATATGGCTTAAACCATAATCTGGAAATGTGCACATAGGGTTTTATTTGAGTATTTTCTGATAAGTATTGTATGATGTTATGAGAAATAAATTTGAAATTTTATGATTAAGAAGCCCGACAGTATCCCTTTAAGAAGGCAATTTCCTGTACACTAACAGCCTTTCATCTTTGGCTGTATTTATTCTTAAAGCATCAGAAGGCAAGACAATGAAAGGGTTAACGCAGCATCTCAAAAAGCCACCCTGCTGTCTTAATATTCAAAAGCTATAGAGACATACCACTGGAGCCTAGAAATTCCACAGAGGAAATGGACCAGCACCTAAAGAGGTGTAGGTGTTCTGCAGAGGCCCAGAAAATAAGGTATAGCACTTTCAGAAGATACTTGTTTCACCATGTTCCTTGAACTAAAGATGGGGGGGTAGTCTGAAATGAGTTAAGAGGGTGTGATAACGACATAAAAGTAAGAAAAAAACAGAGTGAAAGGGACAAGGATAATCAAAGTGATAGTCCAGAGGACAGATGAAACAACATCAGTATGGAGTTATGTTAGTAGAGAACCCTTGGAAACCTGCAATATATTTAGGGTTCACAGTAGCTCGTACTGCATGCATTAATCTTGTTGAAGATGTGTGGTAAAACTGCTGCATTAAATGAATCAGAACAATCAGTGTGATCAATAAAGGCTATTTAGATCTTTTTTTTAAAGAATGGAGTCACAAAAAGTGACTAAATGGAACAGAAAGTAATCATATTGTTAACCACAGATTAACCACTCAAATGCAGTTCTTACTTTCTGACCTTGTATGTTTTGGAAATTTTGTTTGGTTTGAGTCTTAACATAAAAAAATGGACTCCTGACTTTTCCATTTGAAATAGGACATTAGATTTGGCCTTTTAGATCAAACACAGTCTTAATGGTATAAATTTAGCCTTACAACAGTTTTCTTTCAAGAAGCACTGCAGTGCAAAAAAGTCACTATGGGTTTAAAATGAATGTAACAAAAGACTACTTTGCTTCTAAGCAAAGCCAAACAAAAACTCAAGACTTCTTTTTTTTTAAACTTTCTTTCTAAGCAAATATATTTTTAATCTAACATGAAAATACTGATGATTTCCACTGCAATTTCAGTATCACTATCACTGAACTCAGCCAGCAGTCATGCACATTTTAAAACTGCAGTTAAGAAACCTGGAAAAGCTATATTCAGGTCCGACGGGTGCTGAAGAGCGAGTCTACTTTTCATGAACAGGATATATCTGGGGCCTATTTAATCATGTAGAAAGGGAGGCGCAAAATATTTTCCTGAGGAAGAAAAAGACATACCTCTGTCCTGTGTGTTAAACGAGAATTTTTGCAAACTGAAGACAGTTAACTCTCACTCTTGAAGTTCAAGAGGTCAATGCTGCTCAAGAAGTCACAGCTCTCTTGCTGTGATTTTTAGTGCAATATTTAAGTAATTTGCACATCTGATGAACAGAGAAGTATGATAAGGTAAAATAAATTTTTGTCCCATGAAAAATAGAGCAATTTTAGCAGGCATAGAACCAAAGCTTCTGCTTTAGTTTTTGTAATTTAGCATCACTTCAAGAAGATAATTCCAGCTGTCAATTCAGTGATTTATTTTAGAATGGGCAGGCTCAGAAAATCAGTTCAGCAGGAGAAAGACAAAGAAGAAGCAGCAGCTATCAAGAAGTGTATGTCTAGTAAGATCAGATTTCATTGTCTGTATCTTGTACCATACAGTCTGATCACACAAGAACTTGCGGAGAATAATTTTTTAGAGAGATCATGATTAACAGTAGCACTTAATTTTTTTTTCCACGGATTTTTCTAAGGAATGAATTTTGATGTTGTATTTATACTAATGAATGGTAAAGAAAGGATTTAGGATATCTAATGATTACAAATATATTTGGAATTGTGCTTGAAGTTAGGAACAACAGACGGCTGGATGATACTGTACACCCCGTATTTGAAATAAAAATAAAAGGGATGAAGCAAGGAACCTTTTGTTTTCGATTTTGTTTTTAAAATAAAAGCAAAACGTACCATTGGTTGGGTGTCGAGCAAATGAGATAGAAAACCTTTTAACAGCAGAACCGCGTGTGGTGTCTGAGAAAGAGAAAAACAGGTACCTGAAATTTGTAACAGCTACCAAAAGAGGGAGATTTTAAAATAGGAAAGGAAGAAGAAAGGAAAAAAGAAAAGATGAGAAGGTATTAGAAGTGAGTGTCATGCAGAAGGGACCAAGGAAAAGGACTAAAATCTAAATAGATGTTAAAAGAAGAAAATTTGAGTTGTTGGTAACTACAAGACGTGTAATGAAGTTTATGAAAACAAGCAGAATGAGCTGGTGATTCTGGCATACAAGGTTATTCAGGTTAGACTCAAACACTGAGTAGTGAAGTGGTGGGGAAAACAGCATGAATACTGTTTCACCTCAGAGTTATAAAGGTGTGCTTTGGTGTCTTTACATTCTGAAATCTAGTGAGAGAGTTTCTTCTCTATCCCAGATTATCCAAAACTGTGAATCTCCTGCTCCTTTGTAATCCAAACCCCACCAAATAAAAAGGTCAGGAATCCTAAAATTTTCACCATCAGTATTTAACTTACTACTTTATAATTTCATTTCTTGTATATGCTCCAAATAATTTATTTAATTTCAAGATCAATTAGCAGTGATAAAAACTAGTGATTAAAATGATTAAAGAATTTAAAAACAAAACTTTCAGTTTACTTAAAAAATGCACTTGCTAGAATCTCCTGGCGCACATTACAAGTGATCCGGTGTTCAATTCAAGACAAATAAGAATTAACTATGCTATTAAGCTATATAAGCAAGCTATGGGCAATAAAGAAGCAATAGGAACTCTTAAAATTAATACTAAGGCCAAAGATTCTAGGATTCCATTAAAATCTTTAGAAGTTCAATGTGGCACATGGGTTGTGCGTGCATGTGCGAGAGTGTGCACATACCATCTATGAAGCCAGAAGAAGTCAGCTTTTTACGATGAGTACGAGCATAATCCTGTAGGTTAGGTGCACTTGAAGAACCCCCGAGCACTGAGGTGCTAAACAGGCCCGCACAGTGAGACCCTGATGGGAGTTAGAGAAAATACATACAACAACCAGGTGTTCGTCCATTCACATTGGGGATGCATGCAGCATGCAAGCACATGGCTCTTACCACACAAAAGGCAGCTTTTGGCAGTGCCTTGGACAGGTTCACAATATGCTTGTAATGTCAGAGAGGGACTTGTAGGCTGAAACTATCATAATTTATTGTGCTTCTACTCATGAAACAGCACACTCTGCTATATGTGCAAAGAGAGGATTGGCTTTAACAAAGTGAGTTCTTGTCCTGTTTTCACTTTTGGTAAAAAAAAGTTACCAGTTAGCATCAATGTAAACATAAACAAAACAACAAAACAAAATGAAGATGATGATGACGATGACGATGATTGATGATGATGATGTTAAAGTTGTGTCTTTGAAAACCTGTATTCCTGACACAAATATAAACTGGAAAAATACTGCTCATTGCTTTCCTCCAAATCAACCTTTGAGATGACAGGCTGCTATGAAGTACTCATGAAGTTCCACAGACTTAGCATGTGGAAATACTTCTAACCCCAACAAAATCTTAACCAAATTGGAAATACTCTATTCATATTTCAGCTACCATTACTGACAACATTACAAACTGAAAATACCTAAAAGTTTCATGAAGTTTAACATTACAAACTGAAAATACCTAAAAGTTTCATCAAGTTTAATTTGACTTCCTTTCCTGAGAAGACTTTTGCACAGCTCCATGCAAGTGACAGTACTTTGTTACAACTCATGCATTCTTGCCACTAGAATGGGAGTTTAAACAAATCACTGAAAGCCACAGACAAAAATATAAAAATAACTTTTGTAATCGTCAACTATTAATGAAACTTACATACAACAATAAACAAAATGGAAAAAAAGTTGCCATTTTTTTCCTTTATATTTTACTACTAGTTGAAAGGAGAAGCAGTTTTTCATTCAGAGCTTATCTTTTACATTTTAGATAAGTAGCAGCAGGGTTTTTTTTGAAAACCAGCGATAGTTCCTTTCATTATTTATAAAAATCCAGTGAGGGGAAACATTACTAGCACATGTGACCAATCACAGCCAAAATAAATTGGTGCCTGGTCTGTGGCAAAAGCCTTTCACACCAAATATAATACCTTAATCTACACCAAAATACATCAAATTCCACAAGCCATATTGTGTCACACAAAAGAAAATTCATTTAACTTTAGCAAGCACATAATAAAAACCAGGACTTCAATAAACAAGAGCACCTGATGTATGCATTTTACAATGGGAAAAATATAATGGGAAGAAAAGTATCACAGAAAGATTAAACATACAAAAATACATATCTTTGCAAATAAAGGAAAAGCTACTTCTAAGTTTATGCATATAGGTTATGCATTTTTTTACACTTAATTTTTCCCACGAAAAGACACACAGAAAAAAAAAAAGCAATATGATTTACAGTAGTGCATGATTTCATTTTTTTGCGAGTCATATGTATGCCTGTTTTAATAAAGCAACAGAAAAGCACCATTTGAATTAAGAGAATTTGAAAGAAGCCTTTGAATTATAATATGATTCATTCTAATGCTGAAAAGAAAAAATTAATTTTAGGAGAGGGAATATGTGCAAAACTCCCGATAGTATCAAGAAACTATATGTTTGCTCCCCATCCCCCTCCCCTCAGAAAAACGTCTTCACTTTCATCAACTGCCCACAGTAGGAAACAGAAATTTTCAAGAAAAGTGTTTTAACTGTTTCCAGAGCAGGCCATTTTAATCCAAAAGATTCTTGCAAAATCCAAAAGCTCAATCAGAAATTACATTATCTTAAAAATCTACTTTATGCTAAAAACAATCCTGTGTACCTGTTGTGAGCATTACAGAATCAGTAGTACGAACAGTCTCAAATGATTTTCTCTTTTCAGTTGTAATTTATTTTAATATTTTGCTGCAAAAAAATTGTCCAGTCCATAGGCAGACACTCAGCATGTTATTAATAACAAGGACTATTGGGTCCTGTTAATAAAAAAGCTATTCGAAGAATGTGCAACTATAGAGAACAGCAGGCAGATAAAAAGCTGGTAACATCAAACAAATTTTCAACTGTAGGCACATACCTAGACCACTCTGCTTTTGTTCCAGAATAGTTCTTGGTGTTCGTAAGTTACTATTGCTTTCTGATAGGACCTGGATATAAGAAACAGAAAAATAAGGGAAAGTAGAACAGCAGCATGAAGCATCCATTTAACTTGATACAGCAGTCTGTTTCAGACAGACAGGTGTTAATAAGCTGTATGATAAGTGTTAGTAAAAATATGTAAAGGAAACATGAAAGATCATGCAATATCCCCTTCTGAAGGGAGTCCATTTCACATATGAGTTCCTTGCAATGAAGTGGTGCAAAGCAAGCATTCAGAATGAGAAAGGACACAGACCAAGACTAATACGAGACATTTGAGACATTTTATTTCATTTTACCAAATGTACTTTCCTAAACTGTGCCTGTATTGAAAAAAGGAGGGGAGGGAAGGAAAGACAGACAAGCTATTGAGGACACCATACGATCACTGACCATGCACAGGCTCAATCAATATAATCTTCAGATGCTCACAGCCTTTGCTGATATAAACTTTTCCAAATGTAAGTAGTTATAGAATTTTCCATAATAAATTATGAAAATTTTCAAAGAAAAAGGATATCGTTACAGAACACCATCCATTGTCCTAGATGTAAACAATATCTTGGCATTCTGAATAGCTTTAGATCTTCACTGGTACTCCCAAAACATTCACTGTTGCTTTTTTTCCCTGCCTTCCCCTTACCCCCCATTACAAGGAACAATCTTCAAAATATTGTAAAAGTCAATGGATGATGTACTGTGTTGGGAGTTTCAGACACCTCCGGATACAGATGACAAGAATAATTAGTGCTTAAGAGTTTTTTCCCTGCAATAGTTAATACCAGGCCACTGAAAATATGATATATGCAAAACAAGTTTTGAATAGCAACATGAAGTACCAGATAAATTATTTTAAGTGGTATTGGTTGCAATTAATAATTTTTTGTTTTAAATTTACCTACCACCAAATTAAGCAATGCTGGTTTTAAAGTCTTAAAGGACAACTAAACCAAAGCATATTTCTCTTTCATTAGGCAGTACACTAAGTCTTTTTTACTGCGGTAACATTTGCAATTCCTATAAAGAAACCAAATTTTTATGAAAGCATGTAAAACATTCAGTGGAAAAACATGCACTTGCTCTTTTTCCCCCAAACATTCTTGGCAAGTAATTTTAAGAAGTGGAAGGTATTGCTTGAAACATAATCCATAACAAGGGATTAGATGTCCTTAAAGACAGTTGTTGCTTGGAATGCATAAAATGTTTAATGAAGTAAAGTTTAAAAACCTGTTGCCATGAGCCAAAAATACTGGATGTGAAAGCCAGTGATTTAGGGGAGACAGGGGAAGAAGTGATTTGTTCCCCTGATCTGCGTCTTCGACGCCCAGTACCCACACCACTGGTGTAATGCAGCCAGGTACCAATACACTCTGGGCTAGACACACTCAGGGGGCTCTCTTCCTGGAAGTGAGAAAGGGGGCAAAAAACAGCAAAGCATGCAAAGTTAGATTCAACAGAGCCAAATGAACAGAAAAGAAAAAAACCCAATCTGCTTGCACCCTTTTATTTACTACCTTTAAAACTATTAAACAATGAAGAGAGAAGAATAATAATACAATATTAGAAAGTTGTAAGTTTCATTTTTATCTTTTCATCCAACTATATCTTTTACTACAACACTTCAATCAAATTTCTGGTAGACTAATATTAGATATGAGAGAAAATTATTTGTTATCAATAATTGATTCATAATTTTAGGAATTTTTTACATGTTGGAAACAACTTTTGTTACCCTTGACATACTGTTTAATAGTTTTTCCCCTCCTAAGTACATTAAACTTTCCTATTTACTACTTAATAGTTTCCGTTTCTAGTCTATAAGCTTATCTGAAAGCTTCTTGTTTTTAAAATTGCCTTTGAGACTTTACAGTTGACTCACTGGTAGTAGCACCAACCTAACTGGTAGTAGTTTTCCAAACTTAAAAATGTCCTAAAAATTATGTGACCCTGGACACCTTATCAGGTCTTCAAGGGAGGACAGTGTCAGGCTAAGCATCCCCCAAATGTCTACATCATTACGTATCATTAGCAATTAACATTTTTTGTAATACAGAGTTTCTCTTCCAATGTCAATGAGCTTTACATTCTTGTTTTACTATTATAACTCAGCTTTTTTTTTTCTTTTCATGACTCAGTCACAGTTGCATTCCTTCTGTAAATATTGCTGACTATAACCCAGATTAAAACTTCCACATAATCTCACACCTGACAGTGTCCTTTCAAATTAATGGACATAGGTGAAAAGAGAATTGCCTTACAGCAGGAAAAAAAACCCAAGAAAAAAAAGGGGGAAAAAAAAAGAAAAAAAAAAAAAGAAAAAAGAAAAAAAAGTTCAAGACAGTTGCAGTTTAAGTTGCAGTGACTTTTTTTAAATTGCTCCAAAATACTGTTTAAATATTCCAAATACAAGTTTTGCAGATTTCAGTAGGCCAGATGAAACTTCCAAACTTCCTATTTTACTTACAAGAAAAAAGTTTTATAGTGTAAGTTTTCTCTAAATCATCTATTTCCTTCCAGCAAATAAGCAAGCTCTGAGTGCTGAAACACATTCCATTTAAACACATATTATCTGCACAGTCAAAATTTGGCAGTTGTGCTACTGATATCTTGTGAAAGTTAGCTTCCATATAATTTATGAAAATAGTTGAAAGTCTGAAGTAATAGACTATTAAGTTGAGAATAAGTGAACTCATAGCTAGGAGGGGAGTTTGCATGATCATAGTGAAAACAGCTTTTAAAAATCAAAAATATTGATGTTGTGAGCATTTGTTTATGAAAAAAGTTGGAAATAGAAAATGCAAGACATTAACATTTATTATGTCTGGTAATTTATGGAAATCATGTGAAGTTATACAGATATCCTTACAGAAGGGAATCATGCATCTTTTTCTCTCCATACTGCCAATAACCAAGTGATTTGCAAATCTGTAATACTTTTACTGCATACAGACAACTCATTCCCAACACAAACATGAAAGAAAAAGCTTTTGGTGTGAATCTTCAATTCTGATGGTTTTAAGCAACTGAAAATGAGGCAATAAGAAGCTGTTAGTCTGCTTCTAGCATTAATATCACAGAAGTGCCACTATGCACCATCTGAAATTTTCCACTCAACCATGCCAATGGTATCAGTGATACAGCTGTGCATCCCCCCACCTCTGTGACATTAAGCCATATCTGTGAAGCACACCTAGATGTCATGGCTTTCAAGACAGCAAACTTGATTGTTCAAGATGTTATCTACAGAATTCATGAAACAAACCCCAGCCGCTTAAAAGAAAAGCTTCCACTTTATCTTCTTACCTTCAAAAGCTTGACAAGTGGAGTCACTTTCACTCCACATGAAAGCAAATACAGCAGAAGACGTCTCAATGCCTGCACCTCCCCTACCACCCTAATCCCTCTGTTCCCTTTCAGCACGATCACCCTGAAAGTTTGCTCAATTCCGAGTAGTAGCTGTCTCGTAAGGATGAATAGAAAAGCAATGTATGTTAGTTTGTAGATGTAGGTTTAGACTGAAAGAGTCTTCATTTTCAAATATCAACTTTTCTAAAATGGCTTGAAAAAAAAAGGAAGTCTTATCACAGAAAAGTAATAATTAAAAAAAACCAGCCCTTCAGAGAAATTACTGCCATGGAGGATTTCCCACTGAGTAAGGACGAAACTTCTGTGACAGGTATCATGCTGGTTCTGTGTAATCAAAAGCAGAAGTACATTTGGTTTTGTTTTCTTAAAAGTAAGCCAAAGTTAATGTCTTTGACAGAAATTATCTGGAACACAAACACTTACTTCAACAGAACCAATTTTCCTGGATCTTGGAAGCGGTGACTTTCTGTGTATGTGAATTGGGTCTGATACCATTGGCTTGAACATCACTACTGATCGATCCGTTTCATCTCTTTTAGGAGTGTGTGCCTCCTCATCACTATCATTTCTATGAGAGGTTTTCTTTGAGCCTTCATTCTACAGAAAGTACATAATTCATTTTTAATTTGTCTGCACACCTTCAAACATAGAGAGAAGTGGCTCTCAAATAAATATTCTGCATAAAGATAAAGCAAGCTGATTTTAAAAACCCAAGATGCAAACCACATATTACTGAACAAACTGCTCTAGACTTTAATAATCTACATGTGTTTCTTCTTTCTTCTTCTACGTAGAATAATTCCAGCCAAGATTTGCTCTCCTCCTTTTCTCAAAAAGCAGTGGTAACTCCATAGACCTGACCATACATCTTGGAAAACATGAATCCTTCCTCAACAATCTGTATTCATAAACATGCCAAACTGCTTTTTTAAATACGTCTTCCAGCTGCCAGAATATTATTCATGTGACACTTTGATGCTGATACCACTTTTCTTATTTTGTACTTCTAGTAAACATTCTGGCAAAGCCTTAGAACATCGAAATTACCTGTGTCCTTACCTCAGTTCCCATTCAAAATGGAAAATATTGGGACTACTTATCTTTTACTGCACGTTTTTTTACCAAAAAAAAAAATCACACTTCTATTTTTCACCTAACAATTTTACAGTGTTTATTTTAGGTTGTCCATATCCAAAAAAACAAAGTTTTACTTTATAGAAAAGCATAATTATTACCTCTCTGGAGGCAGGTCTGTATCCATATCCAGATGGTAAATTTTTATCTTCCTCACAGCCTTTAGCTCCTGGACTGAAGTGCAGCTCTACATGAAAACGCTCTTCCGAAGAAAGTTCCTGAAGTAAAATAATTAAATAGCTTTATACTTTAATACATAGCTCAGCACCACTCATTTCTGAACATATTTATCCATTTTAAATACCTTGTTTGGATCCTCATAAAGCATGATAACAATCTGTGTCATGTAATTGAGTTCATTGACCACATTTAAGTAATCCATAGCTCGTTTCCATTGTTCATCTTTTGACTCCTTATGGAGAAAAAAACAATCAAGAAATAAAACTCATCTATTTTCTGAAAAAAGACTGATGATTTCACTTTTCCCCCATTTACATAGATTTTCATAGCAGAAGTGCAAAGCTCATAATAGCTATGGAAAATGCAGAGGTACAACAAAAAAACCAATTATGAACCGCCCTGAGTGACTTAAAATTGCTCATCAAATGACTGAAAAGTGAAGAGCAGAACTTTTCATAATTCATTTCAGTGTGTCTTTCATATTTTTTTGCCAATGATGATATGTGGACAGAGGCACTGTTTTCAATTCTCCTGATGAGAACTGCTAATTTTGCAATAAATTCATTTCAGCTAGTATATTGTGAAAAATGTTCTTAGATATCACACTAACAAATATATCAGTCAAATAGAGTAAATGAAGCTTGCTAGTATATAGAGGAAATACAACCATCACCATCCCAAACTTCTTAAATGAATAGTCACTTTTTTCATGCTGTAGGAAAGAAACTATTTAGTAATCCACCTTAAAGAAAAATTAAAAGTTTATCAGACTAAAACTTGGAGTGTACCCGTTGTAGCATGTCACAGAGGTTTAAAAACGCTTTTTGTCATCACTGAGTTTAGTCAGTTTAGTCATCCATTACCAGAAGCAAGTATGGCAATACAACAATTTGAAAAGTAGTATATTAGTCAAGCTGTATCTTGCAAGCAAATAGGTGCTGCACACATCTTCTCCAAGAGCTCAGTTTAAGTAATTTCTGAATCTGAAGACCTTGTCTTTTTCAGTGTTAAAGACAATCAGATGGAGAATAATGCACCACCTTTGTAGTATTCTATAACAGTACAGGAAAGTAAGAATAAAATTCATTGTACAGGAGGAACTTTGTTTGTACTCTTTGAGCAGTCTTGAAATTAGGTAGGGACGTCCTGACAATCTGTCAATGGTCAAAAATAATAAGCCAGTGCAAAAGTAAATTCAAGAGAACCCTGAATGGTAACTTGAGAGTAGAAGTTGGAAGAATTATTGGTGACAACAGAAGACAAAAAAAAGGTATCTGGCCTATCCACATCTATTTGTGATTAACACATACAACCAATGGAACACAGCATTACTTTGATGGAAATCAGCATGCCAATTAATGTGCAATTTGCAATATGTTTCTGCATAAGTAATAGGAAATCAAATGTTTGAAAAAATATGATAAATTTCAAAGACACTTAAGCTTTCAACTGATACAATCATAGGAAGATTCAGGTTCCTCTCAAAATATCAGAGCTACAACAGAGAAACTCACATCACATAAGGCACCATAGCGAAGGGTGGATAACAGGGAGTGGACATGACTCTCACTGGTGAAATACAGCCGGGTACGAACATGGCGTTCTGGGGACATAACACCCCTGGAGTAGCTTAAAATAAAGAAAAATGTTATTAGACCATGATAAGATGCGTCCCTATTTTTAAAATAGCTGTTAATAAATGAATAAATTACACTTTCTAATTTCTATGAGCTAAAAAGATACTTCAAATATGAAAGCTATAGAATATCTCTAATTTTTATGGGAATTAATGTAAAAATGTAAAAATGTAACTGGCTTACAGAGGGTGAAGCTTATTTACAGTGTCATCATCTTGAGTTCTCTGAAGGTCAGAACGAATTTTTCTGACCAGAGGAGTGCAGTAACCTTTGGCAATCTCCAGTTTCTCAGCTTTAGAAATACCATATTCCTGTGTAAAAACAAATTGACTTTTAAAATTCAGTTAAAGATTAAAATACCTTCTATTTCAAAACTTCTACATTAAAGCATATTAGTCATCCATTAGTTTGCTCTGGCTGCAAATAATTTTGTTTAACATTTTTACTACATATGATTACTGATGGAGCTTCAACTAACAAGCAGTTTGCTTTTTTGCTGGTTGATTTGATATAGAGAAAGTTTTTCATTCAATAGTTACATTAAAGAAGTGCATTTACCTTCTGGTATGATAAAGCACTTTTTATTAACCAAAACATCTACGGAGTCATTCCTCCTTCTTGTCATATTTGGTATGTCTGTCATAGTTTGGGGTAAACCACCCCAGAGAAGATCTTCTATTTACATCAAATAGTAATACAAATGGTATTTATGTACAACTCGAAAATTATTGATGATATTAGATATTATAGTATCATCAATATTTAAAAATATGTTCTTCCAGGAGCTTCATACTCTGTGCTGCACAAGCTATGAAAGTGCTCTCTCAGTTAGAATGAATCGTCTTGTTACCCTAGAGAGCAACATAAGCACTCTTCCTTTGCATTATGTAGCCTATCAAGTTTTCTTTGTTTTTCTTCCTTTAGTAGGTGTCCTCATTTTTACCTGCTCTCGTCTAACTTTCTGTTCAAAATTTCAGCTTAACAGACCCACAAAACACAACATACTGTAAGCATCAGTACTATTTCTGTCCTCCTTGTCAAGGAGTTTGAGAGATGGGGAGAGGAAGAACTTCCCTCAAATGCTGCACGCCATATGGCTAAATGTGTCTGTTACAACAGTGCTCTGTAACTGCCGGGACACTTGGGGAAAGCTTTAGTCTGTTCTGTCCTGTTATCACAAATCAATTTCATGTTCTGCCACCTACAAGATTTTGGAGCTAACCCAAGTTTAACAGCCTGCAGAACATGTAAGTTTAACTTGTCCACTTCTGGCCTGAAATTATATGGAATTTAATGCCTACATTCATATAATGGAGTGTTACCATTTTGAAAAAGTAGGAAGGTCTTTTTAAATTAAAATTGTTTTAAATGAGTTAAATTACATAGATTAGGATTAACAGTGTCATTTGCAAAGAGCCCAAAAATGAAATTTCTATAAGCAGGAGAAATGAAATTAAAAGCAATGTCAGAAAACAGAGTTATTCACAAAGGCTACAGTTAAATCTATGCTGAATAGTGGAGATGAACCGTTACATTTTAATACACTGCTGTAAAGGAAGGAGGCATGTTCACACCTTAGATTTCTAGAAAAATTCACCCTGAACACAGCTTAATTAATTATGAATCTAATTTTTCTTAAAAAATCCCAGTCAACTTGCTACTGAAAAATAAGAGATAATGTTAAAGGCTTCTATTATTGCAAAATATGGGAGCTTCAAAAGAAAATACAGAGTAGACATTTTTACAAAAATTTTAAAAAGCATTTATTCTACACTTTCTTCTATTTAATTAATGAAAATGCTTACCTGAGGAATCACAATGTCAGCTAAAGCCTTTGAAAGCCTATATAATTCCATTGTGTTTTCTAATTTTAAGGATCCGTTGTGTTGTACATCATATTTTATACAGTCATAAATATCAGGAATTTTGCTAATATCATATCTTCCATTTTTTGTTTTGAAGTCTTTTTCCAACTTGGCCCACCTGCGCAACATCAGTTCTAGAGTCTCACTGTGATAGAGCTGAATATCTGGATAAACATACATCTCTTATAAGTAAATAAGGCCATTCAAGTAACAAAAGGACATTTTAATTACACTGAAGTAACAACTGAATTATAGAGGGATCAAAATAAGTTAACTGCATTACCATTACAAAGAAGGGACAGCTGGGCATAAGGTTAATTTCAGCGCTGAAAGCATCACAGCTACATAGCTCCACTATGATAGTCAAAAACACTGCTGCAGAAATGCACCACTGGCCCTTAAACCTAAAATGCACCTATACAACTTAGCCTTAGTACCATCAACTTTTCCTATTACTTTTGTGGAATGCTGAGTTTCAAATAACTAAGACAAGAATTTCTGCAAACATTGGAATTCCTGACCACCACAGAGCCCTTACCTGCAACACAACCACATGTTCTTCCTGCTTTTTATTTTAAAACTGTGCTATGAAATCAGACTTTGAAAATCCTTAATCCATTATTGATCGACTAATGTTCTGCTAAAAGTGAGGTTAGTGAAGAAAGGTTATGTTACAATTCTCTTTCATACACGTTAACTAGAGAAACGAAATACAAGTAAAAAATGTTTCAGTACCTGCAGACTTTGGGTCTTCCATTCTCTGCCTTATCTGAGAAGTCAAGCTCTGGATCAAGTAATAGACCTTGTCACATGTCTTTACAGGATTTTTAATAATCTGCATTGATTTTATCAGTGAGATGCTTCCAGATGGAGTAAGCTGCAATTTGAGATGAACACAAAATTAACTGAACAGAACTAGATTTGAAAGACCTGGTGAGATAAGACGGAACATGTCAAAGAGTCCCAGTATTGGGGAAAAAGCACTCAAGCAGGTTGCTTATGAATATTTTTACTAATTTATCAATTATCTATTACCTTTGAGGCAATACGAAAATACATCAAAAGGTAGTACCATTTACTAGAGATTCAAAGGCAATAAGAAATTCACAGGGCAACTAATTCTATACAGTAAATGCGAGTAACTACAAGAATTCATAAAACCATTTCTGTTATTCCAAGACAGGAAAATTGGAAAGATGTTTTAAAACTTTGTATATACTGAGCAAGCTTCCATAACTTCAAGTAACTTCTGTATTCAAAAGCTTACAAAAAAATTCTGTTAGAAATGTTGTCATTAGGCTACATGCTTCACAAAGTATCTTTTGCTCTACAGGAACAACCAGATTTGCAATAGTAACTGATACCTTAAAAAAAGTTTGCCTGTTCTTGTCCTAGGTTTTTGTTTCTACAGGACTGCAGGACACAAACACAAAAAGAAAGCCTTTACAGGCACATATATCAACAACATATGAGATGTTCTTCCTAACTGAATTAATTATAGAAATGGTAAAAGCTACAAACTATCACCATGAAGGTGAGTGTCCCTAAAACAACAGAGTCAATGTATATGTGAGGCTTAGCCTCATTTTGTTCAGAAAAGTCTGCAGAATCCAAAGTGACCAGTGATATTAAACAGTAATTTATACACAAAACACACACTTATTTGCACTTTCCTCAGTATCCTGAAATGGATAGAGTAATTTGGGTATGGAAAACTTCTGCTCTCTAACTAACAGTAAGCAGTTCCTATCTCCCTAGTATGATGAAGTAAATCAAGAAATCGATTTATTTATACGTAATAGGGAAGGAGACACAGGAATAAAGCCCATACAATTTTACCGCATCACAAGTATATTAAAAAGCCTCCACAAATAAAGGCCCCAAAAGTTTTTATTGCTTAGTAATGCCAGAGGTTACTAACTTTCAGTGACTGAAGAGCAATCTATTAGTTCCAGCCACATTTAAAACCTGATTATATCTACACAACAAACATCAATAAATCCTTGCATTTTCCAATTACTGTTGAATCCACCGCTAGCAGTGGTTTGCATGATACTTTATATATTTAAATGAATCTACACAGAGTATATACATGCCAGGTATATTATTCTTCATTAATTTGCTCTCAATACTTTTTCAAAAATAGCAGTTTAAGCTTAAACCTCATTTGAGGACTTGTATTTAGTTGTTATACGAGACAGAGTAAGGCCAACTAAAAGAGAAAGAAGTTTCTTAATTATAACAAACAATACATTTAAAACCAGGAACAATGATGTGTTCTGTACTAAGTCAACATAAACTATATTAACATGTGCTAATTCAGCATGTTAATGAGATATTTCATTTCACGGTTTTCAGTATCTAAGTCAAAAAAAAAAGACCTTGAAGCAGATTAACTACTGAAACAACTGCAGTAGGTAGGCAAACATTTTGTTACACCACACACTGTCAAAGTAAAATGTAAACAACATAACATCATTTCTTGAATAATTAAAATATTTTTAATGGAACAGTGAAAAGGGTTTATAGACAAGATCCCTGTCTACTCCTCGTTTAAAGTTTGTAGCTATTCTGATTACCCAAATTGCAGGACAAGGTATCTACAGCCACAACTGGTACAGCCACCTTTGCAGTTCAAACTATTTGCAAGCACCCAAATGATTTTGCAAAACAGATACATAAACTTACTGCTCATTACTTTTGCACAGGAATTTTCATAATTATTTATTTTATTTAATGAGAAACTAATCATATGCTAACCTTGTCATAGTCATCAGCAGTAAATTCTCTGTCTCTCTGGAGAATTTCATGGAGCCTTGCTTTAACACGATGTTGACAGCTGCTTAAAGAATCACTGTCACTGTCCAACAGGCCATTCATATTAGCACTTTTTACCATCTGGACAAGAATAGGAGTCAGCTCTCCCTCTAAGGCCAGTAGTCCCTGAAGCAAACAATACAATTACTCAGGCAAATAGATAAAGATGAAAATATGAATATCTTGAAAAAAACACCACCCAAAACACTAATTTAAATCCAAGATCGTATCACTTGGCTATGGGTTAGATAAACAGAGGCACAATGCATGTATTTACAGAGAAATGGCCCCCTGAACACTGCTAGTGTGCAGGGTTGATACAGACGGTGCAACAGTGATGGTGACATGTCACAGAGAATGCTCCCCAGCACCAGCTGTTCAAGTCTTGGATTTTGGGGAGTGCAGGTGCCTTCTCCCTGAAGCTGGAAGCAACAGCTGCCTCAAGGATTTGTGTTACCAGAGTGGAGCTATGAGAAGAGCTAGCAAACCAAATAGCATCTGGCAGGATAAACAGGAGATAGGTAGGGTCTTATAGAGACCCTTGGGCAAAAGCCCAAGCCATGTGAGTCACAGGACAATCACAGGCCTTGAACAGGAGGTGAATAGAGAATTCCAAAACGAAGAAGGTTGGAAACTTTTGTGACTTTTCTGGCAATGGAAGGGCTCTGAAATAAAGAGGGAAATGGTGTGGTGCCTTTTCAAGCCTGCCGACCAAGGGAAAGCAGGTCAGATGGCTGAAATATTTCTGTACAAACACACGCAGCATAGAAACAAACAGGAGAAACAGGCAGTGTGAAGACTTGAAGAGCTTTAATTCCAAGTACAGAAATATGGTAGAATAGTTCACACGAATGGACTTTTGCTATAACTAGATATAGGACCTTTTGGAAGCCAGGTAAACAGGGCACTATCATGGTAGGCCTCAGCTACAGACCACCCAAATTAAAAGGGGAAATGGATGAAACCTTCTTAACACAAGTGGAAAAAGCCACCTAATTGCAGGCCTTGTTTCCATGGGTACTCTTGGTCCTGGATACATCCATGGCAATATTGCAGGGGACAAGCAATCAAGATTTCTGGGAAACACCTAGGACAATTCTTTGACACAGGTTACTGATGAACTATTAAGCACAGGCATTGCCCTGGACCTGTTACTCAGATGTGTCAGGAAAATAAAGGTAAATGGCAGTCTGGGTAATTGAAATCTATTGTTCTAACAGATCTGTGGAGAAGTGAACAAGACAAATAACTTGCATTAGAGCCCTGGACTTCAAGTGAGCAGACTTTAGCTTGTTCATGGAATCTTATGGAGAAGAGCCTTGCAGGACGAAAGTGCCTCAGACAGGGCTGTTTAATTAAAAACTGTCTTCATCTGCTCAAACAACTTCAAGTGTTCGGCACATTAATTGGATACTTTTTCACACTGAACTACTCGGAAAATAACTTCCACTAATAAACTGCAAATCTCTCCCAGACTTCAAAAGAAAAAATAAACTTAAGAACATCAGAATTTTAGATCTGAAAATACCATTTCACATTGTACCTTTGCAAAAGCTGCTGCAGTCATCTGAACTCGTCCCTCATCAGAAGCGTAGATTTTGAGATCATGTCGGTAAGTGCTATGTAATCTAAGTAAACCACATCCAGGAAATCCAGCATAATCTCCTGCCAAACAAACATTTTGCTCAAACTCTTATCTTGCACTTGATTATCTTCAAAAGTGATTTATGACACTCAACTGATTTTTTTGAAAATTGTTATTGTAATTTTCTTTTTACCTTGTCCTCCTGGATACATACACCTGAAAGCTCTCCCAAGCTCCTCTGCTTGAACCCTGCCTGCAGGGGTCAATTCTCCTCCCCATTTTAGAACCAGAAGCAGGGATGGCTCATTTCTTCTATTATCTAATTGTACACAAAGAGAGGAGGTTAGTAGTGAAATATATTGTTAATTTCTTTTTCCAAATGAGCAAGAAAATATTTGGTCTATGAAAAGCTTCATCAAAGGATCTCTTCAACATTATGAATCCTTAATAGCATTCTAACACTAAGGAAATATTGACCTGGTGAATTAAATGAGCACTTTAAACAGAGAAAACTGAAGTAGTTAAACTATGAAGAGAATATAAGTGAAAAATATTTAGCATGAATCTGAAGCAAAAAGTAAATCAAGACAGAAAAATTAAAACAAATTGGATGCTAAATACCCTACAGTTTATAAATGTTTTAAAGATAGTAATTGTTCAGTGAGATTTTCCTACATTGACTCAAAACACCACTTTAGTGAATCACTGAGATTTCTTTAATGTTACTTTTCTGTTGCAAAGGAGAAGGGGTAGAAGACAAATTTACTACAGTTTTTAGGTGTACAATTCAGCAGATTAAGATACTGTGAATATCTGCTAACAATACATTCTTTCAAAACAAAATAGTCTGTCTTCTTAACATCAAGACATGTTATGCTACTAGTCCATGACTATTTATATAGACATCGTATTAAGTGATAAGGTACAAAAATAACACAATACCTTCCTCTTCACTGGAAGTCTTAGGGCAGCCATGAGGAAGATACGTTAACTGAACTTTGCGATTTATGCCTGAAAAATGCCCATACCTTAAGTGGGAACAGGGAAAAATGAGAGAGGAAGAGGGAGAGAAACATGTTAAATATTTTCATCCAAAACTGCTAAAATCCTGTAACAGGATATAATAAATCTCTTGTTGGTCAATGATTTGTGCATTTGACCACCATTTATTGAAGCAGTGTTTAGAATAAACATTAACTCAAGAAGCACAGAATTAGCAGAAATAACAGCTATGCTATAATGAAACATCTTAAAATACTATCTAATTCTATTCTTTACAACACTGAACATGAAACTGGAACCCACCTCCCCCAAAACAACAAGAAGCAGTATGGCACATGGCACAAGTAACTTATCTATTCAGATCCAAAACTACAGTGGCTATCAGTATCCAGAAACTGGTCTCACAGTGTACATGGCTACTGGTTTTATAGCCCATTAAGTTCTCAAGCAAAACTCAGTATTTAAAACAATTATCATAAATTTCAATAGTAATTGTCTGTTCCCTGGTCTTTTTAATTACAAATTCCTATTACTATTTCACATTCTAGGGCTTGGAACACAAGCCCTATGAAGAACAGCTGAGGGAGCTGGGGTTGCTTAGCCAGGAATAAAGGAGGCTCACTCTCTTCTCACTCTCTACAACTGCCTGAAAGGTGGTTGTAGTCAGGTGGGGGTCGGTCTCTTCTCCCAGGCAACCACTGACAGAACACAGTGGACAGAACCACAGTGACAGAACGCTGAGAAGACACAGTCTTAAGCTGTGCCAGGGGTAGTATAGGTTAGATGTCAGAAAAAAATTCTTCACTGAAAGAGTGATTGTGTGCTGGAATCGTCTGCCCAGGGCGGTGGTGGAGTCACTGTTCCTGGGGATGTGTTTTAAAAAAGGCTGGACATGGCACTCAGTGCCATGGTTTAGCTGATGAGGAGGTGTTAGGTCATAGGCTGGACTTGACGATCTCAAAGTTCTTTTCCAACATATTTCATCCTGTGATTCTGTGTGATCTTTAACAAACCTTGAAGCCTTATTCTTTTTCTGCTGTTTTCTTTGTTTGGTTCGGTTTTTGAAGTTTTTTTGAATTACTAAGTATTTCAGGCTTAGTATACAAAGACTTATTTATTTTCAATCCTCAAAGATTGCTGTAAGTTGACAAGTACACATGGTGAAAGTTCTTACTGGCTCTACTAGACTTCATTAAGTCACACTGCAAGAAGCAGACTCTGATTACAAATATTTTCATTTTAAAAACATCAAAGAAGACAAAATTTGATATCAATGAAGGTAACTTTCTCTTGTTGAAAGTATACTGAGACACTAGATACAGCAATAAGTTAAATTAAAAAGTCAAGGAGAAAAAAACAGTGGTGGCCCATTTCAAACATGACATCTCTTCAAAAACTTTGCGCTTGAATTATTATATTATTACATATTTGGTAACATTGCAATCCACGTAGTAACTGGTGAAACAGGTCAAAACAGCAGATACAACTTCATTGCTAGGAAGCCTGAAAATTAGACACTTACATTTCTAACACAGTCTTTAGCTGTTCAAGTTTTGCTTTACTTTCTTCAATTTCAGAATCATTGTTTTGCCCAAGTTCTACAAGGAGCTGCCTTGCTATATCAAGCACTTCCTAAAGGAAGGAAACATAGGATTTAATTAAATAAATAGATTTCTACTTACAGAATATTACAGTAAAAAAATTAAGACAAACTTGCCTGCAACTGTTTTGGTTTTTTCAGTTTCAGTTTTCCAGATTTATATCCATCACATTTTTCAAAGAGATCAAAAAATCTTTAACAGAAAGAGAAGTGATTAAAAAATTCAATTAATAAATTAAACTACTACTACTTGAACAGGAGGCTCTTAAAGTGATCTAATATTAGTACTTTTACACTATTTGAAAGTCAGGTTAAAACCTGCACTACAGAGGTCAAATCAAGTTTTATTCAAATCCCATCTCCCCAGAAAGTCTTCAACACATTAGGGAAGTAAGAGCACAGAACATGTTCTCCTACTGACTTCCTAAGTATTAAAAAAAATATATTATATTTATTTGAATAATATAATATTTGAATATGCAGCTATGTCAATTCTTAATCTTCAAGAACAAACCTGAACAAAAGTAGGGACCAAAAATACCAAGTGAGCAGTCCTACACTTCTTCAGCATGTTGTGAATGCAAGAATAGAGTCCCAAAATAAATAATTCCTTTTCACTGAAACTGCACCTAGTTCCAGGTCAACTATGTAAGTCGTCTTATGAATGCTAACGTAAAGATGGCATCTACCACAAATTCAGAGTCATTAAACCTTGACAAAAATAAATAGCAAAAGTACTATGACATTGCATACAAGAATAATTATGATAAAAAGCAGAAGGCAGAAGTCACGGTCTAATGGAGAACCAGAAGTATTCTCTGCTGCATTATTTTTAGTAAAGACTTTTATAGACACAAATGCATTTTCCATAAGATCAAACAGGACTGTTCACAAGGCACAGCACGTGTTGAAGGAAATCTGCACAAGTAAGTTGACACTCCTGTTAGAAAGAGAGGTGCATACTTGTAATTAATTGCAATATCTAAAACTGTTAGATTTAGAGGAAAACAAAACAAAAAGCAACTTGCAATTGTGCAACTCCTGGTCAATTCACTGCTTGCTTAGCCCCCAGAACCCTATACCCTAAAATATGGAAAATAATTTTCATGGAGATTCTATTTACCTCTGATGTTTCACTTCCATTTTCATTTTTTGCTTTGGTGTTCGATCCCCATGGCGTATTACAGCTATAACACATCTAAGCTCCATCCTGAAATTTCAAGAGTTGTATTTCACAAGTCTGTATACAAGGGTCTTTTATTTAATATTAAACCAACCACAGTCAAGACAATTGACAAAGTTGTAGTCATCTGACATAACTACAGAAGTGATGGAAGCATATGCAAGAATATAAGATTAACTGAAAATGATGTAAGGTATAAAATACAAATATTGATTTTAAGACTTAGGTAACTACAGAATACCTATTTTAAGTGGTTTTTAAAACAAAGATTTTGAGGATCATTAAATGAGAGAGCATGTTTATTAGAAGCGCATATTAAGTTGGTGCTGGAACAATGATTAGCAGTGGAAGCTATGCATAAAAGATGCTACACTTGAAAATCTGCTGTTCTATACTCAGCTTGACTAAAGGTGAAAAACTGCTGGTATAGCAATTGTGATTCCTTCCTTGTTTTCAGCACACAAAACAAGCATTCATAGGCCAACGTGGGCACACCTTGTAAAGAGAAAAAAAGATTCACAGAAAAGTTACATTGGGAGTTTGCACAATTCAGGTGTAGCTACTATTTTCTTACATTGTTCCAGAGGTGGTTGGCACAATAGGAATGTCTTCAGCTTCCAAAGGAATTGACCACGGTATTTGAAACTGGGGAGCAAGTTCTCTCATTATGATATTTCTAAAAAAGGGGTTGAAAAAACAAATCAAGGAAGTTTAAAGCACAGTTTACAGAACATATGCAAACGCCAAACCAAACAGATTATATATATGCGTTTTTATTAATGTAGTTTTAGAGTAATAGCAGCCACGAATGTCTAGACACACATTTTTCTTTTAATTGCACAATAAAGACCACTTAACAATTTAAAGCTATTACAACTGCTACAAGGAAATTAGACTACTGGCCTTGTGTTTGTAACGAACTTCAGCTTTTCAACTCCACTTCCTAAACACTTCCTTGGATATTAATTAGTCTTGTTCATTTATATATGCAGACAACTGGCTTCATTGCCTAACTAAAAGTGCCTAATAATCACCAAGCCATTCTCATAATTTCTCAAAAGTTTCTGTGATAAAACTGGAAGAAGAGGTACAGTCTCTCACCATAACTATAAAATGACAACACAGTCTCCACATCAAGAAGGTTGGTACATCTAATGTTTTGCTTCACAAACATTTCATCAAAATACAATGAACTTCAGATCAATATCTACATAAGAAGCAGTACCACAGAGGAAAAAAAATGTCCATCTTAAAGTAGAGTAAGCCAAAACATAATTGCTAAAAATCTTGAAAAAACTTGCAAAATCTTTCATATAAGATTCCAGACAATTAGATCATGCTGTATCTCATCATTAATGCAACCTTCCTTTAAAGCCAGTCACAATGGGCTCAGCCTACTCTGAGGACAACATTTCCTTGGCATAGAGTTCTATACCCACTTCTGTATGATCCATTGTTATACCTCTTTTTGCCTCCAGTGGCAGAGACAAGATGGTATGATAGAAGAGACCTTGATTTTATTTCAGTTTGGTTTTACAAGTATGAAATCCACAAATATACAAGTATACACCCGCTTCAGATCAAGGACAATGTACAGTAATTTGGACACATTAAACAGCAGCAATCACAACCATCCAGCATGCTTCATTACTTGAAAAGATCTCAGCTAACTTTAAGAACTTAAATCTTGCTTTCAAAATACTTATTCAGTTAGCTTTAAGCACTTTTAAACACTCAGATGTTTGGGATGATTTCAGGAATAAGGAGTTTAGTTAGCATTTATTTATTGACTTAAGATTCTCTTTAATTATATATTTTTATTGTTTATTTTAATGACTTTTAATGTGATATTTAATTTTTAATAAATAATTAATAATTAATAGTAATAAGAAATCTGTACTACATAAACTATAGTAATATACAATGCAGTTAATAAGCAAATCTGAAATAAATCAGAAAATTCTTACCCCAGTATCTTAGCACAATCATCATAGTATTTCATGGAGTTTTTCACGAAACTGAAGCCATTCACATCACAGACATAGGACTGTCCATTAGCACGTAGCAAATCAAAGCCACAAACTGTTTGCTGTTTTTAAGAATAAAAGTTCAAGTGATTTAGGATTGCTTATTCTAAACAAACTTTATATTTTAACAGGTTATTCATCTGAAAACATGACAAAAACATGACACATTTTATGCTTAGTATCTTTTGCCAGTTCCATGTTAGGTTCACCCACATCACGCAAACATCTTCCTGTTTTTAACTTTCTATCCCTGTTGGGGTGTCCTGGCAAACCTGCCAGCCTAGGGCGTGGGGGGACAGACCTGCGCCTGGGAAAACCCCCTCGGTTTATGGTATCTCTATACAAATGTGTATTGGTTTCTCCCTTCCCCCCTGCAGTGCCAGGGGTGTTGGGCTGGCCCCGGGTTCTTTCCCTCCCCATTGGCTGTTGCTGTAAGCCCCGCCCCCAGTCCCCGGGAGAATCGAGCAGCTTGGAGCCAGACTGCTGCCGGGGACGAGCGAATAAACACCTCCAGCTTCCTCCAGCGTCTCCGTTCTCACCTTCCTTTGTTCCTGGGATCCCGGGGGGTCCAACCCAAACCCCCGTGGATGCAGCTGCTCACCAAAGAGAGATCCAATAGCCAGAGAAAAGGGAAATTACAGACAGCTTGGCCGGCTTTTAAAGTGTGGTCTAAAATCTGCTATTTTGCTGTGCTAGCTCGGAATCTAACCCCCGAGCTAGCCAGCCACGGCAAGCAGGCAAAGACACATATCCCCAGCTTGATTTTATCTTTCCTGCATATCCCTAGCAGTATTAGTATTGAAGGTCAAGTTCACACGAGCACAAACTTCAAGATTTACAGCAACAATGGGCCTACAAATTCCCCTTTCTGACACTGGTTTGCTGTTACATATAGTTTTTAAGGATGGCAGGCAAGAAATTATAAAAAAATTGAAAAAACATTTTCGTCAAAATTTGACAAGATAGTTTTGACATAGTATGACATTTTGACATACATGATGGCATTTAACAAGATACTACTGACATCATTAGTAGAGGATACTAGAAGCTACTTCAACTAATTACTTTTTAAGACCTTAAAGCCCACTTTGCTGATAGAGGCTCCAGAAGGACATCACAGAGACACACAGGTAAGGAGACAGACTGAAAGCCTTTTTATAGAACAAGTGAAATGAGGGTAAGAGGCTGAATTAAGTTTTGAACAAAGGAATCCTTACAACGATACAGCAATCTTAAAATTATACAAAAATGGAAACTGTCAAATCAATATCAAATTGTTCAAATAAGTACCTAATCATGTCAGCACCAAATTAACAATTAATTTGTACCCAATATAAATACTAGGTAACAAAAGTTACAAAAATTTTACTGAAACTGTGTTTTGCCAACTTAGAAACGATTATCAAAATGTGTGAAAATATTATTCATAGAATAGATACACTGTGGACTGGCAAAGCACAATAGCAACATGTAAATTCAGGAACCTAATGCAACACAAGCAACTTTTCAAAACTTTTCAATACATTAAAGGAAGAATCCTTCTTGATTAAAAAAAGATGTGGACATGGAAGTTTAACTTTTCACCATCCTAGGAGTTCTGCAGCAATTACCACTGCTGGCTGATGCACTAAAACCCTATGGAAGTTTCATGTAACAAACAATTAACTAACACTAAATGTTTGATCAGATAGGAAAGCAATCAGCTTACCTTAAAGGCAAGACATACTTTCCAAGCAATTAACTTCTCTCTCGCATTCAAGATGACTGGATATCTCACTTCTTTTCCTTCACTATCTCGTTCTACTTTGCCATCCAGAGCTGGAGACTTCCGGGCCTCAGCGTGAGCATAGTCTGGACCTACTGTGTAGACCTGTATTGAAAAACAGGACCTCTTGATTAAGTGTAATTAAATTATGTTGCATATATTTGCAAAATGTATGCATATAACTCAAACGTGACAACAACATCCAGAGATACTAGCTGCTTTCATCATTGAAAAGGTCACACTAAAGCATCTTTCTCAGTGGCATTCTCTGCCTTCAGAGAACACGTATCATTTACTGACAGCCTAGGATAAAACAAGAAAAACAGTCATTATAAAACTCAATGAATAAAAATTAATTACTCAGTTACGATGGTACAGTGCTGTAAATGTTTTCTTCTCCAAAACATCTGCAAAATCTAGAGAACAGGTTAATTTGAGAATTATTTCAGTTCACTTATTATGGAAGTCTGGCGGCAGGACTAAGTCATTCTCTTAATTTAAAAAGTATGTTTACATTTTAGACAGGACTAAGCAAAACAAAGATCTGCCCAGCTTTAAGACGACAAGGGAGGAGCTTGAGAGAACAATTTTGTTATCTCTCTACTGTAGTTTTGATGCTCACTGAAGGGTTTGGGGCATATGCTAGAAGAGATTTGTCAGCAGCTCTCAAAAATAGGCTACAGTTTCTTTAATTAAAAAACAAACTCCAAGCATTGATAAAAAAAGTATTCAAGTAAAGCATATGCCTGCCAATACTGCCAATTAACTGAATTCAGGCAAGAGGGTGAGTTTAGTGAAACTGCCTAATATAAAGCTGATAGTCTTTAAAAAAAAAAATCCATTATTTATTTGGGGTGTTAAAAGCCCACTGCTCTTGATGACTACACTACAGCTAGTCAAAACAGTCCTTACCCCTCAAGCCATTTGCATTTCTTCATGTTGCAAGAAACTTTTTGGAAAGTTTGTAAAGCTCTTACACAAACATCTGTAAACACAAATTAACCTATTACAAAGTGTTGCACAGAATAACCTTCAGAACAGTACACTGTGGCATTTTTCTGAGAACATGAAAAGATTATTCTCCTCATGTGCCACCGAGTGATACCAAGAAGTTGACTGCAATTAATAAAAGGGTTTTTTGGATTAGACCTCACACTCTCTACACCTGCACATTTTTGTCTAAATATGGTGATCTCTTACGTATTGTAAAACATGGGTTACACATGTTTTGAAATGGGCTTAAAATAGCCAGAATGAAGAAAAAGGGAAAGGAAGTTATCTTCACACATGGTTGGCTTAAGACACACTTTGTTATTGCTCTGTTTGAGCATTCTCTTATAGTACCTAATCTTTACCTCTGTTAAGAACAGAAATGAATGAAAGAGTGAAAATAATTGCAGATAAGGTCCATGAAGGTTATTTTCTTTGACTTCATAAAATTTTAGCAAATAACTTTTGTTTATTCATTTGCATACTAAGATCTGTTTCAGTTAGATTTCTTTGTGACCGTTAACCTTCAGATAAAATATCTAGGCACTGTTAGTGTAGGAAAGAAGATGATGTTCTGGCACTAATACAGTACAAAAAAAGAAAGACAATATATTGAGTAGCAAGCCTCCAGCACTTGATTCTAACAATGCAAGCACAGCTGCTCTACATTACAAGTACTATGTTTAGCTAGAATCAGAATTGCATTCTTTACTTATGAACTGTATTAAAACTCAATTAAAGTTAATCCTTGATAAAGATATACTATTATCTTTAAAACTGACAAGCTCTTTGAGTACTTGATTGTTCTAAATACAAGTAAGAATGTGCAGTTGTCATACCTTCACATCAGTTCCATCTGTAGGCATGAATTCCTCATAAATATAAGAGCCTGTTTTTCTCACACTGCTTTCAGGAGAATAAACACTGCTTCTGCTGCCAATCTGAAAGACATTTTTTTCCATTAAAAAACTCATAGGGTACTGCTAGTGAAAATTTACCTAAAATAACACACTTGTACTGAGAAAACACTTCCTGTATCAAATGAAGCAAGCTTTTGACCACTGCCGAAAGATTTTTGTAAGATTCTAAAAGTACATTCATAGTGTATGCTAAGAATCTGCAGTTGCTAACAATATACTGCAAGAAACACAGGTCTTCATCCAATCTACATATTCTCCTGAAATTAATTTCGCCAATCTGCCACTACTCCTAAGCAAGCAGGACAAGACAGAATCACCCTGCAATCCTGTTAAACACCTATAGCTTTCCAATAGCTTTAGTATCATAACCTCACCTTTCGAAAGAGCCTCTGGCTTCCACCCCCAGCAGATGTTGGATAATATATGTAAACATTGTGGTCCTCAGCACTAACTGGCTTTTCTACGAAGGGCTTCTGGAAAATTTCTCCATTTACTTCCACATGATCTTCTCCTTCAATCAAGTTGCATTCTGAAGAAACAGTGCAAAGAATAGAGCTGTAATGGTATACTAATGGCATGCAATTATTAAGAGAACTGCATTAATTTTGCAGGTTGAAATAATAATATTGTATTACATCTTTGTTTCTCTGATTTGTTACTGACTGCACAACAATTGATGATTACATGCAGTGTATGTTTGATGAACCATGTCTGATTATGTTACTTAAATACTGTGTTCTGGAATTTCTGTTGATTCCCTCCATGTCAGACAAGATATTGTCTCCTGCAGGTGCGTAAGCTGCATAAGGTGGCATATTTTGGAAATGTTTGGAAGAGAGGGAAGTGCTGTTTGTCTTCTTTTTTCAGTGCCTTTCTCTGAAATACCAGGGAGCTGGCAGGTGAGCAGTACACATGGTGTGGTGCCACATGCCACAGCACCTTCCATAGGCTTAGAACTGTCTCACACTGTGTGGTTCACGCACCGTGCATGTAAGATTAGGTCCTCTGGTATCAGCAATCAGGAATCTGGTATTCAATATTGGTTAACCGCAAGTAGCAGCTTTTATTTCACTCTTGAAGCAGAAATGTGTCCTTTTTTCCCTAGATCACACAGACATTTTAACGCAAAATTCCCTTGACCTGTCATTGCAATCTCTTACTGTTGCCTAAAGTCTTTATTTTAGTAGAAAAAGTTCAGTTTGTTTCCAGTCACAAAAAATTAATTCCAGTTATATTCACAGTACATCACCTGCAGATATATCTAGAGTAGATTTCCAATCTATGTCTGCTTATACTTGGAAGGGGAAGTATTCAATAGCCTGACTTGTTCCTGTCAATAATACTTTCCTAAGGAAAACTACTAAAAATTGTGGTTAATATAACATCCTGAATGCTGCTCTCTTTGATGACGTATTAAAATCTCAGTTTAAGTAAGGAGGCCCTTATATTCTAGTTGTTCTATGACGTCTGTAAGATGTATGGTGTCAGAATTATATTTCTCAGTTGCATACTTGTACTGCCTTTGGCTGGGATGGAGTTAATTTTATTCACAGCAGCTGGTATGGTGCTATGTTTTGAACTTGTGACAAAAAAGTCTTGATGTTTTTCTTAATGCTGAACAGTGCTTACACAGCCTGAACCTCCTTTCTTTTTCACATACTGCCCCACCACAGCCAGTAGGGGTCAATCCACAACACCACTCTAAATGCTGGTAAAGAAATCAAACTCCAAAAACGAATTGTCTAGGCAGTGAAATTCAGCTTTCCACTATGTACATACTGTTCTCCAGGGGAAACAAAGAGATGCTAATGGTTGATAGTTTATCTCTGTTCTTTTTACCTTGGGGATTGTTTGGATCACGGTTCAGAACTGCATAGCGAGGAAGTAAAATGCCTTCAGCTTTAAGAATACCATAGACTTCTCTTCTAGAAGAAAAGAGCAAATATTGCACAATGAGCCAGCAAATCCTGCTGATACTTTCAGTTTACAGTCCATGAGTAAAGGAGGAGAAAAATAAACACAAATTTTTTTTCAAATCACACAAGGTAAGGTTACATATATAATACTCTTCTTACTAGAGAGTCTACTGACTAAAGAGTCTACTTAACTAGTCACTGACAGCTTTAAAGGTCACTGACACAGCCGTACCCTTGCAGAGATCTCTTCAACATCAGTAAAAACGCAGTTTGCAATGCCAGTCCTTTCCTTTCTGGCAGTGCAACAGACATTTACACAAAACAATTGTCTTGTTAAAGGAGATTTTCAGTTGTTCATGGTAAAGTTTATACAGAACAGTAACTGAAGGCATCCAAAATAGTAAGTCTGCTCACTGTTCAGAAGGCTCCAGTGTTTATGTATTTTGCTCACTCTTAATGGTTTTATTAATGTTTGCTATGCATGACCTCAGCTCCAAAAGAAAATTCACTTTCAATAACCACAGGACTTTGAGTACCAACAACTTCTGTTAAGGAACATCTTTACAGAAAAAAATACTATAAATCAAATGAATTTTACAATTATAGAAGCTTGCACAGCTGTATTTTAAGAGTTTAAACTTTTTTATTTGCTAAGCTTTAGAAAAATGCATCACCAAACTTATAACTTGGTAAATTTTTAGACACATCAATGTAAAATCAGCAAAAAAACCAAAACCACACCTAAAGACACATCCCAGAAAACTATGGATACATTAATAAAGTGTAACATTCACTGTAATTTTATTTAAACTACTGTACAATCATGGAATCACAGGATGGTTTGAATTAGAAGAGATGTTAAAAATTATCTAATTCCAAACCCTCCACCAAGGGCAGGGACAATACACTGAAACTGTTGCTATGCAATAACAACAAATTTTTATAGTCTCGGACAAAAACGGCTTGCTTTAAAAGGTGATTAATGTTATTTACCTGTCTTGTATGTGATACTGCATATTCAAGTCATTGATTACGAATGGATTCCTGAGTTTTGCATAGGCTACTGCTTTGTCCAGTGGAAACCCTGTTTATTAAGACAAACAAATTAAAATTACAAGA
Organism: Struthidea cinerea; assembly: GCA_013397865.1. Lineage (NCBI taxonomy): Eukaryota > Metazoa > Chordata > Aves > Passeriformes > Corcoracidae > Struthidea > Struthidea cinerea. The sequence goes on along the minus strand of VZTI01003890.1, from coordinate 301,532 downwards.
CACGTTACCAGTAAATAGTTTGAAACCTTTGTATTAGATCACTATTTCCACTGGCTTCAGAAGTGTTTACCAGTGGAACAGCTATTTTTACATCATGTCAGAGAGGACTTTCTCAAGCAATGTAAACAGTATCATTTAAAAAACTTGCATTTTAAAAGTCAGTTGTATTATACTGAAGAAGACAAATGAATCACTTCCTAGGAAAATCCAACAAAACTGCAAGACAAAAAACCTAAAAGGACTTTCAAAGAGCTTAAATAATTTAGATGTCACAAGTATTTATGGTATTATTAGAAGATTTACCTTTAGAGTGAAAAGAAATGAGACAGTCACATAAAGGCCAGTTTTCTACTGGCTCATTCAAAATAACATCCTCTTCAAATATCACCACAGTTATATACTTAAACATGGAGAGGCGTTCAAGAATTTCTTTCATTGGTTTGGACTTTGATTTCTTAGCCATCGAACAAATCCCAACTGCAATTTGTCTTTCTGGTGGCTGGAAAAGAGGCAGGGGGGAAGGGAAAAGTAATTATTATGTGTTCTCAAAACACAACAGAGTTTTAGCAGCACAATACTAGAGCAGGTATTACCTCTTAAAATTTGCGTGCTACCTTTAATTTAGTTTTTAATCAGGTAAATTGCTAGCAGATAACAAAATGCAGCATAACAGCATAACACACGGCATCCTCACAAAAAATGCCTCAAGAATGAAACTGTTTAATAGCTCTATATTACTTTTTGTAAGTATTGCTACCAGGAACAAATAGACATGATCAAAGGCTAAGTCAGAAGAGTTGAATCTGAACAAAATCATACTTAGGGCTTACTCTGACATTAAACTAATAATTGATTTTTCAATTATGTCATTTTTTAATGTCTAATTAACAGTCACAAGGCCTCTCATCACCTAATATTGCAAGTCAGTTATGAAAAGGAAAACTAGAAAACAAGAAACTACTATTCTAGATTTCTGAACTATTCAGTGGATAAATAGTTTTTGCTTTTCTTGTATACTCTGTATTTACTTTCATGTTCAACTTTCACTAATTTCTTTCTGTCAGTGGTATTTCTAAAGGCAACCGCCAACCTACTCTGCTCTTTAAAGAAAGATTGCCCACAGAGCAATACTTCAATTCAACTTAGGGCTTTTTGAAAATACAGCCAGCTACCTTCCCTTGCTAAAATAGATTACCTAAATTGAGCTACTTGAGCTGCTAATTTTGCACTGCTACTCTGCATTTCCAAGTTACTTCTAATCATGGGAAGTGCTTTAGCAACACTGTCTTCCATTTAAACTTTTTAGACATATTCCATAAAGTGAAATGTTGCAAAAAGAACAAACAATGAACAGTTAAAAAAATTACAGGATGACTCATGCCAAATAAAATTAAGAGTTTGTCTTAAGCAAACTGAAAATTGGTGACCACAGTGCTAAAATACAATTCAGAACACTTTACAAAGATAATAAACTAAGGTATAATTTAAGATTAACTTAGTGTGCACTTTCAGTACACCAAGACAAGGAAGAACAACAACAACAACAACAACAACAAAAATAAAAAAAAATCAGAAGTTAACTTTGAAGCAGTTAAGAGCACACAAAAGAGAAATTCTCAATAATTTTTTTCTTCCAACTATCCAAAAAAATAAAAGAGGCTTATGCCATCATCAAGTTCGCTCCCAGAATCCAAATCAAGTCTGCAAAGCATGCACATCAACCTCAGTTGCCTTGAAACACTCTAAAACCAAGCACATCGACTTCACAGTTCAAGGTATACTTAATTTTCAGGTTCCTTTTCCAAACATTACTGACAGATCATTACCTGAATATGACCAATTTCTCAATTTAGAACACCATTTCAGTATGAGACTTACGTGAGCTAATGCCATTTTTGAAAAATAATGAAATACTGAAAAATACTTTTTAAAAATATTTTTAGAAGCCATTTTTGAAAAAAAATTTGGAAATAATCAAAAATAACACTCAAGAACAAAGAATAGTAAACAAGTGTCCCTACAGTACTTACAGAGTCATACTCTTCCTCCTCTTCTTCCCCATGGTCATAGAAGTGTTCATAATCTGTAGATCTGACTGAATCTAATAATCCTTCTCCATCTTCTCCACCCACAAAGAATCTGGGAGGATCATTCTCTGTCGCATTAACAGACATGGTTACAAGACCTACAGAAATCTATGTCAAAATTACAGGCACTCTTGCAGCTGAGATTCTGGGCATGTTTCCCGCTGACTTGGGAACACCAAAGTCCCCTGCTCTTTGATGTTGCTTGAGCAGTGTTGCCACTGTGATTGCGTTGTTTACCAGTCACGGTTTAACTGGTTATCTGCTCATTACTGATTAGAGTTGCTGCTCCAAGAAACCCACAATATGCTGCTGCTTCCCTGAGATAGTATGACTTTTTAACCTACAAGAAACAGACA
>VZTI01003890.1:155534-299056 GCA_013397865.1 Struthidea cinerea | reverse complement strand
AAAAAAAAAAAAAAAGACACACTTGATAAGGGGAGATAAAATAAACTCTTCTCATTTAGAAAAAGTGTATGGACATTTACATACCTCTGAGCAAGGCATCAGAAACAAAACAGTGCACACCACACACAGTCTACACTTTTAGAGGTATGTTTAGAGCATGGGGAATAGTTTCAAAATTATTACCAAACTACTGATGTATAAATTTTAGAAACAAACAATATAACTCGCAGAAGTAAAAGTTGGCAAATGCATTTTTTTTCCCCCTAACTTAAAATGCTAAAGTGGAGAGTATATATTTTACATAAAAAATACAACAAAAATATTCTCAAACATTTGCAATATTTAACCCACTATCCATGTCATCGGCTGTTTTTTCCACAGAAGTTTTGTGATCAAATGGCAATGGCAAGAAGACAGTAGTGCTAATGAAAAATGTAAAGACACCATTAGGACTATTATAAAAACCCCTAGTCTTAAAACTCGAGTGAATCTTTTCTGTGAAAACAGAATATATCTGACAGCTTGCAACAAACAGTTGCCTTATTTTCACTCTGAAAAATTAAAAATTACAGAGAAGGACACTAGCACTTTCTTCTGACAAAAGTACTTCTAACCACTAATGTAGCAGTGAAGTGAACACATATTGCATCCTTTTAACCTGTCATGTGAAAATAAAATATTGGCAAAATAACTGTGCACAGAAACAGACCCACAGATCAATTGTTTTAACTGTGTAGCTGATGCTGTGAGATGTATATGGCTTTATAAGATTAATTATAATGCATCACTACTACTTAGAAAATTAACAAGCAGTTACTTGTCTAGGAGCTCATCTGATCCAATGGGTTAGGTTGTTCATTTGTCAGGTCATTATGCAAGTGCCATTCAACAGTGATGTCTCAGCAGAACTGAATTTTTTTTTAAGTATCAGTCAAAATTACTCTGGCTGTCCTATGAACTAAGTGAAGCAATACTAAATTCCCAGTAGTGGTCAATCATTCAGCTTCCTGTGAAGTGGGATGGTAAACAAAGCAAAAGTCGCCCAGGAAGAATCTGTCCTAATTCAGAGGCTAGGTGTGGGTCAACAACACAGAAACATCAGACCCAGAAGCTGAAACTGAGGTCTGAGCATAAGGATCCTGGGCTTAAAAAGAGGCTTAAAAAGATTTATTTCCTAAGCCTATTTGCTACGTATCTGTTGTCCTTCGATTCTGCTAACAAAAAATTACTTTCCCTTAGAATGTGAAACTGTAGCTGTTTGCCCTTCAAGCAATAAGAACAAGATGAAATTTCAAACACCTAATTCATCTGACTGTCACAAGAGATAGAAATTGGGTGTTGAGGTAAATTAATCCTGTTTATGACATGGTAAAGAAAGAGCTTTCCAAATCGTACTTCTAGCAAGCTTCAGAAAGGCAGAGGTTATTGCCAACATGTACTGGCAACTAACACAGAATTTTGTAAAGGTATTGAAACCAAAAAAGACACCCCCAAAAACTTCTGATAAAGCCTAAAAATGAAGATCCTCTTGTATCACCTTCCATCACCTTCCAAATCTGTACATTGGAAACCAGTTTCTCAACAGCTTTTTAAAACTTAAGATTTTCTCATAAAGAAGGACGTACAATGACTTGAAACAAGTAAGTGGAAGGTCTTAAAACAAGATTTTTAGGTCTTCTCTCTCCTACCTATTCCTGCAGTACACTTCGTGAGAGCAGCAGAAGTTACAAAGTTTATGTACAATTGATGACTGGGTATTTCATGGGGATGTCTGGCACTAACCAAGTCTCTCTAGTACAAAAGGATTACTTATCAAAGCAAGTAAAACCCACACAAATAGATTGAAGGGAAAGAGCAATATATTTGTCTACAAATGACACAAACATATAATGTGACACACTTTCTTCCCCAACAGATCTATCTGAAAACTCATTGTTCTGCTACCTTCCTCGTTCAAGAATCAGGAGACATTTGGTGTTATGAGTGGCAAGTACAGTGCAGTGGGGCTTCCTTTGTGGAAAACAGACTTTGAACAGCCACATAGTTTGCTTGGAATTAATAGATTATTTTATCCAAGATTAACATTGTTCGCCTGCTTGAAGGCAAATGAATAACTAGATTGCCACTCCATGCTACTGTCACTAGGCCCCACAGTCTTCACACAGTTTGTAAAAGTAACACCAAAGGCAATGGATCAAAAAAGGATACGGACGTTTTTCAGGCTTATAAACTACTGCATGAACTCACCGAATTGCATATAAACTGGCATTCTGACTGCTGATGGTTGCCAGCTTTTCTCCCTGACGGCAGATGCTGTAAGCTACAGTCATTACCATAAATTTTGGTCAGGATATATTTAATAAATTATCTATTTTTTAGACTTAATGCTTTCAGAGATGGGAATTAAAATTCTTTCCCCCCAAATGCTACAATAAAAATGGAGATATCCCCTTCTTTCTTTTGGTATGTGAAATAAAAATAAACCAAGAAAAGAGACAAGCAAAGAGAAATACTAAGTGACTGCAACTACAGTGAACAACTTACACAAGTCTCCCAAACATCATCGACAGTTATCTGACGTCAAAAACGCAGTAAGAGCATGCTTGAGTGAACACATGGTTCTCAACCTGTATGCCAAGGAGAACTAATAAATGGCAGAGCAAGAAGATAGAGCTGCCTTCCTGCTTCAGAAGTACTATCAGTGCTGATCGGAGAAGCTTCCAGTACACAGTGCCCTATGCAGAATTCCATCTTGCTGCCCCTTGAGCATGTAAGAGTCTTCCCAGCAACATTTTTCTGTACTAAGAAGTGATCAGCAGCAGCAGCAATGAAGGGGCACAGATACTTTAGGGTATATCTTCTTACACTTGGTGCATGAGCGTAAGCCTCATTAGACAGTGAATGTTAGAAAATTATGTACTCATCTCAGCCATGAACGACTGCACTGTAAGCAAGACAAAACCCAAAGCTTTGGGTTGAAATACACACTGACCTATTTCCAAAGAGAACATCAAGAACATCCAGACAACCACCTCCTACTGTGCAATGACCTCTCCAGGTAAAATTAACTAGACTATGTTCTGTTTAGACCTCACCTGTTACACAAGGCTTCTCTTTCACAGCCTAGAGATTAAAAAATCTTCACTGTCCTGGAGAAATGTACTGGTGTTCTTAAAAAGACTTTCAATCAAATGTGTGGCCTGTCTACAACATGATATATCTTGGCCAAAAGTGCAAAAATAACCCCCCCAAAAAAAACCCAAAAAAAAAGGATAAAACAACATTCTAAATAAATAAAATCAGAGATTCTGATAGCCTGTGCCCTGCACTCCAAGTTCTGTGTTTACTCCAGTGGTGCTCTGCGGATTTTTCTTCTAACAGAACATTTCTCCATTTTTACAAGAACATTCTAAAGGAATTCCAAAGCATATTCTGAAAAGATAAGCCAAAACCTAGTCCTCACTGTGTTAACCGATATATCCCCAGTTTTCCTGTCCTCATTCCACATGTTTTGGCAGCTCAGGAATCCAGCCCCAGTGTTTCCATATTTACTTAGAGCACAAAGATTAGTATTCCAGCAACTGTAAGCAACAAATCAGTTCAACACAGCAGCAGTGGTCTGAACAGTCATGAAAAAAGGGCTCAAAGTTTTAACACTCACATTTTGAATACTAATAAGAACATATACAGCTCCTGTACAAACAGAAGCATTTCACCAGGTTTTCTTCTGTGTCTCTGCAGCCATCAGAAGAACAAATATATACTTTCTATACTGTACACTAATGGAAAGTAATGGAACAAAACTATATTAAAAGTGCTTCGTATCTGTTATCTCAAGAAAAAAAGACAACACATCATCCATTAGTCATAAAATGTCTCTAAATTACCAACCACTCAGGAAAACAACTTTTTAAAATGCCATTCTATCAAAACAGTGGCATTTACATAGTGGAATTTATCAAACAAATAACAAAGAATCCTAAGTAGTGCTCATCTGTTACATGATTCTGTACATATATATACATAATAGTAACAAAACAGACCATTGCCCTGCGCTCTACTCCCATACTGCACCTTTTAAAGTTTAAGTTTTTACTGCTGTAGGCATATTTCAACTGTATCCCTTATTAGCTTCCAGCAATTTAAATTATTTCATTAAAACCCAAATAATGTTAATAGCAATTTTTCAGACAGTCTCAAGTGAGTTGGTTGGACAAAGGTTTTCAATATCTTCCTGCCCTGCTAGAACCACTAGAGCTAATATTTTCATTAACAGTACGTTTAACAGCAAAAATGTTTGCCTGACTCCTGCTGAGGCATTTTACCCATTTTAAGATTCCAATTCTGCAATATGATTTATGATGTAAGAAACCACCATACAGCCAGTTTGTTGGGTTGCTGGTGATGCAAGACAGTAGGAGGAGGAAACAATGTTGAAGCAGAGGACAGACAGGAAGAACACAGGCCCAGTGGAATCTGATAGCTGAGAGCACCAAGCGCTGCAATCCCAAGTGCTCTCCATGCATGTGTGACACCTTTCTACAGATGATTCAAAAAAGCTGGTAATACTTCAAACTTAAATGTGCTACTTTCGAACTACTAATAGGAGCCCATACTCAAGAATAGCATTTCTTCAGGTCTGACAAATGACCAGGAAGAGAAAAGAGACAGGACAGTCAAAATGCAGAAAAAGAGGGAAAGGATGCCAAAACCAGAAGCTGCGGAAGACAATGCTGTCAGTAAACTGTAAATGACTTGTTTATTGCTGTACCTTACACAGAGATACATATTCTCTCCAATTTAAAACTGGACAGAATTTAAACACAAAATTTCTACTGTGTCATGTAATCAATAATAAAAAAATTAACATTTACATACAGATGTTGTTCTGTTCTACCACACATCCTGTGAGATGCTGAGCAGTAGCTGTCAGCACATTACTGAGATGGACTAAATCTAAATAAATGTGTTGAGCTGCTCTATCCCAGTATCTCTTAATCACAAAGAATGTTATTGTTACTGCCTGATAATATATTTACACAGTACTAAAACCTCAAACCCAAACAACCTAAAAAAACAAACCAACCAAACCCCAACAAAGAAAAACCCACAAAGAAACAAATCAAACAATAATCACAGAAAATTCAAGGGGATATAAGGGTTTCAAATAAGAACTGGAGTTTGCAAGGTCCAAGTATACTACACGAAACCAAGAAAAACCTTTGGCTCTCTTCATCAAATACAAACTTCAAAAGGCTTAAGAAGCTTATCATCACCTTCAGTAACTCAGCTCTGCTAAGTAACATTAAGCAAGAAACTCCATTGATGTGCAAAATAAGAGACAAGAAATAGGCTAAAAAGGGGTAAGAAAGGAAAAAGATTATCATAAAGTCTACATCACACAGCTTTACAAGAACTAAGTCACCTGCTCCAATCTTGCATCAAACATTGAGATCTAGATTTCACAATATGCTAACACATTCCCTAATCATGACAAGAATCTCCCAGAAGAGAAAATGAAAAGTAGCCTTTCTCTATTGCTTTTAGCCAGACACTGACTCTGGCTACAAGCCAAGCACAGCTCTCAGACTGCCACATGAAAAGCTATAATCTCTGCAAATGACAACTGTGAACATGTTAATTTCTTTCTGTCTGTGGGAACATTGCAAATATTTTTTACAATGTTCAAGAAGCATTACTATGTAGTAGTTTCTGCATTACTCCACCAGAAAAGTTACAGCAGTTCCCATTTCAAAAGAGACTATCCACTTTTCAGTTTCACTGTACTGAAACCTGAAAAACCCTTCTTAAGAATAAAAGGAGTCTTCCTTGCCAGGTAAGTGCCTGCATTTGGTTTACCTGGTAAGGCTTTGGCGGTGAGTGGGCTGCAGGGGTGGCTTCTATGAGAGACACCAGAAGCTGTCCCCATGTCAGAGAGAGCCAGGTCCAGTCAGCTCCAAGATGGACCTGCTGCTGCCCAAAGATGAGCTCCTCAGCCATGCTGGTGATGCCTCTGCTATAACGTATTTAGGAAAGGGTAAAGAACACTGCACAGAAGCTAAGAGGGTGAGAATAACTGAGAGAAACAACCCTGCAGACCCCAAAGTGATTCAGAAAAGACATGTAGGAAGTGCTCCAGGCACTCAGAGATTCCCCTACAGCACACCACTGTAAAGCAGGCTGTGCCCTTGTAGGCCCATGGAGGTCCACAGTGGAGCAGAGATCCACCTGCAGCCCATAGGGAACCCCACACTGGAGCAGGTGGATGTACCCTAAAGGAAGATGTAGCCCATAGAGAGTCTGTGCTGGAGCACCTGGCAGGAGCTGTGGCCCATGGAGAAGACACATAGACAGGAATGCTGTTCCAGGCTGGAGCCCTGTTTTACTGAGGGGATCACATTCCGTGCTCAAGTGGTTCTATATGGACAAATAAATTCATATATTAGACAGTTATATAAAAAATGTGTCATTGTATAGTAAGGAATCACAGAATGGTTTGGGTTTGAACGGACCGCAAAGATCAGCCAGTTCCAAACCCCTGCCATGGGCAGGGAACCTTCCACTAGATCAAACTGCTCCAAGCTTGACCCAACCTGGCCTTGAAGACATCCAGAGATAGGGCATCCACTTCTCTGGATAACGTGTGCCAGTGCCTTGCCACCCTGTCACTAAAGAATTTCTGCATAATATTTAATCTAAATCTCTCTTTCTTCATGATAAAGTCATTCCCTGGTCATATCACTACAGGTGTTCGTAAATAGTCCCTCTCTAGCTTTCTTGTAGTCAGTCTCCCTTTACTTACTGGACGGTGCTCATAGAAGGCCACTAAATTTGTCAAATTTGCCTTAGTGAAGTCACACTGGCTGTCATCCATCACCTTCTTATTTTCCAAGTGCCCCCGGAGGATCTGCTCCAGGATTTTGCTTAGTAAGCACCTGGTGGCCAATGAATGTGTTTTGTGGGGAAAAAAACCCCTACTGCACTGTTACTCACACTCCATCTTCAGCAGTAATGCATACATGCAGATGCTTTTACCCACACACTTTTCAGTTTGGTGGTTAGGACTCACTTCTGACAAACAGAAAACAGGGAGTTGAAACCTCCGAGACAGGAGAGAACAGAGATAGTATTTGTCCTGTTCTAATCACTAGGCTACCATAATCCAACTTCACTTTCTCCATGCACCACTACTTGGGTTTTTGCTGGGGTTTTGTTTGTTTGCTTGCTTTTTTTCTGTTTTTGTTGTTGATGTTGTTTTTAAGGTGGCCTCTGGATTGCTTTTTACAGGAGAGGGCTTGCTGATCAGCATTCTAAGCAGAAGACAGGTCCTTAGTCTGCCAAATCTTACCAGTGAGACACTTGCAAACACCCACTCTCAAGCATCAAGAATCCAGAAATACCCACCTTACTGGCATTTCCTACTGGAAACAACTCTGCTCAATATTACTTACAGGAGTACCTAACATTTCTCAATATTCTGTATAGCTAGGCTAGCTAACAAGCTTCAGTTGCCTAAATCTTCTTCTAGGGACCCTTATTATTTTCCAAGAATAATGGATGTTTGTACCAAAAGTAATATTCAGTCTGATCGTCTGTACTACAGCATCTTAGGGGACAGACAACTAAGAAGAGCTGTGCCGTGCCATGTATGCCAGGAGCCTGTTAAGAGGGCAGCTTTGCAGCAAGGAAATGCATGCCTTCCAGGTTCTTGATAAGACTTCTAGTCTTAAAGCACAACTGTTACAGTTTTCAAACAGTAATTACTTGGCTGATTTCCCCATGTCTGCTTTCTCTCCCAGTAATGATATAGTAAGTCAGGCAAAGTATTTCCAGCAATTTTGAATTACCAAACCTAAAGTGAAATAACTTTTCAATGGGTCTTTTCCTGACCAAGTTCTTTGCTTGCAGAACTTATTTTTCCCTAATAGTTCGTCAGCAGAAGAGTGACTTTTCAGCACATGTAAAACTCTGAGTTTTATCTCCAAATACTGCAGTGTCACAGGCATATTTCAACTTTCTGGTTGAAATTGCAAAATAAACCATTACTATCCTTTAACAGAAGTGTTAAAACAGACTTAGAAGTCTAGAAAAACCCATCTGGTAAATACCATTCTCTTACCTTCCAGACAGAAAGGCAGTATTATTTTAAACTGGTACACTACACAAACTGACAGCTGGCATGTGTTTTAAGTGTCTCCTGCACAGCCACAGAATAGATAACCTTCACATTTATTAACCTCCAAGTTCCTTTCTAAATCAAACTCTGTCAAACACATCACATAGAGTCATTTATATTTGAGACAAGTTTGAATGTTTCAGGAAGGCCAGCTTCCAAAATTTTAAAGATCCCACTCACAGATGTCAAAACAGCTTCTCCAGATTCTCACAAAGAACTTTAATTCAACTTTGTCGAGATGAGAGGTTTTGCAAAAAAAACCCTGTACTCAAGTTCATTTGGCTCAGTCTCTGGAGGCCTGATCTGTTCTAACCACAACTGCCAGACGGGTGAAACTTTCTTCCTTAGAAAGAAACAGACAACCATGACAAGCCAACCAGTATAAAAATTCCAATTTCTCACATATTGAACCACAAGAGGCATATTACATCACAATATACCACAAAAAGTTTTACATAGAAAGAAGTTTTGTTACTGATTGAATCAAACCTTGTTCACTAAGACAAGATGGATTCAGTACGAATTTTGATACTCCAAGGAAAAAAACAAGTTTGACTTGTTACTCAGAGTACAAAGATGATACAGAAGGGATGCAGAAAAGACGGAAGGTTAAAGAGACAGAGGGAAACAGCACTTAAAAAGACAGATACAACAATGCAGAAACACTGTACAAACAGCTGTGAAGGGTACACCAGTTAGAAGCAGTTTGTATGAGAAAGAAAACTATTTATTTCCTTGTGGTTATGATACTGATCTCCCCCAGTCTTCCTGCTTGTGGCTAACTTCAGCCGACTGCTACAGGGGAACAACAGACGTGGCAAACCCCCGGCATTTTCAAAGCTAACCAATACTCTGTAAAGTTCCCACGCTCTGGAAAACACCACGAAAACAAAGATAAATGTTACACAGGACACGCCGTCTATACATCTCTCTCATCTCTGCTCCTGGCATGTAATCAATTCTCAGCTTTGGGGCTGTTGCTGCTTTTTTATTTTGATTACAGACAGCAATCTCCCTTGCTTCAACTTATATTATACCGAATTTATCATCAGTTTTTGGGATGTTAACAGAGTGCTCCAAACGCAGAGCTCCAAGAGACGCTCCATCACCTCCCTCCCCATCCCCGTTTAGGCACACGCCACCTTTCACCCTGCGTCCATCTGTACCAAAATGCTTCACTTGACACTGACAGCACCGCACGCTGCAACCCCACACACCCAGTGTGTGTGCGGCACCACCGCTGCTTCAGCGAAACCCTGTCCGAGAGCAGAACGATCCAAAGACAAAGCCCTGACCGCGCACATGGGCCGTGCCCGCCGCAGCAGCCCTGGGCGTGCCCGAGGAACAGGCTGGGGAGCCGCGGGGCTCTGCCCACCCCGCGCTCCGGGACGGGGCCGGTGCCCACCGCACCGCCCGCGCTGCCCGCCCACCGCGACACCGCTTCTCACGGGAACTCCCGCTCGCCTCAGCCACCGCGCTGCCTACCCGCGTCCCCGCCGGGCCAGGAATGAGAAGGAGGGAAAGGCAGGAAGGGAAGGAAACAGCGGGCACCTCACCTGCCCGCGGCAGCCCCGCCGTGCCCTCAGGAGGCGGTGCCGCCGCTTCCCCGCCCCCTCTCCTCCCTACCGCCACTTCCGGGGGCACCACAAAAGTCTCGGGGCGCCACCAGGGCCGCCCCTTCCCGGCGGGACCAGCAGCAGCGACGGCCCCCGGAACGGGCCTTGCCGGTACCTCTGCCAGAGCAGGTGCGTGCCTGCAGCACGGCGGCTGTGCCTCGCAGTGCCCGCCGAGCCGAGGGGGCGGTGGGGGGCGGTGGCGGGCAGCAAAAAGGTCGCGTCGGCGTCGCTTCGCGCATGCGTGGGGCTCAGCCGTGCGAGGCCCAGGGGACGGTCACTCGCGACAGCCGCTTCCGGCATGCCCTACGCAGGCGCGGTGCATGCTGGGGTGTGTAGTGCTGTGGGGGGGAGGGTGGATGCGGAGGCGTCTTCCCGAGAGGAATCTCTGCTGGGAATTCTGGATGGCGGCTGAAGGTACCGCGGGCAGCAAGACGCGGTTTCGCGTGCCTACCCACTCGGCCTCATAGGCGCCCGCCCCAGCCCTCTTGTCATGCTTGCAAAACCAGGGAAGGATGTAGGCGAGCCTGTCAGTCTGATTTACATGTTTCTGGAAGCACCTTGGTTAGAAAAGTGATGTTTTGAAGCTGTGTACTGGGGACAGCTTACAAGAGAGCTGGAGAGGGACTTCTTACATGGGTATGTACTGATAGGACAAGGGAGAATGGATTCAAAGAAAGAAGGCAATCTTAGATCAGATACTAGGAAAAAATTCTTTACTGAGAGGATAGTGAGGCCCTGACACAGGTTGCCCAGAGAAGCTGTGGCTGTCCTATCACTGGAAGTGTTTGACCCCAAGTGGGTTTGGGGCTCTGAGGAACCTGGTCTAGTGGAAGGTGTCCCTGGCCATGGCACCGGTTTGGAAGTTGATGATCTTTAAAGTGCATCCCAACCCAAACCATTCTGTGACTCTTATTCAGGGCTCCACAGACAACTCCTGTTTCTCGTAGGAACTGCAGCCAGAGGTAGGGGAATGGGTCAAAAGCTGGACTAAAAGAACAGTTTTGCAGTTAGTATTGTGTTTGTGTGTAGGAGAAAATGGGCATTAAAGGATGAAGCAGCTGAGTGTTAGCAGGTGTGGCTGTTTTGGCTAAGCCACTAAAGCCAAAAGACCTCTTTTGGTTATATGGATGTTTCATTCTCTTTGCCAAAATACTTCCTAGTGTATATTTTTCTAGCTTCAAAGGTACTAAAAAAATGGATAGCTGATGTTATGTCTTTGATTTTTAGACTACCAGATGCATTATGAGTATTGACAGACATAGCATATGAATTATCTGAATAAATAAGAAAACCAGAAGATTTCATAAATTGTTCTTTTCAGGGCTGTTTTGTTTGGCTTTTTTTTAGGACTAGGCCAAACAAAGTAAATTAGGTAGTGGGAGGAAAGATTAGTAGAGACACAAGAAACTACATATCCAGGAAGGAAGCTCACATTAGGCAGCAGTCCATCAGACTGGTGAAGCACTTAAGTTTGCTGGATCAGGATCCTACTAAATTAATGTATGTGGGTGCTACATAGTGCATTCTTTCTTCATTGGCTTCATTACGTAAGCGCTTCAAAACTTTTATAACAGAAACTGCCATTGCAGAAATGTGGATAGGGTGTCGGCTTAGCCGAAGTGTATGCTGTGGTCCTGCTTAGAAGTATCTTGTTGCTGTGCAACTTCATTTTATTAAAATGGGCAATTTTGGGCTCCATGGAGAATATTTGCTGTTTCAGGAAAGTTTCAAAAGTACTGGAAGAATAAAGATTGTTCTGTAACGTCTTTTCTTCCCATGTGTAAAAGCCTGTGTCAAGCCAAAAGAGTCCATCATCCCTGTGGTTAAGTGACAGGTCATACCTGGCTAGTTTTGACTTCAGGTAGCTTAAGTGCAGGACTGACCTTCAGGAAACCCCTGAGTGAAACTTGAATTTATGCCCCTGGCAGATGGGATATTTTAATTGCCCTTCACCAGTGCTGTTTTACTCTCAGAAATACTAGTTAATTGACTTCTTTTAAACAACAGAAACATGGATTTATTTCATGGTAGCCGCACCTTCTTTTCTGCTGTTAGTTATGCAATTTGCCAGCTCAGTGGGTTGGTTTAGCATGTGCTGTCAGATGTAAATTTACAGGAAACTGCTGTGTCAGAACAGTCCTGTGTTCTCGCTCCTCTCTTTCCCTGTTCTGAAACACCCTCTTCCTTCACAGGCAGGATCGTAGTGTTGAAAAGTACATCTGTGCTAGTTCTCTCAGGTATGAAAATTTTACTTTAAAACACTGAGGTTGTATGACAAGAGACTTGGCTGGTTTTGAAAACCGTCTCTAGGTTGTACAAAATGACGTATTCAGTGCAGCAAAAGTCTTGTCACGTTTTGAATGGGAAGTTCCTGGCATGCATTTGCCATTGATAACAGCAGTGCTTAGCTTAGGGTGCAGGTTCCAAAAATAACATATAGCATTTTATTTTCTTGGAGGAAAGGATGAAATGAAAGCTGGCATAATCACTCTTAAGAGCTTTTTATGTCCTTCCCACCACCAGCATAGTAAAGGTAGGTGAGGATCTGTAAATTGAAAAATAGACATCTTGTCTTACACATTTTGTTTTCAAATAGCGTCAGCACATAATGAGATGATGCACATTCCACACTCACTGGATACTGTCACTTCCCATAATTGTAAGTCACTTAGCACATACAGCACACAAACTACTTACTCTTTTTAGCAGGCTATGTATTGTCACAGTCTGGCATTGGAACAGTGGCAGGATAAGGAAGAAATTTACTTAATGCTGTGGATAACCAGCATTCACTATGAAATTATGACATGGCAGACCCCAAGCTTGATCCTGCTCTTGCAGACATCGACAAGAGCAGGATTAAACTGCTGTTTCATCTATGCTGCTGGAACAGATTTGGGAAAAAAACAAACCACTCAAATCATGTAGAGCCTGCATCAGTAATCCTGCCTGTGAATATTTTGATTTTCATTATTATGTAATTATTTTGATGCTGTTCTTGCTAAACTCAAACGTATTCTGTATCAATGGCCCATTTTACTAATGATATTATTGCTTGTTAATGTGATAGGGAAGTCAGCCTGTGTCAAGGAATGAATTGTTACCTTGCATGCGGAGTCTGGTTTGGAATTTCAAAATCTAATTGTCGGATTAATTAGTGAAAAAAATTAATTTCCATTTGTTTCTCTTTGGGAAGTTGTTTTTTTCCTATTTGCCTATGTGGGTTTTTCTCAACTAAAGTGGATCTTTGGACAATCTCTAGCACAACTGAATTTGAGAGGTACCCAAAAATGAGAAAAACAATTTCTTTCTTTCTGATCCCATTTCCTTTGTCCAATGAGTATAGTAGAAGCTTCCATTGTGTGGACATTTTAAAGTTTGAGAAAACCACCTCTGCTTAGGACAAAATTAGTGTTTCAAGCAATCTTTCTTGTTGCTAAAACTGATGGTGGATGTGTACAGTGGATGGTGTAACCTCTTCTTAGAAGCTACATGACCACAATGCCTCTGAGCTACAAAGAAACCAGTAAAAACTTGATGATGTGCTTCTCTGACAATTTATCTAATAAATTCTGTGCATTTTGTTCAGATTGGCAATGGTTCGTAGTGGAAAAAGTGGTGGGCTCCACCTGAAGCAGATTGCATACTACAAGCGAACAGGGGAATATCATCCCACAACATTATCAAGTGAAAGAAGTGGAATCAGGAGAGCTGCCAAAAACTTTGTTTTCGAAGGTAAAAAATCTTCTCTCAAATTATGCCAGAAATAGATACAAAGATGAAGATTTGCTAATAGGAACAAAAAAAAGTGAGATCTTGCTCTGCAGCATTCTGTGATTTTAGTAGACATTCTCTTTGAGACAAATGCTCTGCAAATCCCTGGTTAATATATAACAGGATGTTTGTAGAAATGGAAGGTCAATCTGCTTTAGTCCATTCCAGGACGGGTTTATTTAGCTATATAAAAGTCAAACCTTGTTTTATATACTGTAGAAATATGTGGTCACTGCAATCCATAATTGAAAGGATAACAGAAAGGGAAATAGATCTGCAGCTGGAGACAAGGAATGCTCCATCCAGTCTGGGGGATGGCTGGGCAGAAGTGCAAGGACAACTTTGCCATCGGTCACCTGAGAGCCTCCAGGCCATTCCCTACTTTATTGCACCCCTGGAGATGTATGAGCCCTTGTAGTCTGCTGTGCTGTCTCAATACCATCAAAACTTCCAATTTTGTGTAGAGAGAAGGCAGGGAGGAGTTAAATCTATGACTATCAGTGTCAGGTTGCTGGCAGGCACCCAACAGCTTCACAAACAACAGTCTCAACGTTCCTACCTCCCTTTCGAACCCCAGTGTTGGTTTGTGTTTCAGTCACACTTCCTGTGGGAATGCTGTTTATATTCTGACTTGCCCTTGTAACTTCTCATGTCCAGAGGAGTTAATAAACATGGCTGAACTAATGGCTCTTTGGAGGACATAATTGAAATGTTTGTAAACAAAAAGCTATGTTTACACTAAAGTGAACTTATTGTAATAAATTCTGTTCTGAGTCATGCTCAGTAGTTTAGTGAACTAAACAGAAGACAAAGCACTTGCTTATAATTTGCTGGTACTTCTTTCAGAAAACAAGTTGTTCTATGTTGGAAAAGACAGAAAACAAATGCGCCTGGTAATTGTTTCAGATGAAGACAAGAAAAATGTCCTCGAGAAATGCCACAAAAATGCTGCTGGCACTCATCATGGTATATCAAGGACGCTGACTTTAGTGGAGTCGAATTACTATTGGACCTCTGTAACAAATGATGTCAAGCAGTGGGTATGGCCTCATAGCTACAGGATACTTTATGTCGTTTGTTACAAGTATTTGGTAATCCTATGAACTTTGATACAGCAAGTATCCGGGCTGTTTCATGAAGAGGAAATGTGAGCTTGCAATCACACTACAACTGGTTATCTTGGCAATGCATGGTGTTTCTTTACTCTTTTACTACTTTTTACCCTTTTACTACTGGCTTGCACACCACTGTGCTGTGGTGGGGAACCATGATCTCTTTTGGTAGACAGGGCACATCCGGTCCCTGAGAGATTTCTTGTGCAAGGACTCTCACATATCTTTGTTAGGGTGCAATGTGCCTGCACAAGGATATGTGGCCAGAGTAGCTGCCAGCAGATAAGAACATGAAAATGGTGCCTCTGCTTTACAATTAGGCACATTCAGGAAATAGTTAAACAAATCAAAATTTGGGAAAGCTCCTTCTCCTTCATCCAAAGATACAGGGGCAGGAACCCTAGCAGAATTTGATCCTTCAGGAAACTGTTTGTAAATATCCTTTAAAGTGAAATTACTGTTGCTATCAGCTTGCTGTATCACCTGAATACTTTGAGTTCATGTGCAACTGTTACATGAACTGAAGATGAGTCTTTCCTTTCAATTTAGATTGGACAAAGGGGCTCTGTCCTGTAATTAAGCTGTTATGCATGGAAGATTATGTGTGCTTACAGGGTTTTTCAGCCGCAACATACGTAGATGAGCCAAAGGGGGAATGATTAGGACTTCCTCTCATTCCCAGCTGCTTCCTGCTTCCTTTGGTATTTATAGACAGTAATGGATTTTAAAATTTTTACTGTGGACTTGATAGAGCACAGTGCTTTCAGAATGGAGAGAATTCAGCTATGAGTTCATCCCTCTCCTGGCCTTCAGTATTGTTTGGTTTTATTTTGGTTTTATGCTGGGTCTGAAAAATCTAAGGGGAAAAAATTGTAAGAAAGGTGATAAATTTGTTTTGCATTGCCTGGACTGACCTGATTTACAGAGAAATAGTGGAGATCTGTGATTCTGATGCTTGTCTTAAACCTCACCATTACTTTTTATTGATAACATCTTCCCTGATGTCTTCTCTAGGTGTATGCTTGCCAGCATTGCCAGGCGGCAAAGAACACAACCACCACAGTGCCAAAAACGCACCCTATCAAAGCAGAGGATCCATGGACGGCAGTCACTATAGACCTAATGGGGCCTTTCAATGTTACCAACAGAAGTCACAAATACATCATAATTATGACAGATTTGTTTACAAGATGGACTGTTATCTTACCACTGCATGACACTTCAGCAGCTGAAATTGCTAAGGCAATCATAAATGTGTTTTTCTTATATGGGCCACCTCAAAAGATGCCTTTTGATCAAGGGAAGGAGCTTGTTTGTCAGGTAAGTATTTACATGGCTGGTTAGTCTCTTTTTTTTGGTTGTTTTTTTCCCTCAAGAAAAAATACATTTTCCTTTATATTGGATTTGGATTTTAGATTATTTTTGAGAAAGACTCTAGTATTTTTTTTCTTTAATTGAAAAAGTAAAGAAGTTAGCACATACAAAAAATATCATACCAATTATTTGCAATTATAATGCTGTGCAATGTTTCCCAGGGCTTTATTCTTTGTAAAAAGAACAAAGTAAAATTATTTCCTGGCAGTTATAGTGCAGGTTTTGTCACTCACTTGAACTGGCATAAATTTACACTCTGCAGTCTGCTGTGTCTTGTTCATCCATACTGCTCAGTATAAAAATAGCTAAGAGTATTTTTGACATTGGTTTATAGTGATTATGAAGGACTTACCACACTTTGTTCCTCTCAGAGATCAAGAAGTCGTCAGACTGTGATATGGAGGTAATGACAGATAGAGTTAAGTGGCAAAAAGGTGGTTAGGAACCATCAGTCACCGGCTCCTAAGCCCCACTTACTCCTTTAGCTCTCATTCACAGTCCTGGTGTGTTTTGTGCCAACATATATGCAGGACTTTTTCCAGCCACCACCATATCAACAAAAGGGGTGGAAAACTGAGGTTTTTTTACTTGAAATGGGATACAGAACAGGGGAAATGTTCACTAATTGTGTTCTTCTTCTTTTGAAGATAAATGAAGAACTGTTTGCACTGTTTGGAATGAAACAAATTGTATTGTCTTATCCTCAGACAGATGATGTAAATGAAAGAATGTCCAAGACGGTCAAAACTTTCCTTAACAAGTACTGCATCGACCATCCAAATGATTGGGATGCACATTTGTCTGCTATAGCCTATGCTTTCAATTTGACAAATTTGGTATGTCAAGGGTCTTCTTCTTTTGACTGAAGTCCTCCAAAATGTCTGCAAAGCTGTATGCTAAATTTGCTTGCTTTTGGTCCTCATTTAAATAGGAGCCAGATCAAAACACCCCATATTTCCAAATGTTCAACCGTAATCCACATGCTGTTGAGTCTATGAATATATGTGTGGAAGGAAAATACAGTATTTTTGCCAAAATATTTGAAGCAACTAAAAAATTCAGTGAAGCACTGGAAGAAGAGAAAACCTCAGATTGCCAGGTAAATGTTATATGTTTGAATTTTACTAGTAAGAGGACTGAAGATGAAGGTGGAAAGGTCCGAGGCAACTAACCTTATAAAATCATGTGGGGGTTTGAGTGGTAGTTTTTAGTTTGTATTCCTTCCCCTATGTTCCTTTCATTTCAGTGTAACACATCTCATATGTATTTGGAGGGAGTAACCTTAAAAGAGACCTGTTGTCAGAAGTTTACTATGTCTGACTTAGAGGGCAGAAAAGAGAAGTTGAAAGCTGTTGCCTATGGACTGGTGATTTATGAAGATAAAATCAATTTCTTCGTCACTCTTCAGTCCCACATAACTACGAACTACACACATCCAAAACTACTCAATGTCATGCTTAAGCACTATTAACCAATGCTAAAAAATGCATGATTACTTTTGGGGAAAAAAATGTAATTTATATGTATCTTTCTGTAGGCAGATAAAAGAACTTCAGATGAACAAAAAATCAGAACCAAGATCACAGTCAAAAGGAAGTCAAAACAATTAAATACCCTTCAACTTAAAGTTGGCCATGAAGTCCTCAGGCAAAGAAAAAACTGGTGGAAGGATGGTCGTTTTCAGTCGGAATGGATTGGTCCTTGTATTATAGATTACATCACAGAAAATGGCTGTGCAATATTAAGAGATTCCACAGGATCCAGGCTGAAAAGACCCATCAAGATGTCTCACCTCAAGCCATACATAAGAGGGTCCAGTGAAAAAGGTGTATATCATATTTTTTAAATTTGTATTTTTATATATGTAAAAACAGTTGGGTTTTTTGTTTTGTTTTTGAAACTTCTCTGCTGTGGTGTTAGGTTATTAGAATGAACAAGTATCATTCAGTCACCAGTGGGAGTTACATTAGCACACACAATAATGTAATAGCTGTAGTTTTCACTAAGGAGAACAGTGAGCATGAGTGACGTCAAACTATGCAGAGCATGGAAGAGAGCACATGAATCGTGTTTAAAGTCTTTCTAAAAGTAACCTCTATTAAAGTTGCTTCTAATCACTGGTTTGGCTCTATTTGTGCTGGCTGATAGATGTATAAGAACATGCTAGAAGTATAAGCAGGCTGAACTGTGTTCAAGGAGCATTTTCTGACTGTGTTTCTGTTTTGGTGTAAGCTCGATTCACATTAATTTTGCTTGTGCAATGGAAACTTTCTCTTTTTTACAACATCAGAGTGTCTTCTAAAGCCTTAAAATAGGAAGACTACATCAGAGAACTGATTTTGGAATAGTTTATTTTAAATTGAAGACGTCAGTGTTTCTCTTACCAGAGCAAATAAAATTGTCATGCTCTGTGGTAGAATGGCTAGAAATTCCCAAAGATTTGGGTAACCAACTTCTGCTCTTGGTCTTACATATTCAGCATGTTCTTTTGCAAATTAAACAGTGGCAGCTGTTTCTTTTCTGCTTATGCTGTCTTTGAGTCACCATAGGCACTTGGAGGAAAATTAAATGCATGATATACAGAAGATTTCTGTCACAGAACAGGCTGCTTTTTACTTCAGAGTTCTTGAAGAGCAGAACAATTCCCACACTATTGGCACGTGTGGTCAAGCTTTGGTTCTTGTGAATATAAAGCTACACTGAGATGGTGTAATTTCTTCCATCACCTCTTAAAGCTGAGAGATTTGCAATGCTGAAACTAATTCTGGTTTTTCGTTTAAGAGGCTGAAATGTTTATGTCAGTTGTCAGTTATGGATTTTATAACTAAGATCTTGATTTCAAGTCGAGTCACGAGGCTGCTACTTTTTTTGGACGATAACTCTATGGCTTCTGGTTCCTCATTAAATTTCTGATGCATGAGGAGGAAGTTACACACATATCGAGCACGTATATAATGTACAGCTATTACAATAACTTTAGTAAATTGTGTCACTGTATAAAAAGTTGAAAGTAGTTGTCTTTGTAGTATTAGAGCCTAATATGTTTACCACTGAATATTGCAGAAGCAGTATGTAAACACGGAATTGCCTTTTTCAGGAAGTGATTGTCTTGGTCTTGGCTGGGATAGATTTTGGTTTATTTTTTTCTTTTACTTACCTACTTGACTTACTTTTTAAACCTTTTACGGTTTAAGAAAGCCTGTTGTGTGTTGGATTAAGATTTCCCAGCAAGAGCATGAAGAAACCACATTTGTCTGTGGGCGTGCACAAAATCTGCATATCTATTTATTCAAGTTGTTAGTTCAGTAGGTGACTATGATAGACAGACACCAAGCTAGTCATTGACTTAGCTAAGAAAAGCTCTAAATGTGGATCATTGCAAATATTATGTTGTGGATGTAATGAGATGCCAAACATTTGATGCTCAGTGAAACTGGGAAATTCGCATTATCAGTCTGCTGTCACTCAAACATTCTTGTTCTCTTTTGGAAATTGTTTTGAAAAGTAAGTTAGCACCTCACTAACATTTTGAGTATGGCTTCAGGGATCTGAACTAATGGCTACTTTCCTTTTACAGACAACCATTACTTTCTACAAGGTGCAGTAGTTGACCATGACTATATTGGCTTATCTGAAAGATCTAATAATTCAAGCCAACCAGACTCTGTTGCTGAAGGGGAAGTAAATGCCTACAAAAGAGATGTCATGTCTGCTGTACAGATTCCACCTGCAGCCTGCAAAGACCAAGAATCAGCAGATGGTAAACATGAGTCTGAGCTGAGAGAAGATCATTGCATCAAACCAAACACTGCAAAGCCAGAGCGATGGCCTTCACCTTGTTGGACCCTTCAGACCAAGACAGAGGAGACTCAAGCGTAGTCTTCTGCAATGTTTCGTTGCCAAGCAGTTTG
This sequence comes from Struthidea cinerea, assembly GCA_013397865.1. Classification (NCBI taxonomy): domain Eukaryota; kingdom Metazoa; phylum Chordata; class Aves; order Passeriformes; family Corcoracidae; genus Struthidea; species Struthidea cinerea. The sequence goes on along the minus strand of VZTI01003890.1, from coordinate 279,093 downwards.
GAACTACTGTGACAGACTGAAAAAAAACATGTAATAGCTCTAACTTCCTTATCCCAATCCACTTTACTGCTTTATGAATCTAACAGTGCTGCAGGTATCTACTGGTTCATTTGTCTGGGTGTTAAGAAAAAGCACTAGCAAAAGCACATATTCTGATCATACATTTAAATTTCAGATTTTGTTGGTAGAATGGCAATGTGGCCATCCATGCCTTACTGTTATCCTCTCAGGACACAATGCATCGTTTCACTGTAATGACCTTTTCCATTTCACCCTTAGATGAGTCGTTTCTAATGTGCACTGTGAGATTAATTTAACCTAAGCAGCTTGGTGTAAATTTTCCCTCCACTACAGAGAAGCTCATGTCTTCCTTTTTCTGTTATATAACAGTTTTCTATTCTTTCTGGGAAGCTGCAACCTCTGACATTTGCAACTTTTAATTTCTAGTCTAATCCATTTAAGATCTCACAAAACAATAAAACTGACAAAATCAAATATGTGTAGTGTTCTATGCATGAAACAATGAGGGCTTCAGCTGTTCCCTGTTCATCAAAAGTCTGCTGGAGCAGGCAGTTTTAATATTTCAGGCATGTGAAAAAATCTTAAGAGCATTTAATATTCATTTGTGCTTTTTTCACAAACATCTGGTTCTCCATTACAGTTACCTCTTAACTGAGCCTGTGCACGTTGGGAGATTTTCCATGGACAGTGGGCTGTGAAAGGTGAAGCACTGGTATTAACTTACTCTGATTTCCTTGAGTAAGTTGTTACTGGTCTGGACTTCCTGCTGAGAAGACTGTATCTCAAAGGCAGCTGCATAGGAGTTTTTTCATGTGGAAAACTGAGGAGTGCAAGTCAGTTCTTTTTTTTTTTTTTTTTTAATAGGGGATTGACATGAAGATGAAGAAAACTAGCAGAAAACCGAATTGAGCAATTCAGCAACTTCTGGGTGATGCTGTGGAAGATTTGCTTATCTTGCTCTCTGAATGTGTGTGTTCCCTTTCATCTCTGTTCCTGTCATGTGACTTATAACACAGGTGGAGGAATGTACTATTTATTAAGAATTTTCAGTTAATTTTTGGCAATTAGATATGGTTGTCAAGGCTGCTTAGGTACCTACCTCATACAGAAATTCACATGTATGGTACAGTATGTCTTTGATATCATGGTATGGATCTGTGTGAGAAAAGAGCTCAGCACCATGACAGAATCCTATCTTAAATTTCAAATGAGAAATAATTAATACTCAAATTATTTTGTGTCTTCTGAAAATGCAGTCCTACAGATACAGTTTTTCTCCACCAAGACTGCTTCAGAAAGTCTTTCTGAATATACTGTGTGTGTGCACACATGGAATAAATATTTATTTTTGTATATCGTGCTTTTGAAAAAAATATTAGTGTCAGGGATAAAACTGGAGAATAAGGCATTGTTTGTGAGACTCATTTCTGCTTTGGTAGCTGAAAAAGAAAACCAGCCTCTCTTATTTTTTTCTTACTTTAAGTGATCAGTTCCTGCATTGTGCACAGTACAGCAGAGCTATTTTCTGGGGCAGCTCTGGAGTAATGCAAGTGTTGTGGAGTTGTTAGAGCTACACTGAAGAGAAAGAAACTGCTGCAGTGAGAGAGGAGTGGGGAAAACACAGAAACATTTAACATATTGCTGGTCATTCAGGCTTCCTGGTAATTTTGATCTACTGTATTAACCAGCAGACTGGTTAGTGACTTATCAGTGCACTGAAATGTGGCCGTCTCTGGATAGGGCAGGTTCATTGAAATAAAATACAGGGTTTTCAAATTATTGACATGAAGAACAGTCACTGGAAACTGGGAAAAAACCCCACCAGACACTGTTTTAGATTAGAAGACCAAAACTGATACAAATAAGCAAGATTTAGCAGTGTCTTCCAGAAATGGGTACTATACTCTTCTGCACCTATTAGAAGACCTGCTGGTCTGCTGTTTATATCTTGGTAACCAAACTATGTAGAAATTTGGCATGAAAAGCAGTACACAAAAAGCTTTAATTTGAAGAGGAAGGCTCTTCCAGGTAGAAGTAACCAGACAGTAAACTGAATTTTAAAACTTTTGATTCAGAAGCAGTTAATCCTGAGAGATGCATTCCCTAGTCAGTTCTCCTTTCAACTTGTACATAGATGAAGGGATCTGCAGCAACCTTGCTGCACTGATAGCAGAAGCAGGTGTGCCAATAAACAATAACTGTTGTAGGAAATACAGCATTTCCCGTTTGCCAGGCAGTGCTGCCCTGCTACAGATTGCTAGTGTAGTGATTAGCAGATCACTTGGATACAACTTCCTATAATTCTGTATTGCCATGTACAACTCATTACTCACGTGGGTGAGCCCTTTTTTGGGTGCTTGAAAAGCGTCTCAAAGCTCATCAGCAGAGCTGGAGCATTCAGATCTGCAGCTGGTGACAAGAATGGGTGCCTTAAATATGTAAAGTGATATCTGAGTAAGTGGGTTAAAAGGGAATAAATCAGATTTCATAAATTAGTTGATTATTTTGGGCAATTGATGCCTTTAATCTCCTTATGCCTCACTTCCCCCTTCTGTACAGAGTGAGTAGCACCATGTCAGATTCCAGACAAACTGCAAAAAATACTCATTACTCTTCACAAAGCTGGCAGGCTTAGTGATGAAAACCCCAATAGAAAAGCCTTTAAGCAAATGAGTTCTATGTTTTGTGCAGCGTTTCAGTGACACGCAGTAAATAACACATGTGCTTCCCCACCAGATTGATTCTGAGTCTTTACCGTAGTCAGAAACATCATCCATCACTCCCATAGATTAAAGACCTAGAAGAAGGAAAGCAGAGCGCATAGTTACTGTGTCATACCGGCAAACATTTTTTTTTAGAGTCTTAGCTTGCGTGTGTTCGTCTCCAGAGGGAGACGTTCGGGATTTGTGTTGGAGCGTCGGTCGCACGGTGGCAGCCTGGACCCGCGGGAGCCGCCACCCGCCGGGTGCGCAGGGCGCGCAGGAACTGCTACCCACCCTGCCCTACCGAGGATTTATTTCCGAAACTACGTTCGCAGCAGAATTTTCGGTAATTTTCACATCGAATTGTCGATAATTACGGGAGCATGAATACATTTCCGAGAGCAACATGACCCGCATTATGTGAAGGCTGCGTGACCGATGTGTCATGGGAGCCAGAGTACAAAAATTCTCTGCTTGTGCATTAGGCGGTTTTATACCACAGCTGCCAACTGTGGTAAACTTTCAGTACAGCTTCCTATGAACTGGGCACCTTTCAGTACTCGTTACAGCTTGGTTCCTGTGAGCAGGATCTCGCAGGCAAGTGCCTGGGAAAAGGCCATGCCTTCCACTTCCTTATGTGTGGCACAGTGTGTGTGACCTGAGAGCCGACCCGAGGAAACATGGCAGAATTGTGGGATTCAGTCCTTTTTCCTGCAAGTAATTTTCTCTTGAGCAGCAGTTTTAGGATGTGTCACGGCTGAAGGAAGCAGTAACAAACACAGGGGAGAGAGTATTCAGAGCACTAAGCATTGCAGTGGCCAGGGCAGGGTTCTGCCCTGAAACCCTAAAGAATGAATAGCACCAACTTTAGCCTCTTATGGCTGTTGCCTAATCTCCATTCTGAAAAAAATTCTTCAATAAGAATTAAAAAAGGTAGAAGATGTAGGTTTCTCATATGTCTCAGAAAAAGAAATGTAGTCTGTAATTAATAATTTTCCTAGTTTGCTGAACTGTTACCACTGACTATTTTCTAGGGAAAAAAATTACTCCACTGCATCTTTAAACCAGTACTTTGGCCCAGTGCCCTAGAATAAGATTGCCCATACATCATCCATATGTTTTCTAAAAAGCTGTACAGTGAAATCAGACAGAGCTTCACTCACAGAATGTCATGCTTCACATACAACTCGTTAATAAGAAACATAAGTGGAATGGAGATAAAGAAACAGTCAAATAAAGTGCCTTCATGACCTGTAGTACTTAAAAAATATCTAGTGCAGCCTCCAGATTGACTGCTATGCAGTATCTCTCCAAATATGTGTCTAACAATGCCAGCTGGATGTTCTTTTAGGTTTTTCAGCCAACATGTCCAGAAACAGCAAGAAGTTTGCAGGTTTTGCTTGGATAAGTAGCTATCACTGTAGATTTTAAATCCTCCTTTACACTGTCAGCTCCCCTCTTTTCTTCTGCCAGTAATGCTTAGCTGTACAGATTAATCTAATTTTTTCACCATTATTGGAGAAGAGTCTAAAGAGCAGTTACAGTGTAAATTTTAATAACAAATTTTGATAATTCACATAAGAGAAAAAATATTTTCACATTTAAGAATTAAAAAAAACCCCAATAGGTAAAGGCAAATCAGGGTGCTAAAACTCTAGTGTTCACTAGCATGTGTTTTACATAGAAAATACAGTGACTTAATTTCAGCTCTTAATTTTAATTGACTTGAATATTTGGTTCTGGTTTTGGGGTTTTTTACTGTTTTTTTACACTACATGAATCCACACAAACTGTGAACTGTATAATGACATAGTCTCTAAAATTCTAAAAATTATGTCCTAAAGAGCAATTAAATAATTAAATAATAAAGTTGCTTTCGAATTGCTCAGCAGTGATGTTGCGCACAATTTTTACTGCTCACACATAGTCTTTCAAACAAGTTTCCAGATGTGTATTTGAACAGCAAGCTAAAAATCACCAAAGCCCCTTCTCTGTAGCATGACACATGCTTAATCCTAATCCATTGTAGCGTGACAGACACTACTGCCCTAAAGACTCTGATAAAACTTAAATAAATCTAACTTTGGCATGGAAGAAGCTTTTGCAATTTACCACATTGATCTACAAATCCTCATTAAATCTACACTGCACTGCTTGATTAGAAAACTACTTAATCAAGATGCTTCCCAAGGAATCAATTTACACTTAATGATACTTGGTGGCAAGGACAGCTGCTTAATTGGGATTGTAATTTCAGTTAATTGGGACACTTTCAGGTTACATGGGTGGCAACTTGTCTGTGTTACAGGTCAGTGCATCCTCCTCATGGCACCCTTCAGTTGTCCCACTCTGCCCTCACTTACAGCGGGTTCACAACAAGGTGCCAAGAATCACCCAACACCGCTTGCCGGTGGATCCCAGCCACCTTCCCATCACTCTGAAGGACATCCCATGGGTCAGACTATTTAAAACAGGCAGATTATTAGTACAGTACAACCAGAGGGAAAGGTGCATAGCTACTTAGCCTGGTTTGAATGAAAATATTCAGCCCCTACAATAGCCAAGATTCTTACTTTTTAAAAAGGCTTAAAAGATTAATCAACAACACATGGAAGGTAGTACCATGTCTTTTAAAATGTGCAATTACACATTGTTCATTAAAGCATAATCTTATCTGGAACAACTGCTGAAAACGAATTTAAACATGCTCTCTAACTCCACCAGCCTAGACTGAATAACCAGAATTCAGCATTTAATACAATAAATATTAGCACAGAATCTGTTAGGATGGAGGATGGTCTGATGGCTTATTAATATGAGAACTATGATTCATAAAGCTTGTGTATTCTTTTTTACGTGAATTTTCTATTGCAGTATGGTCTGCAGAAGTCTCTGGTACATTGTTTTCCTAAGATGCAGCTTTAATAAGAGATAAAGAACATTCAGTGCCTTCACGCAGATTCAGATGTTCCAATTTTGCCATTGCACCTGTACAAAATTAGACCACAAAACCTGAGGTGCTGAAATTGGATTGCTGCTGGAAAGTAGTTGGTTGCCTGTCCATGCAGTTATTAAAAATGACAGAATGGCTTGGGTTGAAAGTGACCTTAAAGATCTAACCCCTCTGCCACAGGCATAGACACTTTCCACTGCACTAGGTTGCTCAGAGCTCCATCCAACCTGGCCTTGAACACTTCCAGGGATGGAGCATCTACAGCTTCTTTGGGCAACCTGTGCCAGTGCCTCACCACGCTCTGAATAAAGAATTTCTCCCTAATAGCCAATCTAAATCTCCCTCTTTCAGTTTAAAATCATTGCCCCCTTGTCCTGGCACCACAGTCCTTGGTAAAAAGTTTCTGTCTTTCTCATAAACCCACTTTAAGTTGAAAGGCCAAAATGTGATCTTTGGGGAGCCTTCTCTTGTCCAGACCAAAAACTCCAGCTCTCTCACCATCTTCACAATAGAGGTACTTCAGCCCTCTGATCATCTTTGTGGCCTCCTCCAAACCCACTCCAACAGGTCCACATTCTTCTTATTTTGGGACCCCCGAGCTGGATGCAGCACTGCAGGTGGGGTCTCACCACAGCAGAGTGGAGGGGCAGAATCTGTTCCCTCATCCTGCTTCTCTTTAGGCAGCCCAGGAGTATTGTAGAGACCAATGTCTGAATTCCAGAGATCTTAGATTATGAGTAAAGCTCAAATAATCTGATTTAGCCTGTACTTGCAATTAAATTGTTTGGCTGATTCCCTCTCGACAAAACATTGTCTAGAATCAGAGATACAGCTCAAACAAAGGAAAGGACAAAGAGGAAAGGACAAAGAGGGCATAATACTTCCACTGAGCTCTGCTAATGGAAGCAGAGAACACCTAACATCATTTGGACATAAGGTGAGCTAACCAAATGTTAGAAAAACATACCCTTATTGATTGCTTTTGAGAAAAGCCTGTGATCTTTTAGAACTGATGGCATGTACACCACCTATGACAGCAGTGTCACCACAGCTTTCTTAATTGCTGTCACTGGACACTTCCTGTAAACTAGTGACTTAGCATTTTTACAGACAGCTTCAGAGGATTCTTCCCAACTAACTGGTTTGTGTTTATTCATATATAAGAGGATCAAAGCCACAGCCAAAAATAATACTGCCTTGCTTTCACAAGTGAGAAAGAAACAGGCTGTTTTCCTTGTAACATTAGGAAAACAAAAATTTGCAGGAGAGGAAGTAACTTAAGAGTATGCACTAAATACATTTCACATGAAACTGTGCCTGTACTCCAGCATTTCAGATGGCTATGCTGGAGATTTTGCCATGTGTGACAAAAGAAACCAGCTTGCAAAGGATTTTAAGTTTGGGGGTTTGGGGTTTTTTTTGTTCTTTTTCCAGAAAAAGGGGATTTATAAAATCCCACTGGGGGAAGAAATCTTACCTTTTGCTCCACTATCATTACTCCTATTCCCCCATAAACCACCTTGCAAAACCACCACAAGGAGCCTAAAGCCTATTTTCCAACCTCAATGCCAGCAGCAGCCTATTACAACACCTGCAATGACGAAAATGAAAACCGTTCCATAAAGCCCTGTAGCAATTACAGCTGTGTACACTCTGCTTATAATAGCAGTTTTAAAGGGACATTAATTATGCTCTGATCCTCAAACTGGACTGATTAGTCATGATGATGTTACACAATGATTCACACTCCAGATGACTCATACAGGGAGGGTAATTATCCAGCAGGACTTCCGTAAGTCTGCTTTTAAATGAGAGAGCTCATTACAGAACTGAGGGTTCCTGTTGTATGAATGAAAAAGGAATTGTGGAGAAAAAATGAAAATCAGTACTTCCAATCAGGTAGTATTAGATGCCTACCCTGACTAATTTGCATATTTAATTTGAGATACAGGTTTCCTCTTAGCTGTGACCATGTGTTTTATTAAAGAAACACCTTGCAGTTTTGTTATACAAGTAAAATTCCTCTTTAGATGTTTAAGGTTGACTTTGTACATGTATGCAGATTATTAGACTTAAAAAAAAACAACAACCTTGTGACATAGCAAAATATTTTTCCAGCTTCCATACAAAATAGCATTTCTTTCTCTGCTGGCAGAACACATTAGAATTTTTACTGTATTAACTGGCCCGTGTAACTTTTTACAAAAGTTGTATACAAAAAAATGCAAGCAAAAATTCCAAAGTACACTCTGACAGCCAATGCTCTGCGAATACTTTATTACACAAATTACATTCAGCTTCTGAAAATAGTGTTCTAACAGTGATACCATCTAAAAATAACATTCCAGAAACACATCAAGTTAGGAAGAAGAAAAAAAATTAAATAGAGGCTTTTTTCTTTCCTTCAATGCAATATCATGTTACTGATCTAAAAAAATAGAAGAAGACTTAGCAGCTTCATTTTCTTGTGGCACTGTATATTCTCTGCACTGCAACAGGTTAAGGACATTGAAGAGGAAAGGCACAAAACAGAAATTGGCAACTGAATAATTATGGAAAATATATTTTGATGAAGCAGATAGTAAGACTTATTTACAAGATCCCCATATTTGATGATAAATACTACTGCTTTAAATCAGTCCTGCAATTAGAAGACTTTGCTTTATTAAGATGTTCACATAAAAACCAACAGCACTGATAGGGAATTTCCATACACTCCTCCATTTAAAAACCATAACTAAAACCAAACAAAAATTAAAGGAACCAGTGTACAGTCCCATACAGACTAGAACAGTTTACAATTAAATACACAAAGTCTTAAACGTGCTTAAGGGAAAAGGAATCTGACATTCTGGGTTGAACTGTATAATGGAGAACTCAAAGGTTGGTTTCAGGATGATGAAGGTGCTGGTGGGAGTGGAGATGCTGAACACTCTTCCTCGGAATCTGTGCCATCATCTTCATCTTTTTCTTGATCACTTCCTTCAGTGCTCAGCCGGTCAAACCCTTTCCGGCTGTAGCCTTTGTGACTTGCAAAGAAGTTCCCAAGGTTAATTCCACCACTGCCTTTCCCTGTGGAAAGGAAAAGATTCTCATAAGGTTTGCTTTAACTCTAAGGGGAGGAATGAAAATCTATCCACTAATTAAACAATATAGTGGTGATTATTTAAAGTGTCCTTCCAGAAATTGTTTTTAAAGATTCAGCACATGAGCCACAAAAGCTGAGTGTATGTATTAGGAAAAAAGAAGGAAATTCATCTTTGAAGTAGAAGTTTCAGACTATGCTTTTTTAGCATCCGTTATTTCGTTAAGTCTGCACAGGTTACTGGTGTTCCTACCCACTTGCCCCTAGTTTCAAAGTGCTTCATTTCATTCACCAGATCCACAATAACTCATTATAGCTGCTGCTCTCCCACTGGTAGTGACTCATCCTCTTTAGTGGGCAGATAATGACAGATGAAAGTTGTTTTAAAAGACATTTTCAAAAACCCCTGATCTTTGCCCCCAATCCTTCCTCTGAGAAAGTTCCAACAAATCTGTTATTCAACAAGAATACAGAAAAAAAGCCTTTAGTTACTGTGTTTAAAAACATCTTTGGTGACTACTTACCTCTAAGTCTGCCTAAAATTCTGCCTGAACTAGAATCAAGTTTGTGTTCCCCATCAGCTGAAAAATAAAGTAAATTTCAAAAATAAGCTAAACCCCCAATGTTCTATGATCAAATAATTACCTGCATTTTCTGATAAAAAGCACAGACATTCAACAAATCAATCAGCAGCTCTAAGAAGCCATTTATGGCAGTACTGCAGTAGTCTAGAGTGTTAGCACATTTGATATGCTAGCACTTTTGAATACAAAGAGTCAGGAAGCTGTATGCTGAAATCTTCAAATAAAATACATCCAGTTCAGTTGCACAGCCATATTAGATTGTTGAATGGCCTACTCTGTCACAGTAGCTCCTGACCAGTGGCAGAACTGTGTTGTCTACTCCACACAGATTTTCTTCTCTGGATAAAAGTATCTTGATAAAACAATTTCGTGATACAAAATAACAAGTCTAGTGATCAAACTCCTATCGCAGTCTGCCAATTTATGAAAAATAATGTTACTATACAATACAGATTTAGAACCAATTTACATAACTTCTAAGTACCAATTAAAGCTTTCAGAGCAATGGATGAAGGTGCATTTTGGAAGCATGTCTGACTCACAGAATTGACTAGGTAGAACAATAATATATAATCTCTTGTAATAGTATCTGCTTTCATTTTGCTTGTATCTCTATAATACCCATGGAGTCTTTTATTCTCAGCAATTTAAAGATCCCATACCAGAAAATCAAACTATGCTTGTAGTATTAAAATTTCTGAATTCTAGACAATACAACATTAATATATTCTAGTCATTTTTGCGATAACAATTTTTGCCTTGACACCAATTAAAGTTTTTGATACATGTTCTGAAGAGATGCTAGCTTGAGATGCAATATTAAAGGCTCAGGGGGCTGCAGGTGCTGTGTTCTTGCTGATCCTTAGTTTTACATGCAGCAGCACTGCAACTGTTCAGGAGGGCAAAGGCACAGGGAGCTGATCTTGTCATACCCTCGCCTCTCAGTGTTCAGTGGTATTTGGAAGTAGAATAATAAAAGCCTGTTCTCTAGAACAGTTACTCACAGTTACCTCCATAGACAGTTGTCTTCCTCCACCGAATAAATACTAAAATTGCCAGAAGGACAACAACAGGGATAATAAGAAGAGTTGTAATAAGAACAAAGGAAACTCCAGTGCTGCTGGCCTCTTGGACCAAGTGTTTATCCATATTCTTTACAGGGTCTGTCGATTCTGGCTTGTTTTTCAATCTGGCTTCTACAATTGTCTCTGATTCTTTAAAAAGAAAACAATTTCCATATGTAATCCGTATGCATCAAGCAACACAGAACAAGGTGTTACAGGAAACAACGAGCTAGGATACCTTAAGTGCTTTGTAACAAGGAAACAAAAGACAAACTCTTATGGAGACATTTTTGTCTCTTGCTCATGTTATCCCAAATACAAGGCAGAGAAAGTCTGAATGATACCTTGCCCTTTTCTCAAATGGGGAAAGGAGTTGTGTCAAACAGAATTTTATCCTAAAAAGTATCTACTATTTAAAATACAGGAAATTACCCCAATGATCCATTTTTGCAAATAAGCATGTGGTGTAATATCAATTAAATATCTCCTTTTGACAAAAACACTTCCACAAGAAATACAGAAAGCCAGTATATGTCATATTATCATAAACAAAAAGGAAAATTTTAAAGATCTTTCTAATAAAACTGTGACAAAGGGTTAAATTTTCAGAACTGTTACATTCCATGAAGGAATTTTGGTTCTACAAATCTGGAGAGCTTTTGAAAACAGCCTCCAGTCATTCCCAACTAATTTGTTAACTCTATGCCTACAAGGAGAAAAACTATTTCAGGGAAAAACCTTTATGACGTTGCATATGCTTTGTGATAACTTTTAATAAGTAAGACTGTCTAGCTATATATTTTGAAGTCAGACTGAACAGCATGTCTTAACAAGTAGCTGCATCACAAACACTCTGAATCAACTCTGTTTTGATTCTGTATCAAAATTAAAATGATGTTCTATTCTGAAGGAATAGCAAATGGTTCAGTCTACACTCAACACTAATACAATGATAACAATGTCATTGTTTTCACAAGTACAGGGATAACAATGACACAATGAAAACAGCTGTCTGTTCAAGTAGTAGTTACTGCTAAGGAAAATCTTCCTCCATCACCTTTCCCTCTGGGCAAGGCTACAGTTCTCCATATATTTTCCCCCATGTCACAGCAGTACAAGCACTAGTAAGAGTCTGTCACCAGAAGGCTGTGAGATTGCAGGCCACTCCTGCCCATTTATTAAGCAGATGACACAAAGTCCATTGGCTCTTTTCTCCCAGTGGAGTTGAAAGATGTTAATTTCAGTCTACCTACTCTAACCAGTTTTAGACACTGTTACTTAAAACCTTTTTCTTACCCTGGTGTTGCTATTGCATTTTTTCTCTATGACATTAGAAGAGTCAGCTAAAGAAAGCCAAAATGCATTTACATATCCCTAGATACACAGCATGCTATAATGTCAACACTTCCCTTTTGAGTGCTTCAGGCAGGCTGATGTACCAACAGAGATAAAATAAAAGGATAACAGTGATGACAGTAAGGATTTCATTGTTTCATAATGTTAGCCTTCCTTACAGTACTTTATTCTATATGCTTTCAATTGGCAGTTGAGATTTTTTGGTCTTTTCTCTGTCTGCATATACATGGCTGAAGCAAACTACATAACCTCTGAATTTAACCAAAGAAAACCAGTTAAGAACATTTGAACATTTTACATGCCTTTATAAAAAGTACCATAATCTGGTACTGTTTTTTCTGAAAGGGAAATGAGCTGCATAATAGAATAGAAATGTAGGTGCTAAAAAGTTAGAAGCAGAGAAATTCTTCAGCCTTTTCTCAATATTCTGTGAGAAGACTGTCTTTCCCATGTAAACTATTTTAAAGAAGGTCACAGTTTTATAAACTTCTTGCACCTGCAAGCTGTTTTGCAAGATTGTTATGGCTTTGACTTTGAAAATATTTTGGAATAGGTATCTTAGAACTTGGCCAATCCTCTCAAGGGGTGGATGGCTGAGGAACCAATTACCTATTGCCATTCAACACACTTTTGTGATCTATCCTATAAAAGTAGTTAGAAAATTATTAAAGCGCTTCCACTTGTTCATAAGCCTGGACTCTACGTCATTTTCTTTATCTATCTCAGAGGTGACAGCGACATACAAATGGTTAAAATTACTTTTCATCTACCTTAATTGATATTTTACCCCTTTCAATCTCCTCTGTGTGTACTATCTCCTTATATTGTTCCTACATGCTTTCATTTTCTTTTTCCTTTTTTTTTCATTTTCATGCAGATCAATTAAATAAAAAGTGTAGTAAATCTATAGAAAGACATGTAAATAGAAAAAAATGGTATTTCTTACCATATGGTGTGACTGACAAGGCTATGTACTGAAAGACTACACAGGAATATAAACCAATTGCCATTTCAAATAACCCTTTTTTTGGTGGTGGAGGGTTGTGGAGCAGGTGGAAAGGATGCTGGCAAGTAACTATGACAGCTGTATTTCAGAGCTATTTCTGCATCTACGGGAGCTGCCACAGATACCAATCTGGACCACACCGGATGGTAGAATGGAATTAACCTACTAGCCATTTTTTTATCTTAGTTTCTGTGACAGTGAAGCACTTGTCATCACTGCAAATGAAATGTTCAGGTTGACTGTGAAGTAGCATCTACCAGGCAACAGTGTTACAAGTTTTTTTCTAGTGCTTCCTACAGCAACTCAAAAAAAACCAAACAGTCAAACTAGTCAGCATTTTTTCCCTTCAGCTTGGCAGAAGCAGCACTAGTCTATGTGAACATACTGATCCCTTCATTTTCATTATGAATCAGACTAACCTTTTGTTTCCTGTACCTCAATACCAGCCTTTTTAACTGACCGATGTTCCATTTCTGTAAAACAAAATCATTCTTCAGGACAACTGATATTTCAGAAAGGCACTCAGCGACATTTTCCTACTAGCTTTCTCAAATGTACAGTACAATCCTAGAGTTTCCCATCAATACCTGAACTTCACCATGGAGAGTCAATATAAACTATTCAGTAGCTCACAAGGCCATAGAAAAAAAAGAAAGAGCTTGATTCATGCAGGGCGCTTGCAACAATCAACTTTTATGAAACGGAAGGATTTTATGAGTATGCCTAAAGGTTCATAGATTCCCACAAAAATTAAACTGTTTACTATAATCAAAATCATAATGATTTAAACGCTGGTTGAAGCAGGGTTTCTTAGCTACTGCTCTTTTGTACTTCAGCAAAAACTAAAAAGAAAATTTTATACAAGGACTTCCCTCATCTAACCTGTAAAAATTCCATTACTTTTTTATTCTCATGTTTCTTTGAATAAAAGCTGAGAATTGGTCATGTTCAGTTTACTAGATACAGATAAAAACATATCCAATTAGAATTACAATTTATGTGGTCCAGTCTCCTGTTATTAAGAGCAGCTGATACCAAATGCCCCAAAGGAAAATCCATGAATTATGAAGAGACAAATAAGGAATAACTAGCTTAGTCATTTATAGCAGTGGACTCTAAGTGGATGACTAACATCCTGAACCCTAAGGCTTTATCTCCGTCATACATTTTTTTATCCTATATTATGGAGCAGTGGATTATATTTTTATTCCTGTAAAACATGTAAGTTCTCTCTGAATCCTACTAAATTGATGTCTGACTAATCACGCCCTGAAGTGAAGCTGCTTGCTTTGGGGGTTACTAGATTAAAAGTGGCAAGTGTTTCCTCTGTATGGAAATAGGACTTCAAATTATACTAGATTACTTTTCTAGTGATAAATGCTCCCAGTGAAATGAATATAATTTTTAAGTTGACCTGTGTTTTTACTTCATCCCCTGGGAGTTTTCTATATTATAACCTCACAGGAAGCAGTTGAGTTCTCAGCAAATGATATACTGAAATTACTAAAATAGTAGAGTAACACTTTTGTTTAAGTAGGTACTGACAATGGATGTATAAGGCAAATGCATTTTGATTCCTTCTGTGACAATCTCATGTGCCCAGGACTCTTCTTTGACCGAGCATATAGCAATGCTGAATAATGGTCTTTTAATGAAAATTGAGAAGCAGCACACAGCTGCTGCAGATGAAGCTTGTAGTGCACTTAAATCACTGTCATTATGCCACCAGGCTCTTGGCCAACGGTACCAGATAAGTGGTACTGACCTGAAGATACAAAATGTGAAGTTAGGACATTAAGAACAAAAAGAACATACTTTCTGCAGATGCAAACTTCCACACTGCTTTGGCATGAACATCTCCAACAAATACTGTTCTATCTTCTGAAGCAACGATATCATGTGGCATCTCAAAGCTCTGTGAAGATAAGCAGTCACAGATTATCCTTAAGTCTCTACGCCTTCATGAGGCCTCCTTAACCCCTAACTTCAGCCTGGTCATATTCAATCCTTCTTTAGACTGGAAAATGCAGCAGGTGCTGGTGTGAAAGTCTAATGTGTGAAAGGAGAGGGATTCCATTTCTACTGAAGGTTTGCCTTCTCCAGGGATAACAACATAGAGATTATTCCATGTATTAATGCTAAAAAAATTATATTAGTAATATTACTATTCATCTTATTACACTCCATTTTATCCTGTGAAATATATATTTTCAAAAATAAAGAGTCTTGGTTTGAAGCCCACATATTTAGTTTTTGTTAAAGTTCATATGCAACACAGCTATTTGCTATAGTCAGAAAAAATAACTCCCTTAATATAATTTAAAATTGGACTGCAAATAAAGAATATATGTGGTACCCAGAAGTGGGAATATTAGCATTCATTCTTTAGTCCAACACAATATATGGAAACTGTTAAAAAAAACTCACATTTTTTATGTACTATACTGCATGAAGGACATTTAACCTTAACTTACACACTAGTATTCTGTAAAGAGAGGGATGTAACCACACAGTTGCATATTATTTATGCTTAGGAATAAGCTCTATTTTTTTACTAATTACTAGCATCTAAGTATATGAATATTTCAATTCCTTCATTATTCTCTTAAATTAACTTTTAATACTTGTACTGGCAGTAATAAAGTACTGCCTGACTGAAGATATTATCTGTAGGAATCATCTAGAGGTTAGTATAATTTTCAAATGTGTACCACATGTAGAAGGTAAGACTCCAAATTCTACTGTCTTTATTTAATACTATAAAGAATTCCTTTTGAATACCTTACATTATAAAACATCTTATTTCCTGCAATAGTCTTATGGAAGTTGGAAAATTAGAATGTTACCGATGTTCTCATATACTTAATTATATGCAACAGGCACTCTATGCAATAGTCTACCTTTCTAAGTGGAATGAAAGTATCAATTATTTCTCCAGTAGAGAAGTTCATCACAAATCCTTGCACTGATTCTGCCTCTCCAGGATAAGGCATTCCATTAACTGCAAAGAGGAGACCACCTGCAACAACATTAGATTTGCCGTAAGAACCCACACATAGCGAACTGCAGTGAAGATAAACTGTAATAGTTTAGATGAAAAAAGGCTGTCTGAGAGACAGAGAGACCGAAAGGTAACTCAACAAGAAACTAAACTACAAGAGGAAAATTAAGTGAGGTGTAACAGCTGAAACTTTGTCATTTAAGAGGTGCACACTCAGTTCAAATGAAAAGAATCAGCAAGGCAATATTTTACAGATTGTTTAAATGTAAAAGGAATGTGAAGGTGTTAAAGAAATAATCTGAAGAATGCTTTGCTAAGGATGGTTGACCTGATAGCAGAAAGTTCTTTCAATGCATCAAAAGTAGAAAGTCAGCTGGGGAGTAAGTGGGACCACAAAAGGAAAAAATGTGAAAGTGGGACTCAGGGATTAGAGGCCTATGGCAAAGAAATGGGTTTTGTCAGTTTTTTTCTTGTTTAATATGTTGGGAAGATTCCAACACTCTTTTTTTTTTTCCTAGTAAAGAGGTCAGAGGAGACAGCTCAACTGGAAGCACAAGGTGTAAGACAAGTTGGAGGGTTAACAATTTATGAGGTTTAGATGGCATTCACTCAAATTCAGGAGGAAACCAAATGTGAAATCACAGACCTCAGGCCATATTAAGTAACCCAGCACTGCAAACAGCCGCTTCTCCAGATGACTAGCAGAATGCCAAAGTAGAGCCCACCTACAAGAAGGACTCAAAAGGGTGCCTATGAACACACATTACCAATTCTGGCTTCCATCTCCAGTAAGATGGTAGAATCCATAATGAAGAATAAGACATGGGTAAATGTGGCCTGTCAGAACAAGTTGGTATGGCTTCTCTAAGGGTTGTGCCTCAGCTCTGAACAGGAAGAAAAAGCACACAGGTAAGCAGATTCTGTAGACATACTTGCACTTTCAGAAAACCCTTGACAAGGCATTGCAACAGAGGTTACTGAATATGAGTTAACATGGGGCGGATCGAAAGATCCATTAATGAACAGGAAGCAAAGAGCAAAACTTATCAGCAGAGCTTATAATTCTTCAGGATAAAGAAGTCTGAATAGTGTCATCTTGAAGTGATCAGAGTCAGAAATTTTATTCAATAGCTTTTATCAATGACTGAAAAATGGGGTGAACAATGACATCTAGCAGTCTGAGGAAGACAACTGAGTTCTGTGGAGAAGTCAAAATCTTGATGATACTGAGGAAGTCCAGAAAGACTTTTTATAAGAATAAGTGAGTTGTTAAACAGATGGCAGAAGAGCTTCTGCAAAGACAAATGTAAAGTGATGCTTCTTCTAAAAAATAATCTAGATCATGCCTATGTGATGTTTGAACTCGGAACTGGCAGCTACAGCTCAGGAGAGACATCTCCAAGCCATCACTGAAAGATTCCCAAAATCTCTGCCTCCATGGATAGCGTCAGGCAAAATTTCAATAGAATGTCTGGCATCATGAGAATTAGGAATGAAGGGGACAGTTCTGCACTATGCAAAAACTTAGCATGCACGCATATGGACTACTGAGTGCTCTTTTACTCTCTGCATCTCAAAAAAGTTCCAATGAAGCTAAAGATGCTGGAAGGTAAAGTCAAATACAATACTCATGGTGCTGAAGCAATTAAATGGCTTATGGGGAGAGACTAAGGTGGCTGTTGTTCTTTGGTTTGAAAAGGATAAGGCAAGATGAACAGGCACCAGACTGGGGGAGTGTGGAACTGTTATTCAACTCCCAAAATTCTGGGATTGAGAAGCACTCAATGAAACTAGGTCACTTTTTACATTAAAAAAAAAAAAAAATAAGTGGATAATGAACTTCTGGAGCCTGTAATTGTGGAAGGCCAATGAACCAGACAATACAAATCAGTTCAAAAATGGGATTAGGAAAATTTATGGGCAATAGATCTGTACAAAGAACCTATGAAGAAGAGATCAGAGGCTACCTCCTAACAATGCTGAATAAAGGGTTTGTGGATGCATGGTAAATAGCAGAGGAATGACTACAAAATGCATTCAGGCTTACACACACTCTCAGAATGCCTCTTTTGCTTCCGCTGTCAGAGACAGATAGATACCAAGTATCTCATCCAGCACAGCACTTTTTTACATTCTTGGCAGATGCAAAAGAGAGAAACATCATTTTAAATTTTGTATTAAGGAGTCAGAAGCCCAGCATGCCAAAATTCCTCAGCCAGCTCTTAACATTTACCTTACCTTCAGTATCAGTGTTAAAAATCTAATCCCAAAACTTAATACAGTAATTGTTAACCAGACTGTGATATTAAAAACCACAATGTTTTCTAGCTGTTTGCTTTCAGTTCTTTTGTTTTATGAAACCAAAAACCTTTCTTGATCATTTGGTCTTAATTTTGCTCTCGTCAATGGAGTTCAAGATGAATACTTAGAAATGTTATTATTAATAATAATTCATTATTAGCTGATTAACTGTGCAGTCACCAGGAAGCAGCAAAATCATTTACTTGTTGACATCACATTTAGGGAGTTTAATCAGTCATTTCTTAGAAGCAGAGATTAGATGCAAGCTCCCCTCATCCACAAGTAGGAAAACAAGTAGTTATCAAATTTTCCATTGCATCAGGACTACCCAGGAAGATAATTAATATTTGTCCTAGGATAGTACCATAGCACTCTTCATGAAATAACACTGACATCCCGGCACAAAGCAACTACTTGAAATCTGAAGAACAAGAAAAAAGATTACCTGGAACATATGAAACTGCAAACAACTCTCTTCCAAACACTTTGTGTTTGATCTCTCTTGTGAACTCCCCAGTCTCTAACCTGAAGCATTGAATTCGACCATTTTCTCTGTCTGCAACACACAGCTGACCTGAGTCAGGGATCAGGGCTAAGCTGTGAGGGATATGAAACTGTCCAGGCCTGGCTCTGCCTAGAGAAGTCTCTGCAATAAAAAAAACCCAGGTTTGTGTTAAAGTACACACTGAAACTATCAGTTTTACTTAGAAACAGCAGTATGCCACATAATGCCATATAACACTGGGAAAAGACTAAGGTCAGCGTGCTTTGTCCTAGCATTTACGTAGAAAACTCATGGTAGCATATTGCGTTTTCTTTGGAAATCCCAAATTCAAGAATTTGCAATTTCCTGAGAATATTCAGCATAGTTTAATGTGATACATAAATCTGAGTCAGGCAGAAATATAATTATTCATAAAAATTAAAATAGATGAAATCATGGCATAAATCTGGCAAAAAAAATGATTACTTTGTTACATGTTTAAGAAAAAATTTGGCTTTATGAAAGTCCGAGTATTTTCTTGATAAAATAGGACACACCCATATTTATTCTGAAAGTAAGATAACAAACCCCCCACTTTTTATTTTTAGTAAATACATAACCACTACAAGTAGCCGTAGAAAAAGCTGAGAGAAAATTTGGATGCCATGACAAGGCTGAAATTCATATAGGGCCTGGAAGGTATTTCTGTAATAGAAATTCATTTAAAAAAATTAATAGTAACATTGGGAATTTTGTGGTTCATGAGCAGTTCATGATGATAGCAGTATGAGTAAAGTACCAAGAGCTCTGACTGTACCTTCTCCCCACTGCATCATGTACAGTCCATTTGGAGAGAACTGAATAATCCGACTGTTGCAGTAGCCATCAGAGACATAAACGCTGCCAGTGATTGGGTCCACGGCAACATCAGTTGGTTGACAGAAATGATTTTTGTCACTGCCTGGTTGCAAAGCCACTCCTAAGATCAGTAATGGCTCTTTGTCATTGACTCCTAGTTTGAAAACCTTTTTTTCAGTCAAAAGGAAAAGAGAAGATGTTTCAGTCACAGAAAGTGAAACCTAAGACCTAGATGGCCTAGGGAAAAACTCCTATCACTGTGTATAAAAGAAATTTATATACCAAACATAATCTTAATATATTGACAAAATATTATTAGTTTTTCAATAGTGCTGATTCTAGGAAACTTCTGCTTAAAATACAAATTTCCTGTCATTACAAAGCAAACAATTTAGTTTCACTTTCTATACTTAAGTGCATCAGTAAGCAGAACACATAGCAGAAAATTGCAAAGGGATCTTGACAGGCTGGAGAAAGGGGCTCCATGAGAACCTTGTGAAGTTCAACAAGGCCAAGTGCAAGCTCTTTCACCGGGGTTGGGGCAATCCTGAGCACAAATACAGGCTGGGAGGAGAAGGGATTGAGAGCAGCCCTGAGGAGATGAAGTTTGTTGGTGAGAAGCCCAACGTGACCTGGCAATGTGTTCACAGCCAGAGGATCAACCATGTCCTGGGCTGCATCCAAAGCCCCGTGGGCAGCAGGGAAGGGAGGGGATTCTGCCCCTCTGCCCCACTCTGGTGAGACCCCACCTGCAGAGCTGCCTCCAGCTCTGGGGTCCCAGCACAGGAAGGACATGGAGCTGTTGGAGCCAGTCCAGCATCCTGGACACCAAGGTGATCAGAGGGATGGAGGTCCTCTGCTATGAGGAAAGGCTGAGAGAACTGGGATTGTTCAGCCTGGAGAAGAAAAGGCTTCTGGGTGACCTAGTTGTGGCCTTCCAGTACCTGAAGGGAGCCCAGAGGAAAGATGGAAAGGGACTTTTTACAGGTGCATGTAGTGATAGGACAAGGGGGAATGGCTTCAAACTGAAAGGGAGTAGGTTCAGATTAGATATTAGGAGGAAGTTCTTTACCACAAGATTGGTGATGCCACTAGTGAGGTTGCCCAGAGAAGCTGTGTCTGCCCCATCTCTGAAAGCGTTCCAGGCCACATTTGATGGAGCTCTGAGCAACCTGGCCTAGTGGAAGGTGTCCCTGCCCATGGCAGGGCAGTTGGAACAAGATAATCTATAAGGTCCCTTCCAACTCTGACCATCCTATGATTCTATTATTTCTACATGCTATGTCCTTGTAGTAAATTATTCAACACAACTATATTCCATGAAGTGCACAGGGGTCAGTTTCTGTAGGCATATTCTTAATGTCATTCTTAACAGGCCTAGATAAGCAATTTACGTCAAATCTCTAGGAAAATAAAAATATTTTTTAGCAAAATATTAAGGTCTTGCTACTAAAGCTTCAGAAACATACCTGATGAAGAGCTACATCAGTGACCCAGTAGTTACCATTTTTATCTATACTCAAACCATGTGGTAAATAAAATCTGCAAGCACAAATGTAGAAGAATGAAGTTAAAACATTTTTCTGAAAGAATGATAGAGATGTGAACCTTTCATTTTCTATCTACAGATCAAAACCAGATGCTGTACATACTAACTATGTGTAGCATCTAATGAAAAATACAGCTTTACAGCTTAGAATTTTCATGACAAGAGTGTCTCAGTTCTGAAATTCAGTTGATCTCAGATATCTCACTCAGGCTACCTTAGCATCTCTAAGGACAATGTACAGTATTCATAAGCTCTGCATTTCTGTTAATCTGGCTTGTAGATGCACTTGTATGAAATGTTAGAAAGCAGAGGTGGTAGAGATGGCAAATTAATTTCATTATTTGTTGATTTTGTATTTATTTATTTATTTACTTTAAGATAATCAGAGGCTATAATTACACAATTGTATATAAATGTACAAATGTAATATAAAACATATGAAAATGGGTTTAAGGATTCTTTGGCAGAAAATATATGGAAATACTAAATCAATTACTAAGAGCAAAACAACCCAACTTACAGACTTTTGCCAGTGGAATGAAGCAGTTTTGCATTACTTGGATTCAGGACAAGAATTGTATTCTGTTCAATTGGTCCAAGTCCTCTTTGCTGATAAACAAATTTGCTGTCAAAAGAACTGTACAAAAAGAGTGGAACAGAAAGCTAGCATTAGAAGGTTCTACTGATGAACAATATATACGCAACTTAAAGCTAAGTTCAGTAGTTAAATTCCAGTGTGCGGTTATTGGGTTCTTTTTTCTTTAAATATAAACCTTATTACATCACTGTATGATTGTAAGAGTCAATAGTGTTGTATGTGTGCATTTTCTACTGAGGTTATGACTTCAGAATTGAAGGAGCACCAAATCAACACAGCAACAATTAAGATAGTCCTAAAGCAAGTAAGTAAAAACCCCTTTCAAATTTTTTTTTTTTTTTTTTTTTTTTAATAATTTCTTTGCCATGGCAACCCAGAAATGAGAAATTCAACAATGTAGCCTAAGAAAAAATATAGGTAATCTCCAGGGCACACCTGCCCATAAGACCAGGAATACCTTGTACCATCTAAGGCAGTCTGTGCATGTTTGTGTGTCTTTTGCTTTTTATTTTTTCATACTCAGTTCAATATCTTGCTAGAGCTTACTACTACAAGGTTCAGGTCTTATGGTTCTTACCCTTTCCAGAGTGTGCTTACAGAAGACTATAGGATATTATGTGCGTTCCTCCTATTCCCACAAAATTATACTAAATTTTCAGGATACATGGAATATATCAATAAAAAACATTTGAACATGTCACTATTTCAGACATTAAGAACCAGGATAAACTTTCCAGAGGACATTTGCTAGGCATGAAATTATCAAATGCTTCCAAAAAACAAAAACATAATTGTCTGTATCCTTACAGAGAAGTTCACTATTAGTCTAACCTGTTAAATATATGTTCCGCTTTTAGTGCAGGTAAACAGAGCAAAATATTTTGAACAACAATTCAGGCTAAATATTAGAGCATGGTGTTTGATGCGGATGAAAGATGCATGAATACAAGACTCACTCCCTACTCCCACTTTGTATTTTTAAATCCATTTGTTAATCCCAAGAGAAATCCAGCCATGACTGATACGACTTGGTAAACAAGAATATACTTTGTAGTCACAGAGAAGGCTATGAATAAAGCTATTAAAACTATATATTGTGCAGTTCTAGCAGTCTCACATCTCCATAGCATTAAATATTTACATGTCTAGAATTTTTTATGTGGAAAAGCAGTATTAGCTTCATACATAACCAGAAAAATCTATAACAGAATGTGTTTAAGTTTCTGCATAGGCTATGATTAAAAAGTAGTATTTAGATACTGCCACTGCATATAGTAACTACCTGTAACTATTTAATTTCTGGTGGAAATAATGTCTGATGGAAAATAATCCTTTTCACTATGAGTGGTTGAGCCAAAGGTGATAGCTACTAAAACTCTCTCCAGAGTTCTGCCATCATGGATAGGGAGATGGTAATGGTAATGACACACAAAGGTCTACACCGGTGTTGTACCTTCTTGTTTGGCCATGATTCAGGAGGTGCTGTTATTACCATTCATAACAGTAAGCTGCTATGACAAGTTCTCTTCATTTTAAACAGTTTTATTCTAAAAGGAGTCTAACACTTGTAAGGGCTTGCTCTAGCTATGGATGACCACAACTGCAGCATCAACAATGGACAGACTGAACTAATCTTATTTTTAATCTACACAGATAATCGTAGAAAATCTACACAAATAATCACAGAGAAGAATCTTAGTGGTGGTAGATACTGTACAAAACAACCCCCACAGAAAACATGATTGTATCTCTGCAGAACTGACTATCCAGACTACTTAAAACAATTATTGGCTTTTCTTGTTACGATTTTGGTTCTTAGTAACAGTGCTGTCCAGACTCCCAAGTATTTCTCACTATGCCCAGCTCTTCTGGGAACTAACTGCTTTCAGTGTAAATAAGAGATTGTATGGTATGCAAAGAAATTCTAGTGAACTTGAGTTTATGGGAGTGATCTTCCATTCATCTTCTCCCTGTCAAACTTCTTTTCTAGGAGGATGACTAGAATGCCACAAAATCAGTCACTCTTTTCTTCCCAGTGTTTGAGATTAATTTCCAAGCAATGTTCCTTTGTTTTAAGTGATGAGAACACAAACAATGCTGACTACTTCTAGCTTAAAAGCAAGCAAGACCAAAACCACACAAATAGAACAACTAAACACAGTAGTCGTATTGCTCTAAAACGTGGTTTTCTGATAGGTTTTGCACTCTGATACTGAAGATCAAATAAAATCCGCTGCATATCTTTCAAACTCTAATTAATTCCAGAGTTATGTTTCTACTTCTCATCTGGCCACTTCACACTAATGCAAACAATTTCTTGCTAAATCTAATATCCTTCTGGTGGGCTACATATTAAATTTAGACAGACCACCTGATCTCATAATCCTTGAAAGCAGAACCCTGAGGTCTACTCTTGATCAATAGCCATCAACATTGTGGTAGTGTGCTCAGCCTGCCTACCTTGTTAAGAATGAAGTAACAAGAATGTAACTTATATTCTCTAATAAGTTCTTTACAAATTGGATGAATAGTATACATTTTTTATCACAAAATGCAAAATTACTTCCAACTGATTCACTGCTTAGCCAGCTGTCATTTTTCATTCTACACAACACATGCTGCTTATAGCAAAGACTGTTCTGAAACTGAAGAGACAATGTTGTAGAAGAATCTTACTTATCAGGAGGATTATTTTTTTTTTAAAAAACATACACTGAAGGAATGCTACAGCCACTGCAAAGCTGCTACTGTACTACAGGGCTTGTCACTGCAAAACCTTTGTGTTCTAAAGTAGACTGAAATTACCTTTTGCAACAAGCATAGATCATTCAACCAGCTATATTTAGCCGAATGAGGATCCAGCTTTTGTGGCATATGTTAATAATGCATTGGAAACATTTGTGCATAGCCTAACAGCACAGATAATTTTTGTTTAATTTGCTTCTATACTACGCTGGTGAAGCATTGAAACAGAAAATAAATTCTGGGCTTTCAGGCTATTGATTTATCATGTTCACAATTTGGTAAGGAACATTATACTTAATGAACTGTGTATTTGCAGATAATGATAAAAGTTAACTTAAAAGTCTGATAACTTCTTACACATCTCCCCATATAATTGTCATGATAAAACCCTTCCAAATACCATTTTTTTTCTTGAAAAATGAGAACACCCATTACTCCTTCCTTTTTCATCACAACCCATGAGACGGACCCCAAAATTTTTCATATGCCCGTGTATGTACCCAAAGATAAAAAGGAAAGGCTAACTGAGTGAGCACATTCCTGTGTGCCTCTTCTCTGTGCCACAAGTTATGGAACAAGAGCTTAACAATAGGTATGTTTTCAAAATATATTTTAAAATCACCATACTCTACAGAAAAGGCCTACAGAATTCTAGCTCAGCTGACTTAAGGGTCCCTACCAACACTAGGTTTCCTATACATTGATTAACTATGCTCCACAAGAAGAAGGAAAAGAATAAGATTTGGGAAAAAAACCCCTCAAGAATTAGGATTTAATGTGTAGTTATCTTTATGGAAGGCCACTTGCAGCATTACTGAGCACTGCTGGTACGTGCATGGATTTCCAGACTACATATCACAACTCCAATCTTCTTCTGCAGCCACAGCATAATGAAGTTCTATCTGTCTCTCAACATGGTTGATTCATCATGCACACATGCTGTTTTAGGGAATGTTCATTTTTTTGTTTTGTTTAAAATCTGTAGGCTTTCCCAATACTGCTGGATCTCAAACTCTAGTTTTGTGCTCTGGATTGTTGGTATACTTCAATTGCCAGAGACTCAAAAATACGTATTTCAGAAGGACCAGCCTATTTTCAAATATTTTCACAATTCTTTATTCAACAACACAAAGAACAGCACTCATGTTCCTGAGTAGGAGGACAAAAAAACTCAATTCAGCATCAGCTTTTACAGCATGCTTGAAGTCTGAGTAATACAAGTTGCATAATGCACCATCCTTTCAAATTTTATAGTCTATATTTATATACACTTGAGCTGGAGAGATCACTGACGTATGAGAATACCGTATGAGAAATAAATGATTGCTTTATCTGCTGCATTATGTTATTTAGCTTAAAACCTAAACAACTTACTTTCTTTCATAAAACACTATTCTAAGCATAATTTGTTATTATAATGTTCAGAATACTGTCCTGTTTTTCAGGCACTATCTTAAAATGAATTCATCAGGATTTGAAAACAGCCCTACCCTTTAGTCTTATAGCTATATATATGGAGAACACATGCTTAAAAACAAGAAAACAAAAAGGAGAAATTTTAAAAAAAGGCTTATTTAAAAAAGGTACCACATAACATGTTACAGGCTTGTACTATTTCCTCCCAATATTCTGTTACAATTTCAAAAGTGTCCATATAAACATATACACAATTTTAAAGTTAAAAGTCTTAAGAACCCTGTAAAAATAGAGATAGTACTCTTCACTGGAATGTTCTGTTCTTGAGATAATATACCTTTGAATATATCACTTTACAAACACTAGAAGGACCACCATTCTAAAGTTCAGATATTTTTTGCTTTGAGTGACACTAAATGTAGCTAATTTTATCAAATGAGTAGGACAAAGTTTGTTTAGAGAGAGTACCTTATAAAAATCCCATTTTGTTCAGTGTACATAAACATAAAGAAGAATGAAGATTTACTGGAGAAAGCTTTGTATGTCTTAAACCCAAGTACTAATTGTAGTATACCATCCTAAAACATTATTCACCCAGGCTAATTATTCCTGCTAAAAGACATGGAGAGGTAGGGATAATTAATCTCAGTGAATATCATACTAATGTGGTCAGACAGTTTAAGGACCTAATGTACTATGTTCTTTTCCTCCAGGGACACATTCTTACTGTCTAAAGACCTAGTAGCTCATCTTCTTGAATTGTTAGTCACCATTTCTACTGAGTCTCTGAAAGGCACTTTCAGCCAAAGAACTGAATTTTTAAATGGAAAGAGAACTTCAATCTGTTTTTCCTTGAGAAGGTATATAAACAGCACACAGGAATTCAACCTTCTAACTCACCATCTGGCAAAAGTCTCTACTTACTTTTCGTCCCAAACATGATCACCTCTGTGGAAGACAACTAGGTTATTTTCAGGGTCCAGAGCCAACCCAGAAACTTGGCCTAGTTTGAGGTCCAACCCAGGCCACTCCACAGCCTCTTCTATGTGGAAATCTAACCAAAGAAATAAATAGACAAAAAACCCCAGATAATCATGTAGCACATTTATAAAAAAAAATCCAATATGGTAAACTGGCATTTGGTACAGACTATTGGGAATTACATGGACATTTTCTTACATGCAGTATTTCCATTCAATGCATTGAGATTTAATTCCAAGCAGTTTTAATTCCATAGTTTTAACATAGTAAAGCATGCACAAGGACTGGCATCCCGCAACATATAGATTACAGAAATGTCAAAACTGATTTCGATTCCATTCTTTTCTCCTTCTTATAAGGATACATGTACACAGACTCTAGAAGTTTTAGGAGTTCTGTAAATACTTTCTACACTGAAAGATTACAAAAATATACAACTACCATTTAAACCAGCAGGCAAACTTAAATATTAATTATCAGTGTTTCATTAAAAAATGCGTAACAAATACCATGAATCACTAAATGAAATATGTGGCAGGTGAATCACGTTTCTTCTTCTATAAAGCTTTTAACACTAAGAAAAGAATACTTCTTGTCTTAAACTGTAAAACTCAACTAAGGGAGAGAAATTTAGTTTCAGCCCAAAGATTAACATTAAAAAGATAAAAATATGGTCTCTTCAATCTCTCTTTTACATAAAAGCAGACTGACAAGGACAAAAGGCACAAACTGGTCAATATTTGAAAAGTTGCAGAGAGTTGACTGCAAGGATTAATTTCTCACAGACCACCTGCATATTACTGTTTGGAAGAGGTTGCTCTTGTGTAGCTCTGGCAGTACATTAAGAGACAAATGAACTAGGTTATCAAAAATAAAATTGTAATGGCAAAAGAACTCTCACTAATTCTGATAAAATTAAAAAAAAAAAAAGGAAAAGAAAAATTATAAAATTTGTTCTACATGTTAGGAAATCCACCACTGCTTCCTTCCAGAAACTGATTTGTTGAGCATAATTCAGGTATTTCTACAATGCAAATTTGCATGTAGGCACATATAGCCAAACTGATGGTGAATAAAAAGCAATTTCTTTGAAGTTACGTGAAACTGGAGCCACTTCACTAATATTAAGTGTGTTTGATAGCATCGTGCTTTGCTTTGCAACTTTCAGTTCACTCAAAGTTTGTGAGTTCTGCTGTAATCCTAAACACCAGTCACTGGGGTACCATCTAGGCAGGTGAAACAAATATCCAAATTCACAAAGTGCTAGGGCATCATGCTTTGAAACAAGGCAGATCACAGACCTTAGCACACAACACCCAAGGAGTCTGAGAGGGTTCACCTTCACCTGGAAGTAATCTCCCAATGAAAGGAAAAATTATTGGGAAACAATGTAAATTTTTAAGCCACCTGTGCAACCCATCTGTCCTGATAATACCCTCCCCTTGCATTTCACTTGAAAGAGAGATAGTCTAAGGAGTAACAACAGGGTAGTGGAGGGAATATCATTCTCTACAACCTAGGCAAGGGAAATACAAAGCCAGTGCTGAAAACCTACTGCAGATTAGGAGATGTTTTACCTGTTTAGACTGAGATACCATAGCTAGAGTAGGTGAAAAACCTAAAAGAAACCTAAAAGCTATCAGCAATTGCAGTGAATCCAGGACAGTAATCAGCAACTTCTAAAACAAGAAATTCTGCTCTGTAGAAATTTTAGGTGAATAAAAGCTGCAAATTAAAGGAAAAGCTGTTAAAAAAAACCCCAAAATGACACATATTCATACTTCTGTACAGTTGAGTTGATCACAGCAGGTGCAGTGCCAGGTGTATTCACAGATGTTTGGGTTTTAGAAGGAATGAAAGGGTGGAAATTCAGTGTCTTCTTCCTCACTTGCTCATCCCATATCACTTTATGCTAAATTCCAGAAAGTTTGTCTGTTTTTCATGTTATAGAGCCCCTTGGCCTCTGAGACTTTTCAAAAAAGATGGAAAAAATAAAAGGCTAAACATACAAACACTAAATTTTGGCCTCTATTTAGTCTCTCAAAAGGCACATACTATAAAATAGAAAATGTAGAAAATGTTTATGCTTAAAGGAACAAAAGATTTCCGATAGATCAAAATAATAAAATGAATGTACAGTGAAGTACAATCTAATTACAAGAGCTCCAACCTCAATACAGTCTTTATATTTCATCACATTTTTCCAAAATTGGTTAATTAGTATTATATTTTCTTTTTCCTTTGCAGGTTCATTCTGAAAGTCTACACGAGTAAGTGGCCCATGGAACAGTTTCATATGAGACTAAGGAAAATTACTTTCCCCATTGAAATAATTAATAATTAGAAAAAACAAGATCAGTTTTGTTGTAAATGAGATCTCTAAACTCGGTACCAGGTCTTCTACCTTTCCACTTAGAGATTCATTAAAAAAAAAGAAAAAAAAGAAAGAATTACCTAGATTTAGAACATGCAATTAAGTCTCTAAACAAGTGAAAGATGAAAGCCTTATTTATTGACACAATTGCAATTTACTGTCCAGAATTCCCTGGAAGATCATCCTAGCTTTTAACTTTGCAAACTTTAAGTCATGTTGCATTTAACCCCGGCTATCAGAGTACTCATTTAAATCTTGCCAAATTTAACTAAGCACTGCACAAAGGAGTTTTTAAAATTGGAAAATTACACTCTTTGCCTTATTTAGAAGGTGTAATTGTACTAGTTGCAGTGATGTTAAATGACCTGACAAATTAGTGACCAGTCTAGGGTAACAAGCTAGCAACACTGCAGGAAGAGCAATAAAATAAAGTTTAAACATTTATAACAACTTTACTTACTGTATTAGCCACTTGCTATTTCAGGCCAATAACATGTTAAAAATTGGAATATTTACAAGACAAAAAATATTAAACTACTTTAATTCTCATGATCTTTAAACAGTTGAATGAAATTAATTTAACAGCAGAGTCTTGTCCTAAGAAAATTGATAATTTTTTCCATTCAATACTGTACAGGTTTTTACAAAAGGGGCAAATTTTTTATTAAGTCAAGACAACGTTACTTCTTCCCCTGAAGAGGAAAATTCTCTTATGGAAGATTTTTTTTCTTAAATATCTGAATACTTCCCTAAAAAGAAACTACATATACGCTTAAAGATCTTATTGCTACAAAAGTTCTTTTGCCAAAAGATGGTACTGACAGCTTCCGCAGATCAGGAATTCTGTAGAGGTATTACAGAGATTAAAAAAACACCACAAATGTCAGTTTTCTTTTTTCCTATACATCAAAATTGTGTCATTTGAAAGTTCATTTATTAATTAGTGCTCCACCAACAAATTCCCCCTCAAATGAATATATGGCTACTGACAGATCTGAGCAAATGCTCTCTGTAGTTAGAACTCATGCTATAAGGTATGTCTAAATGAAGCCTTTTATGCAGCTGACATTCCCTCCTCTGGATCAGTGAAAACAGAAAGGAATTTTCTTCTTTGCCTTGTACACACCACATGTTACTAGTCTAAACTGAATAAACTTCTTTTGCAAAAATGCTATCCACATTATTTTCCTGAACATTTCATTCCAGCGAGGTTTGTGGAATTATTTATGATTTACACATTTGTCAGGCACATAGTAACATTCCACCTGGTTTTTTGCCCCCATGCCAATAATCTGACAGGCTCTTATTAAAGTGGATCGCACAATGTAACATCGGAAAGTCCTCATCTTTGGTTTTCTTTTAAATACAAACCCAGGATTTTGCTGAGCTTGAACATTGTAACAGAATCGCATATAAGCAGAGACAATACATGTTAACATTATGAACAGAAATAAAAATCAAATGGATGATGGATGATATATATTTGTGTACAAAAGTACTTGGAAACATCAGTCTGGGTGGTTGCAACATAAAAGCTGGCGTGTGTGGTTAGAGCTTATGCATACAGATGGCTTCCATGCATACATATCACCTTCTTTTATGAGATACCCATCACATGCTGCATTATCTGGCTTTCCACCATTAGCAAGTAAGGCTAAGCACAGTCAATATCACAGAGACCAAAATGCAAGTAAAACAAACAGAATAATGCCATGGTTTCTGCTGTCATAGAAACCTGAAGGGAATAAATTGTATTTCCAGCACAATAAAACAGCCTGTACAAGAATATTTGGAGAGTCAAGCCCAATTTGAAATCAATATGCAGAAAATTTTACTTCTGAAGAATTTTTCAGGATTACCTACCGCTCTTTCTGAATGAGATAAAAAATATCTGATAAAATTACAGCAATAAATTTTATAAAATTGTGTATCTGTCAGGTCAAGGTAATCAGCAAACTCATAAAATGTATTGATTATTCCAGTGACCATTTTATAGTAGTTAGTTGTATTAAATTCTTCACTTCCTGAGACTTCTATATCCTGTGTGTACCTTGTTTTAGCATAACTGATATAAAATCATTAAGTAAGAGTCTTAAGAGTAGAAAAAAATACCATATTGTTCAAAAAGTACTGGTGTTGTGCCATCAGCACACATTCTTTCTTCACACATGGAGGGGGAAAGAAGCCCAGTGAAATACCTCTAAATTAGAGGGAGAACATTTCAATAATTACGAAGAACGTCATGTAAAATACTTCCAAGCCTCAACTGAAATTCCCTTCAGATTTTGCTAATGTGGATCACAGCTCTTACATTGCATTTCATTGTATAAAATTAACCCCTAACCCACCTCCTTTATGTTCTTTTTCCCAGCTTCCCTCACCATGCTTAGACTGTTGTAAAGAGAAATGTCTGTTCTCTGGTGGCTTCAAGGTAGACTCTAGTCTGTGAAACTTCTGAATTCTGTCTCTGACAAGAATAGTATTGTCCCTTTCATCATGATTTGTGATCTCTCTGGCAAGATCCTTCTTTTGGACTACATTAGCAATCTCTGCTACAAGATCTGATTCTGCCTTTTCTGTAGGGTTATGCTTATGCATATGCACAACATCTTCCCTTTCTCCTAGCAGCTTAGAAAGGAGTGAATAGAAATCACCTGTACAGGAAAGAGAAAAGATACGAGGAAAGGAGAAAAAAAAACAAACAATTATAACAGATCAAGTTTTAGATGGCTTCAGCAAAGTATAATGTAACAAAGTTATTCAGTTATTGGCAAAAGTAGCAAAGAGGAACTGTTTCAGTCTTAGGAACTGAACAAGCCAGGTTTCTAGCAAGAAAAAATTAAGTCAAATCGCTACTGACTTTAAATTACATATAGATACTCACTTTTACCTGACACCCTGGCATCAGAAAGTCATCACCTCTGGAGAGATGTTCTTGGGAACAAGGAACAAGAGAAAAAGGGAAAGGGAAAATGAAAGCAAAAGGGAAAGGAAAAAGTGTGCACGTTTCAGTGAAAGAGTATTTATGGTGGAATTATCTGGATTTGCCAGGCTACTGCAGAGTTACCATATTTTCACAAAACAAAGAGGGAAAAATTCTATAGTTTTATCAAATTTTTCACTTACAAAGACAGTAACAGACAACATGATACTTTTCAAACATATTTCTGTGAATTCTGTCATTGTATAAGCTTAAGCTGTAAGAAAATCCAATTTCCCATTTGCAAACAGATTCCATAGCGCCCACTGTAGAAAAAATACATGATCCATTAAACTTGCTTTTATTTATTCAGACTGGGTTCTGTCCCTTCTTTCATTCCGAGCAGTACCACTCCTTGGTCATGACATTATCTGGCAGTGAAGGGAAAACTATCTTCTCAATGTGCTTGCTAGCAATGCAGTTATCACTGTAACTTTCTTAGGCATCAACAAACATTTCAGTACATTCCAAAACAATAGCTCAAAGCAAAAAAAAAAATGAAATCAGAATTTATTAACCAAGCATCTTGGCTGCCTGAAACTATTATCAGTCCTGCTAAATACCACTACATCATTTGAATGGAAAGAGGCATTCAATGTGCTTTAAGAGTTACTGCAAGTAGGTATCCTTCTATTTCAAACACACATCAGTTGTAATTAAAAAATTGTATTATTTTATGACAGGCTATATAAGACACCTGTTAGAAAAGTAAAGCAATAAGTAATGAAGCTTCCACACAAACCAAAGAAATAAACAAGGAAACAAACACCACCCCACCCCACCCCCGCAACAAACAATAATCATACCCCAAAAAACCCCATTCAGAACCAGAAATCATCACTTGCAGCCTGGGACAGAGGAAATTAAGTCTTTTGAAAATGATCCTAAGAGGATCTGTCATGTTATTAAACAGTCCCAGTTCAATGATCTTGAGTAGGATTGCATTCCTTGCCCTTGGAAATGAAATATCCCAGATGACATATTGTCAGAAAAAAATGACTGAAGTAACAGGGCAAATTTCAATGAAATTAACAAAGCAAATTAGAGAAGAGAGAAAATCATTAAGCTATATAACAAATATGAATTATTTGCTTCACATGCAATTGGTAAAGCTAGAGCACTTCGTGATCTTAATACTGTCATTTAACAAGTCCAAGTACTGATTCAAAACAAATCCAAATGTATTGAAATTATATCAAGGGAGTTTTGGATACAAACCATATCTATACTGAGAAGGGTTTTTAATTAAATTAATCAGGTTCAATAGTCTCTACTTAAAGCAACCAATAACTGGTGCTGAAGCAGAAACACAGCTGAAATTTCCTTTGCTTAGGAAACATTTGGTATTAAAATACTCTACCTTGGCCTTTTTCTTCCCCAATATTTTAAAAATTAAATTAATGTCATACAAAACAAATGTTTTCATTTTATCTGTGGCTGGAGACCTATAGAAGAAAAGAGCCAACTACCTCTCCTATATGCAATTATTTCCAGTGAGAGGTCTGAGTGGTAAAAGCAGTGTTCCCCCTAATGTAACTGTGAGAAGCCTCCCTAAACAAACAATCTGATGCTATTTTAAACTGCAGGCCTTTTTAAAGCAAGTTTAGTGGTCCTTGCACAGTTCACTCTCTCCTAGTTCTGTATCAACTCTCTAATCAACTGACTTGTACTTATTGGCTGCAAAAGGACAACATACTACAGTTTTTACAAAGGTTTCAGAACTCTTAACAGCTTATATGATCATTCTACTTAAGTGAAGACGTTTGACACCTTTGTGCTCCAGCCACAAGCACTGTATTCTATCTCTGGTGTGCAAGTGTTGTCACAGAATAATTAACCCAGTCTCTAAAATAGATACTGCTTGTTGATTAAAAAATTTTTTAAAAGACAAAAAAGTTCTTTAGTTTACCTATCTGATATTAGCTTCTTCAAAAGAAACTGTTACAAGATGGGGCTCAATAGAGGACAAGAAGAAAAGAGAGCAGAAGAATTTAACTTAAAAGCAAGGAAAGCCCAGGGAATAATTTTTAGGACAGGATGCTTTCATAGAAAACTCCAGTGGTCTGTATTGAAACTGTTAATCGGGGATTCAAGTCTAATAAGGTGATCAGTTTTGGTTTTCTCCTAGAACTGAGCCAATGACCATAAGATACAGGAGGAACCTTTGAACACTGGAATATAGAGTAAGGCAGTTTGAGTACTATAGCCACTATCCCGTGGGTATAGATGAGATATTTTCCAAGCTGAGCTTGTCCTGTTAAGAGTTTTCATTAAGCAAGGGTTTTGTAATCACAGCAGTAAAAATACTTAGGAACTGTCTGAATGAATGGAAAAGCGTGTGCATCAGAGAACGGAAGTGGTCAGAAGTGCAGCTGCCCCGAAACTGTGATCCTTTCCTTAAGTGAATGTGTTTGAGAAAATGAATATGGAATCATCACAAAGTTCAAAAAACATCCATGAAGTCTACATATGTGACCAGTATCTCCATATTTCTGGCACAAACACTAGGCTGAAGTCTCCTGTCAATGTCCTGGCATCTTGACAGAACTCAGTATTTACAAGGCACAGAAGACATGAAAGTGAAGAATTTAAGTTTCCTGATTACCCAATATATGCAACCCCACCCTATATTACATACATTGCATGTGCGTCAAATGTTTTTTCAGCTTTGTTTGTGATGTCCAGGCAGATTCCAATAGTTTGTAAGCAGTGTAATTGTAAGAAATAGTTCAGAATTCGCTAGAGATAACTAGCAAAGAGCAGAGTCATGTTGATTCTGAGTAAAAGCTGCTCTGTGCAAAGAAATATCCAGCAAACATCAAAGCATGATCTTGTGTTGCTGCTTTACAGTGGCCTTGTACCAGCTGGAACAGCTGAAGGTGTTTCTTGCCTGAAGATACTCAGCGGTAAAGGAACATTGCTTGGTCTTGTTTGTGATGAGACAGCCTTTAGAATGCCTGAATACGACTAGATGAAGATATGGGTGAATCAGCAACTTGACCTTACTGAAAAAACTGAAGTCTAGCAGTGCAATCTCTGGGAAGCTGACTGATTAGGTCACTTCCAGAGAACATACTTGTATTTCTTACATGCAAGGTATCAGCACAGTTCCCTCTATGGAAAAGATAATTGGCTAGAAACATCTGCAGTTTATTCTTTCTGGAAGAAGTGATAGCTATCAAGACCAACATGTCCAGAACAAAACAATGCACAAGCATATTCCAGTAAGTTTAAACTTCCTATGGTGGTTTTACACTATCAAAACTCTTTTACAGAACAATGTTTTGGTATACAGCCATACAAACAAAATCCTAACATAGGCAATTTCATTGCAAAACAGGAGCTGAACTTCGTCTGATTTAATAAAAGGTCAGATTAAGGTTGATGAAGCCGTTTACATATGTAATGTTTTTAGTCATGTGGTTTAGTTTTAGGTAGTCCTGTGAGGAGCAGGGAGTTGTTTCTATGTGTTTCTTCTAACTCTAGATATTCTGTGATTCTATTTCTAAAACCACTACTTTTTTTTCCAGCACTAGAGCCCAAGTTCCCCAATTTGCAGTGAGCACTCGCTGTCCATGGTCCTTCAGCAGCACACCACGGTGCTGTAGGAAGCACCAATTTCCAGTTTAGATGAAGTATCTAGCCAAGGTACTGCAGGATCAGGCTAGATGGATCTGAAGTTCAGCCATGGTAAGCCTGCCCAGAGAGCCTGAGTGCGTACCTGTTAAGATACATAGGTGAAATCTCATTTTACTACATTTTAGAAAAATAGACAAGGCATCTTGGTGGTGTCTGAGAATTTTCACGTCCAGAATCTGTTATTTTTGTCATAATGTCTGTACAGTTTCACTGTGATGGTTCAGAGAGGCTCCCTAGTCTGTCACTGGCATTTTAGACTTCATGTTCTTCCTTCCAAACTCATGTCTTGGTCCTATCACAACAGGACCAAGAAACATGTTTTCACAGTTGACTTTGGGCTTTCCAATTATCTCTGAATCAAATGGAGTGTATTCTGAGACTGCATGTTTCTGTCTTAGCAGGATGTGCTTCTATTTAGTGGGTTCAGCTGGCAAAAGTGGTCAGAGGTTCTACCCCTTCCTAAGTAATGAAATCATGCTCAAATGATGTATGTCCAACTATGACTTACTTTAACAGAACTCCTGTTCCTGATAAAGATATGGAAGCATCTGCAAGTACCACTTGTGAGACTGTGTGATCCTGAGTAAATGCCTCCCAAATACAGTTTTTTAAAATTCAGAGTTTAATTTTCTTTGCTTTCTTTGGCTTCTGGATGAAGCTACTAAGATTATTCTAAGAGACATATATAACATTGATGGTAGAACAGAATGGGAGAAAGGCATGAAATGACATTACCTAAGTGAACAAAATCTAGTGGCTGTTTCAAGTGATATTTAACAGAGTTTGGCATAATAGGCCAAAAAACTTTCAAAATGTCTTCTAGTCTGCTATAATTTTTCACGCAAGTCATGACTTAATCTGCTGCTTTGATGAAAGTGTTGAAAAGATTCCTAAGAACCAAAAGGCATTAAGTAAGGCTGTTTTCTTTTTGAAGGGATTTGAGGGGCTGGGAGGCATAGATATGAAGAAATGAAAACAGTTAAGCTGCTCTAGACCTTCTTGGCCACCCTCACTGCCCTGAAGTGATGTGCACTTACAGCATAGGCAAACTGACATATTCGAAGAACCAAGAATTGCATCTGCTCTCAAGGCATTTCTAAGCAGCTTACAAAGCTAAAAAATGGATGGAAGAAAAGCTTAAAAAAAAATTAGCTCTTTTTTCTTCTATGTCCGCATGTCGCTAAGAAGGGCTTTTACTATTACCACAATGTAAATGCATTTTCTTTGTTTTTCAATCATCCTCTTTTTCTGTCAAAATATTTTAATGTAGAAATGTTTTGAGAGCCCAAACATAGTTTTAAAAAAATCATTAGGTTACAGGAGTTTGTAAATGGACAGTGTGAAAGCTAAGTGAAAGTACGAAGGAAGATGAAGAATCTTCACTGAATATTAGATTTTGTTACAGACGTGTTCCTCGACAACAAATCAAAACCTGATACCCAAAACAAAGGCTGCTTGCAGCTACCCAACTGCCCTGTTCTTTTCTTTCCTTCCTGACCAGCAATAATTTCCTGACAAGAACCAGTCATTTTGTTACAATAAAATATATTTATTAGCTGCTTCTAGATGACTAGCAATAAACACAGTGGTTTTACTATGCAGCACTTTACTGTGCTCATTTGGGTATACTACAGATATTTGAATTCCGGCATAGGGTGCACCAGTTACACCTCAAATTTCTATTTTATGCAGTATATACTTTAAAATACATTTAGTCTCACAAATCACATAAATGAGAATATGTTTATTACAGAGCAGTTCCACTGTCTTCAAGTCATCTTTTTAAGCATCTTCAATTTATTTTTTTAAGCATCATCACGCTTTATTTTAAAAAAGACAGCAAAATTATAAAAAAGGAAAATGTTATTATAATAATAATAATAACACTAACAACAAAAATAGTAATAATAATTTTGGTTTGTTTTAGATTTGTGATATGACCTTATTTCTCTGAACTCTTCCTGTACTAATACCATGTACTACACTTCCGATTTCTTCAGACACGTTAATGATATTATAAGAAGTTTTTGCTTGTTCATTGACAAGCAGCCTTTAGGAAACACCCAGGAAATGTCCCTCTGTAATTTTAAGAGCCAGAGAACATAAACCAAGGGTCAGACAGTGAAGACTGAAACAGACAATTTAAAATGGCTTCTTTCCATGCTTGTTATATTCTTCTCCTGCTTATATATACAACTTACACCAATTGCCTTTTTTTTTTTTGCTTAGATCTGATGCTCCTTTCTTTACTGTGCTGAAAATGCTTTTGTAAAGATTATGAATAACCTTATCCTAACCAAAGGCTCATCTTTTATTTACAGCTTTGGGCAGGATCATTCAGTGTCGAGAGAGCAAGCAAATCCTCTGCTATTCTGAATCTCCCTAACTATAATTCCCTAGCAGTATATATCACTCTTAATATCTTGTAGTAGCATTTTCTTCCAAGGTTTAATTCAAATTTCATAAGGTCACTTATTTATCCTATTTAAGGGACCTCATACAATCTCTGAGCCCTAAACATACAGTCAAAGCTGAAAACATCTAAAGATTTTTTTGCACATCTGGTCTTAATCTAAAAGTGTCTCAAACACTTCGTTCTATGCATCCCACATCAACACTGGAACATGAATTTGTCTTTTGTTTCAAACCCCTCCTAAGAATTTTTAACCACCTACCAAACTGAACTCCTCTCTTTTCTAACAGCCATATACAAACTAGCAAGGGTAGATTATAACAAATTTATTTTAGAAAGAAATTTAACGCATGCTGGCATAAAAATACATCGTCTTACTGGTTGATGCTGCTTCCATGGCTTTGCCATGTAATAAAAACACGCTATTGAAAAACTAAAGACCTGCTTGCATGCTGATTCTCCTTTCCTCTTCCTTTCAACATCTGTCCCACAAGATATTGCAGGCCTACCTTCACATTTCCCCCTCCCTGATTTTTCTTTTTTTTCCTTAAGGAAAAAAAAGAGGGATTGGCAGAGAGCGGAGGAGCTGTATCTCCTTCTTTCACTTAGATCAAACAGAGATTTCTATCCCAGATGCAGGAAGACCTCATCCAATACATTTTTATTGTAACAAGCTTTTCTTAGAAATGCAGAACTTTACAGAAAATATGCAACTCAGCACAGACATTTCAGTTTCCCAACTCACAGATTCAGCTACAATCCAGCAAAATATTTCCAGATATTTAACAAATACGTGGTGCAAAATACTTACTTCTGTGTGTGGGTGCATGTGAGTGCAGTCATATGCAAATATACTATGCAACTGAAAATAATTAAAAGATGGGGTAGGCATCCAACAGGCAATAAATAGCAGATTTATGTGCAACCTTTATTCAGACCCCATTTTGTACAGATTATGACATTAAATTTTCTTACAAAGAGACTTCCTCCTACAATCAATGGGCCATCAAAATATATGCATATTTAACCTTATTCAAAGATTCCCTCTCCAAGAACTCCTAAACAAATATTTTAACTGAACAGAAAGACTTCTAAAATTTTTATTCTATCATCTCTGTTTATGAAACACATGCTTGCATTAAAGAACTTCAGCCTGTACTGTGAAATTAAGGTCCACAATTACTGCTACTTTCCTAGACAGTCAGAATGGTCATTTAGCACCCATTCATTCTGGATGTCCACCTAGAAACATCTCGGAGTGTGAATTTACAGGGTACATTGTACCATATTCCACACCTTACATTCAAGCCACATTTCCAGTCAGTTTCAGCAGGAGCTGTGTATATGCAGGCTTAGCTTCAGTTCTTTGCTTTGTATATCCTCAAAGATTGGGAAAACAGATCATGACATTAGACTACCCAGCTATCTAGAACCACTCTGCAACTCTCGTAAGAGTCTAGAGAAAAACACACTGTAATCAGAGAGCATCAAATTGCTTTAGACTATGGAGCCATATTATTTTCTTTCTGTTGTTTACTAGTTCACTATACACATTCTAATCTCTAAAACAAGAAGGTAGAAATGTAATGAAGTGTTTTCTGTGCAATCTATCTCACCACTAGGACAGCAATTCTAATGATTGTAAATGTGAAGCTCAGCTTTATAGAAGCTAACCTCTGAATGCTTGACTAAAATTGAAATATTATTTTAAATGTAGGAGGTTTAATGGGATTTCAGTTAACACATTCAGCTGTGAAAAACGGACCTCACATGAAATCTGTCTGGGACATTGCAAAAGAAAGATCTTAAGTTCATTGATATTGAACTTTCCCATTTGAACTCCTTGAATAAATTAGTCTCATGGCAACAATGAAATAATGAGGGATATGGGAAAAAATCCCACTGTATTGGCAGTACCAACACGAGTGCTGAGAGCAACTGCAACTTTGACTCACTTCAGATTCCATCATCAGAAGCAAAATATATGTTACTTTTTTGGTACTAACTCCTAAATTCCCAAAGCCAGACAGAAGTAAACTTTTAGAAGTGTCATGGCAAATGTAATACCAGAAGTACAATGAAAACCTCAACTCTTTTCTCTCCCATATACACGTATGTGACATACACATATGTACACATATGCCCTTCTGAAACAAAACCCAAAATCTAATTTTTGGTTTATATGCTGCTAGTGAATTTTCAGCTCAAGCCAATCTTGAATTTTGCTTTAAACCATTTAAACATAATTATGTTTAACATATGAAATACATATTGTAATAATACAATCAAATAATTGTATTAATTTTAGTAGTAAAAATTTCACCCCTTCTGCTTCAATTTATGATTATACCCAATATACACAAAATGTGATTTCAAATCAAATGAGCCCGTCAAAACATTAAATACATCTGATTAACCATCACCTGTCTTACTCTATCCTTATTTTTAAGAAACTACTCCTGCTATTGCTTATATGCATGAGTTTCTAAAGCTTTCAGGCACACCATCAGCAAACTTTCCCAGTAGTAAAGGCTGCTTCACTGCTTGCATACCAAAACAAACCTGAACTACACTACACTGTACTATGCCACAGAAAAGTGATGAACAAGTAGAATGAAACACATTTAGGTCTTTTTTCAACTGGTAAAGACATATGGCAGAGATCATGAATGCTAACAAATAAATGTTTTTTGCTCTACTGTATCTATTGAGTACAATTTAATCAAATTTCTATTGATGAACAAAAAAATAAACATACATAATGTTTGTTTTACTGGGGACTCGATGCTTCAGCAGCAACAGGAAACTTTCCTATACACCAAATGTCTAAATCAATTGCATTTCCTACAATAATTCACTTCTTATGAACAGTTTATCTTCACCAAACAGTGACACTGCTGTTTCAGAAACAATATAACGAGGTCAGTTTCATTAAGATAAGTTCAGTTAAATTTTAACACAACAGGGATTTGGCTTTGTCTTCATGCAGAGTGCTGGTTCACTTTGTGCTCATCACATAAGAGTGATGGTTGCTGCTTATTTCAACATATCTGCATTGTTTATTAATGTGCCTCTGATGAGTGAAGATGATGAAATTGAAAATTTAATGTAAAAGCAATGATAACACCTGGATGTACCAATATAATAAACATCCTGTGTGTGACAGGTGGTACCTCTATGCCCAGGCAAACATGATATACACATTATTTGTAAGCAGATACTTTCACATGGCAGACTTTTTTGTTTTCCCCTTTTGTTTTGCCTTTTGAGGCAAATCCTTAAATTTAAGGATATTGACATAAAAATTGTCTCTTCGACCATGTCTCTAACCTCCAGGTTAGTAAGTACCTCCATGGCAGCACAACAACTTAACAACTATTTCAGTTTTAGTGAAGTAACAGTGTTTATTTCAATTGCCTGAAACTAAGGAGGGGAAAATAAGCTGCTAAAACGTAATAAATCAGAGAAAGAAACCCATGCAAGATAAAACACAGAGTTATTGGAAAATTGTTGATGTGCTTTCTTCAGAGGAAATCAAAGGCTGAATTTACGGAGCAACAGCTCAGCAGCAACAGAACTAATCAAAGACTCAGTTTTGGTGTCTCTGTGTTTTGCAGATGAAGTTATTATACAGAATATGTCATACCAGACCATAAAAGTAAAGACTTACATCTTTTACCTCTGCGAAAGGATGTATTTGTATAATGACCTCAACCTCTGTGGATGTATGCATGTGCTTCTGCGTAGGGTCCACTGCCTCCTCCCTCCAAACTGTAGAATTTTCCCATCACTAAGGCCATGTTCAAATTTGGTTGATCTTGGCTAACTCACTAAAGTTACTTGAGGAGATGGACAAATTGGCAAAATCTGCTTAAAACTGATTTGCCCCACAAAACTGAACTCCAATTTCTATGTTATTTTTACAGGCAGACCATTTCAGCTCCAGGTTTCCCCAGTGTATCTGGGGAGCACTTGCAGAACCAAAACCCACTTTCTAAGCCAGCCACTCAACTTTCCCTCTTTGGAGAAAAAAATAAAACCAAATCTGA
Organism: Struthidea cinerea; assembly: GCA_013397865.1. NCBI lineage: Eukaryota > Metazoa > Chordata > Aves > Passeriformes > Corcoracidae > Struthidea > Struthidea cinerea. Next base: position 236,934 of record VZTI01003890.1, on the reverse strand, counting down.
TCTAGTTTTTCCTGTTGCTTTTTTTGCTTACTCAGACATAATTCAACTGAAGTTAGAGCTGTATCAAAATAAAATTGAAGACAGGTTCCTGTAAATAATGGGAGAATTCATCTTAAGCTAACAATTAAGAACACAGAAATTCACAGCAACTACTGAGTTTTGGTATTTCATAACATGAACCCAAGTAATTTCAAATGAACAAAACAATTCTGTGTGTTTCCATAGAAACAGGTTAGATGAGGATGTATACTAGATAGCAGTCTCAGCAAACCAGACCGCATTGCAAAAACATCTTCAAAATACATTTCAAAGACAAATGAAAAAGATTTTAACAGCAGGACCTTTCTCAACACTTTTTTTCAAACACTAATGAATTCAATAAAACATACACATAACAAGAACCTTGACCAAATGCTAATGCACCAATGTTACTAATAAGGTAACATACAGGTAAAACAGATTGTCAGCATGAATTTTGACCTAAATTGTTAAGAAGATAGCTCATTCTGCTCTGAAATAGGATTAAAAAATTTGAATTGCTTTTCTTTCTTAAAAAATACATCTTGAATGGACTAAAATAAGTATCAGATATGCCATTGTAAATATTGTTTCTAATAGTTCAAAGTTCTTTCATTCAAGATAGTTTCACACTCTAGAAGCTAGTTTTATGTAACTAAAACTTAATTATTTGAGTTAACTCTAAAAAATGGCAGAGTACATATAAAATCTAACCTTTTTGTGAGATGTTATCAAAAATTCTAAATACTGGCCAACCTATGCTCTTTTTAAAGGCAAAAGGAGATTTGCTTTAATTTAGTCTTCGAACCTCAACATTCTTCAATGAAAACTGTATGAAACTGTAGCTGATGAGGTCTTCCCCTTAGTCTTAAGAAAAATCTTGATAATGAGGCAATATTTATCTAACAGTATATGACTCACAAGAACTTTAGAGTCTAAGATATTTCTGAAACATAAATAATATTCTGAGTACTTCTAAAATCTTTATAGCAGTCAGATTTTGTTTCCTCCAGCGAAGTACTACACACATTTCTGTGTGAGTTGTAATGCATACATGCACATATACACAAATATAATGAAAAATAATACAATATTAAACAGCTGCACTCAACCTGCTGCATGTACAGCAAATATTGAGGCATAAGAACATTATTCCCTAATACACACATAGTAATACAAATTGAGAAATCAATGAAGAGTTAATAGCAGACAGTTACGTATAGAATACATGCACAGACAAATAAATCACAACCTTTGTTAGCAGATTAAACAAAGAACAGGAAAACCTTATGAGATTAAAATGCACTAATGTATTTTACCCACAAGGCTAGAGATCAGTGGTAAACTAATTCTTTTTATTATTTGTTATATAGCATGCAACCCCATTAGCTTTACAGAACATTGCAAATTGCATCAATTAAAGATAAACAGATTAAAAACTTCATACCTCATTAAAAATCAGGATATAGTTTATCAGTATTTTACATTAATGAGTCCTTTACTTGACACAGAAATAAACAAGTACATACCCTGGTCCAAAATCTCTGCCTCTTCTTTTTTGGCCTGCTGCAGCAAAAAACTTGTATCACTATCCTTGGTGTCTGAAAAATTGATTTAGGATATGATGTTAGCCTTTGCATGTGAATGGAATTGAGTATCTCCCTACTGTGGAAAAACGCCCTTTGGAAATGAACATTTGGCATTTTTATACACAAATAGTAGTTGTATCAAACAACGCAGCACTAAAACAACTGGAATAAAAAAATTAATATTTGTATTAGAAGATAGAAGTAAAAATAAACATAGACATAAAAAATGTACATAGAAATAAGCAAGTGCATACCCTGATTGAAAATCTCTTTCTCTTCTTTTCTGGCTTGCTGCAGCAAAGAACTTGTATCACTATCCTTGGTTTCTGAAAAATGGGTTTAGGGTACAATGTTACCCTCTGAATGTGAAGGGAATCACCTCCCTACTGAGGAAAAAATGCCCTTCTGAAATGACTACTTGGTATTTCTATCATAGTAGTCATACCACACAATGCAACAGTAAAAAAGTGGAATAAAAAACTACAACTTGTACTTGCTACACAGACATACCAGTCAGATTACTTCTGGATAATACTGTTGCTGCAATTTATATGCCTACTACTGTTCAATGTAAACATTTGATTACTTCCATAACAAGGGAGTGGGATCTAGAAAGCTAGGGAAATGTTATGATACAATTTTGTAGGACATAGACAGAAGATAAGGGTAAACATTAAGAAACTGTTAATACAAAGTTTGGCATAGAAAAAGAAGCCAATCTTTAGGGCATACAGGTCACATAGCTGTAAAAGTATGTTGGAAATCGGACGACAACATGAGAAAGAAACAGACAAAAGACTATGGCAGACACTTCCACCAAAACCAACAGTGGAATCCCATGAAGGTTCATTAATTAGCAATTTGAATTTTATGCAGAACTGCATTACCTCTTTACGAAAATTTTGCATATCAAAACAACACAGAGAAATACATCAGTGAGCATAAGATGACATGAATAAAATGGATTACAAGTATTTTTCACCTTCATGATGTCCATGCATCATCTTCAGCACATCAGACTTGACTGGAATAGGAATATTTGCCTCCTGTGGAATATTTCTGAACATTTCAGGGTTTGCATTCTGTGTGCAGGTCATATATGAGACAGCATGCTTGGCTTCCATATAGTACATAATGTAAAAGTTGCACATTTCATCATTGGCAGTACCCCTACACAACACAGAAAAGATGTGGCACTTAGAAAATAATGAGCTGGATATCTGTTATTTAATTCATCCAACTTGTTTAACACAATACTAAAACACTGCAATCAAATGTTTAGATGTCCCAAACTAAAACAAGCAATACCTGCATTGCAATAAATATCAGAAATTTCTTTTGGTGAGAAAAAAGAAATTGAGAAATCCAGTGTGCACAAAATTCCCATGTACCTCAGAAATTCCTAGCAATTTGGTTTCGATTTTATAGAAAATTGCATCACGTATTTAAACTGCTCTGCCTTTTCATTTCTCCAGCATAATCCACACAGTTCCCATTGTGTTATCAACTGTGCACATGTTCTGATGAACTATGACAGAGCTGTATCATTCATTACGTTACTATTCACTTCTCTGCAAATCTTGGACAAATGTAATTTGAAATTGTTGCAAATAACATATACGTTTCATTCAGCAGCTATTTTTTATGACAAATCTTCCCCCTTTCCCCATCAAGTGCATTCATTTATTGTCCAATCACACTGGTTCTAATACTGCAAAACTTATTTTCATTACATATTTAGATACCATAAGTATGTCTTAAAGAGAACATAGCACTGTCATCTTGAGAATAACTTGTATGCAAGCTTCTGTAATAAAAACATGAGTGCAAGAGGAATGATAAAACACTAGCAAAATCCATCTCTTTGACAAATGTTGTGCATGTACTTGAAACAGAAGTGGCTCTTCTGTACTGCTACATAATCTTGTCTTCAATAGAAAAAACAGCTGGCACAAGGAAGTTTTTTTTCTGAAAAATATTACTTGGTGAAGCAGAGTATATATGGCCTGTTTACAACTGTGGTCTTTCTTCCTCTGCCATAAAGGTTAGTATCTTCTGTTTAGAGCTACAATCCTGACAATGAATAAGCTAGGACTTTAAAAGAAAAGTTCATAAAATACAGGGGTTTACACCAAGATTTTTTAATTAGCTTTCACAATTAAACAGTGAGCCTACATGCATAAAAAAAAATACAGAGGTGGTCTATTAGCTGTTTGCAAAAGACATCAGTGCTGACTTTTCCAGCAGCATCCTGCAGCATTCATTTATTCACCATAGCAACAACAATGACACAAGCCAGAGGGGAGAGAGGGAAACATGGGAGAAGAGATGGTTTCAAAAGGGGAACTGGTTATTTTTCCCTGAGTTGGAAGTTTAGCATCCCTTGGAGACCACAAAGATGAGACTCTGACTGGGCAAGCTCTGCTTAAGCTTTTAGAAAGCATTAACTCCACTGTTGGACCTCCAATATCCATCACTGTAATTGCTTCCTCTTTAAGACTCCAGTAGAAAATGGGATGTGGAAACTATACAAACTGTGGTTCACCTGACATGCTACTGTGTCTAAGCATTTGTGTGATTTAATTTCAGGTGGCAGTTAAGTACTGTTGCTCACTGCCCCCACTCCTGCCCTCCCCACAGTGGGACAAAGCAAAACGTGCGGTAAAATATAATAATACTATATAGTAATAAATAAATAATAGTAATGCTAAAAATAATAATGATAATACTAATAAACAATATGGCATTATTAATACAATACACATTCATGTATTAGAGTGCAAATAAATAATAATAGATAAATAAAAACAGTAAAATAATTATTATAATAATAACAATTACCGTAATGAAAAGGACTGAGAGTTTCCCCACTGAAAGCATACTTGTACATTGAAAGAAAATACTGTAACTGTCCTAAGACTGTCTCTTAAACTGTAAGGATTATTCAACAAACAGGAACTACATTGGGGAAAGTTACAGAAACATGACAGAAACTTTTTGAACTTCTGAAAAAAGGTCAGCAGTTAAATTAAGGTTTTATGTTTTTAGTGTCATGATATTTGTAAAAACCTCTTCTCAACTAATTTTTTCCAACTGTTACTCATCACTATTTTAACTACCCACTGGAAGGTGATAAATCCATGTTGAATCCTTAACCCTCTACTGAGATGTAATCTTATGGTACTCAGTGCATAAAAATCTCTTTCCTTGGAACGCTGCAGCGCACAGTCCCAGAATGGACAGATTTCCACAGGTCATCTTTGTATCTCTACATATGCATTAAATTACAGAACCAGAGCCAGCTAAGAGAGTATGAATACTACATCTATTTTTACAGCTGTATTTGTCCACTTGATCTTACAGGGCTGTGTCTGTCACCTGCAGCTGAATAGCATCAGTTACTAACACAGTTCAGATTTTCCTATTTATTATTATTAGTAATTTCTGGTTTGATTGTTTTTCATAAAAGCCTCTATATTTTTACACTGAAAAAAGGTAATCACTGTATTAGTCCAGATTTTTTAAGGCTAGATTTTGCCATAGGTCAAAATATCAGAATTTTATAAGCTTCTATAAATTTTCTTTCTGAAATAATGGAGAGAATTGTGAAGCTTTATTATTTCACTTTAAACAGTTAATAATGTCACCTGACTAAAAAAATATATTTTCTAGAATTGATATGCTGAATCCTTCTCTAGGAACAGATCAGCCCAACATCTGAGTAAGTTGTTTGGCAGCCTAGCTTCACTTTCAGAAGTGTTCTGAACACTTCAGCGAAGTGAATATTCACGTAAGTAACATCAATAAACATTGTGTAGAGTTAAATCTTAAGTAGACCAGACAGCATAACAAAACATTCTGACGGAAATTGTTTCTTGGAATTACCTTGGAAGAAGACATGAAACAAAAACATTTCTACATATAAAAAATACCCTGGAAAAAAACAGTTAGGAAATGGAGCAAATAAATAAAATTTACCCTATATGTGTCTCTGTAGTTCTGCCTTCCCCACTGAACACACATCGGGCTGCTAGGATGTCATTATAGCTAATGTCTACTGGATATTCCACAGGGTAGAATGCCTGAAAGAAAGGATGATTCACCACAATCAGTGAAAGTGCTTCATATTCTCTGTGTCAATAGAAGCTGATGAGAAAGATGGTGCTACATCTCTGAAATTACTTTTGCATCATAATCTAATTGTGATAATACTTGGCAATATTCACTTCCCGGAGCACAACAGCACATAACCAGTGGAAACACCATGATGCAAATCTGTGGACATGTGATTTCCACTTCAGCTTCTCAGTTTGAAACAAAGATAATTAAAATTTACATTCTGAACTAAAAGAATCCAACCAACCTGTGGTAGTTGCGGACTCTGTCTACCAATCAATGTCCATTGACCATTTCTTACTCTGTATCCACTCACTACTTTACCTATAAGATATCAATAAGCATGAGAAGTGAGACATACTTAAAAAAATACATTGCAGTGTCAACATTTTTCTGTTAAGTATTTGATATTCCTATGTAACTCTTACCTAGTCTGTGTGTATGAACTCTGTAGGCAAAAAGGTGCATTGGAGACCTTTTGTAATGGCAGGCAATGTCTGCATCAACCACTGTGAAAATATGACAGCAATTTAAATGACAGATCTCTATCAGAGAAAAGTTGAATGACTGTACTTCATTCAGCATGGTTTACAAAAAGTATACCTATACTGGACAATGGATGATTTCAAAAGATAATAGATACTATCTTATACTTCTGCAGTGTCCATCTCAAGACATCTGCAAAGAAAAACTAATAAAATAGAGTACAGGTTACTTCAAAATTACTTACTCAGCTGCCATACATATAAAATCTTTCTGGCTGAAAGCCAGAAGAACTTCTTCTGGTATATAATACTGCTATTTAACAAAATACAGTAATACACTTACTTACAGACTATGTTGAAGGATGCTTAAGATAAACAGAGCTATGGTAAATGGTCTACTCAGGGGAAAATTAAAATAAACTGATATAATTCTAAACTGATACAATTTACAATGAAGTCGTGATTATAAAGGCCCAGAGCTAATTTAGGGTTAGACATGACACTTTGTCAGAGAAGTGCTATACAATGTTTACAGGGTAAACACTGTGTTAGTACTTGTGTTAGCACCTAAGGAAGAGCCCACGGAAAAATCCTGATGCCTTTCTGAGAGATATCTCCACATTTCCTGTTTTAACAAATTTCAGCCTCCACTTAAGGGCTGCAAATTTGACTGAACATGAGAATGCAGTTATCAGCAACCACAGAACAGTTTGCCCTTTTCCCTCACACTTCCAGTTGTAAAATTAAATTCCCACACTGATCAAATATACTTGGAGGTAGTGGGGGATTAATTTGGTATGCTTTCATATTGGAGAGCAAAATATTTTTAGTTTCAATTCAAATTTAAGAATGTTTCAAGTTGCTGAATTCACTAAACAGTTGGAGTCAGCTGAGCACTCTACCACCTCATCCCATTTAGGCAGCTAACTGTGAATGGGACAAATGGTGTTCTTGGTTACCTTCTTTAAAATTTTGGTATAGCAGAGTAAAGTCAGTGTTCAACTTCCTTAAAACAGAACATTCCATGCTTGCTGGAAGAAAGGATATTGGGAGTTTCCAAGCTGAGTTTCACATAAAATTCAGGATTCTGAATAGAAACTGTTCAGGAACTTTCTATTACGATTTTTTTTCCAGCATTTTGACCTTTTAACCAACTAGGAACCCAGGAATAAAATTCTTAAATAGCAGCTCCTTACTGGTAGAAATTCATTTTTTTTAAACTGAAGTCTTAGTAGAATCACAAATATCATGAATAACAAATACAGATGAAGCAGAGTCCAAAACAGCTTATGGCTTTTTAGAGAGGAGAGGAGGAATTAGAAAATAGGTAGGGCATTTTTTTGTAAAATATTAAGATGAAAATAAATTAAAGAAATACTCATTATTAGTTGTACAATGTGTTTATACAGCATTGATTGCCTTTACTGATGTAATCATAGGGAAATAGGATACAATCTTAAACATAACTATTTTTTTCATCATCTGTTCAAACAATCAAATAATTAGTTTGTCCATCTACATATCATCAAGCCTCTGCCAAATTTTCTTACACAATAAGCAATAAAAATAGATCAGATCCCGAAATTATATAATCACTTCGTAAAATGATGACTCACCTTTCTCGCCTGGTGGTATGACCGTGTTCACAGACATCATAAGATACATTCCAGCAATCAAAGGTTGCCTGCAATGCAAAATCCAAGCTCTGGTAAACAAGTCCTCTGTAAAACACAACTGCCAAGTGACTCGATATGCAATACCATTTGACACCACTAATTTCCAAACACTGGATTACATTTGAAACAGATGTACTGAAAAAGAAGCTGTTTCACAACAGTTCCCCTCTCCCTCCCTTTTTTGCTACCTTTTCTAAAGCATTCTCTGCAAAGTATGTGAAATAGGACAAAGCTATCATCTGTATAATTGCTGTTCTCGTCCCAGATTTCTAAATATGAAGCTCTTAAGCTGGATTAACTCGGTACTCATAGCACAGCTGTGTCCAGTTTCTTAGCAGAAATGAAAATTTTTGCCAACAGATGACACGACTTCGAAATTCTTAATATTGTGAAGTATGTATTATTTTTATTTCATGTGGTTTCAAAGGAATCCACACTTTCTGTTCCAATGAAAAAAAAATAGGTAAGCAATTTTAAAAATACTCACTTTTGATGTGTCAGATGTAAAGTTACACCAGAGCAGTCCTTGTGTTTATCTGTACAAATTGTGAAACAGTTTAATCATTAGCAACTGAACCCCGGCAAACTACTACATATTAATAAGATTTTTCTGCTGTGTAAAAAATACCAGAAGACAGAACAAGTTTTAATCTTACTGCTGTACTGAGGAAATATTACTCAAATTTGCACAAACCTGAACATTTCAGTACTGCATTTGTAGCAATCCTAATACAGAAAAAACCTTTGGTGGACGAAAACTACTGTACTAGAAAACGTAGATCTTTATGAACCAGTATCTGGGAAATGAAACAGTATCATGTTTACACTAGCAGAAAAAATAGTTTTGTTTCAAACGAATTTATATTTTGATCAAAGTTAGAAAATGAAAGATTTATGAAAAGCAATGATTTTAGCCACAAATAATGCAGCTGCCAGAAATCCTTGTAATAAAAGTCAGCAGGTGAACTTGATATACCAATACAGACAACAATTCTGCTTAAAACTGGATATGCTAGAAGGCAAGTAAAAACAGCTAATTCATTTGTCAGTGTACTGTATCATCATTAGCTGATGTGTTTGACATTTTAATTTAAAGACCCAGTTGTCTTGATAGTTACTCAATTATAGTTGGTCATCTGGGAGTTCCTTTGTTCCTTTTTAAGCAAGTTTCTTTTTCTTATGTTTACAGCAATAACAGGTGTAGTTAGAAAATGGATCTAACTGCAAAGCAAGTAAACAGAACATTCTAAAAAAATATCCTCCAACAGTGTATGTTTCAGGTAAGAATGAGAGCAAAGTAGCTATGGATCTGGTGACAAGTGGTAACTTCTGAGAGTTTTTCCTCCCATCAATAGCCAGATTCCAAACTGAAAAAGTAGTGCATTTGAACATAATAAAGGATAATGACCAGAGTGGGACAACACAGGGAAACCTGACAGATTAAAGACTATCAGTTCAGGTTTTTAACACGCTAGCTATTTCAGTCACACCACATCTCGCTATTAAGGGATAATAATCAGTTTGCTTTTCACCATTACTGATAGTACAATTATACTAAAATTTATTTTCAATATGTTCACAATGTAGATCTGTAAACTAATGTATGTGTTATTCAAGCGAAATAGTTGCTAACACAATTTCACTGTGTTCTCATAATGCTCATCATCATGGCATCTACAAATTCTTAGTTACTCCAGCTCTGTGCATGCCAAGAAATACTTTCGGATTTAAAAATCTGCATCAGTATATCACAGTTGTACCTTTAAAAATAGCAACAAAAAAGGAAAGTCTTCATTGTACACAGAAAAGAAAAATAAGAAGAGTAGCTCTTTCATCAAGACTACCTACAAATGTACTTGCTTTGAGTAAGTACCATTCCAGATCATGCACTAGTTTTCAATTACAGGTACTAAATGTTTCTTCCAAATGGCCAAATCAAGAATCCAAAAGTGCCAAAAAGACTAAGCTATTAGGACAAAAGAAGGGGAATGGAAGAAAATATTCAAGAGAAAAAGAAACTCAACTCCTTGTCAATGGTTTTAGAAAAAGTTCAAGATATTTATATACTGTTCATCCTCTTCCAGCAGGCAGCTTCACTTACAATCTCAATACCTCAGTGTTTGCTACAAAGGTCTTTGTAAAGTGTCTTTTGCCCCACTCTCCTCATTTCAAACTAAATTTTTGTTATTTATATAACACAGGATATGCTGCAGAACTCAGTTTTTGTAAGTTTAATACTGTTAGAACTCTGCACTACATCAATTTCAATGGAAATTGGAAAATGCTTGCTTTCTCTCAGAATATTATTACTTAAAGTAATAAAATTTAAAAATTTAAAATGCAATCAGTGATTTTAAGTCTCTCAGTTTTGGAATTTTATTTGAAAACACCACCATTCTATCTTTTGAACACTGCTGCAAAATTATCCCCAAACCATCAAAGTAATTTCATATTTGAAAAATTTAGCCCTTACTATGTCATAGTGTCTCTTTTAAGAGTAGCACCATAGGAGAAAGGGAAAAAACTCCAATACATTTCAGTTCGGCAATATTAAAGTATTTTGACACAATTTGAATCTTCAGAGCTTAGAAAAAGTTTTAATCAGCATTTTCATCTAAACAGAGCAATTTAAAAATGAACTGAAGATAGTTGGAAAGTTCTAATTGCTACTATATAAGGCAACCATCTAAATCAGTATCGGGGAAGCATAAATGAACTTCTGGCACAAGTATCTGATCTGCAGTGCTGTGTTAAGAGTGAAATAATGGATGGATACATTAGTCTAAACCTTTCAGGAATTCCTACAGTGCTTTATAATTCTGTTTGTAGATACATTTAGCCATAACTGAACTAAATGTTTTTCTAACAACTACAAAGGGATGCTGGAACTGATGTTTCCCCACTTCTTCCTTCAGTTCACCTCCTTGAAACACTCAAAGCTCTGAACACTTCACCCGAGAACGCTGACCGCAGTGAGGTCATGCCACTTCGCTTGTGCAAATTCTTTTCAAGCTTCACTATCTGACCTAAGCTTGTCCAGCTTATCTAACTATTTTGATTTCCTTGTTTCAGCTATTCAGTAAATAAGCACTGCTCTGGGACAAAGAAGCTACTAGTTACTATTTGCCATATGGCGAAGACTGGAAAATGCATTTCTATATTCTTCACAAAGTAGGTTCAAATGAAAGCAAATTGTCCATGCAGAGGTTACAAATGAAATAAATTCAGGTGTGCTCGTGTATGCCTTTTGTGTTCTGTGCAAATATAACACAGTCATATTAAATATTCCCTGCTTTTATTTACCCATGTCAAACAAAGCCAATGGTGCATCTTAAAATGGCTTCATATTTTAAGTATTTAATTTTTAAAAATTGTGCATGACAACATTGTAATGACCATTCCAAGTTGAACTGCCAATAAATATTGACATCAGTTTCAAAAGAATCACCTATGCTACTCCTGTTTATAATGTTTTCTAGGAGAAATATCTCAAATACCAGAAATACTCCACAGTTCTTCAAATGAAATACTCACACCTGACGTGAAGGCAAATTATTCTAAAGAGAAACACTCTCCTTCTGTAAGCTGATTTTGCTAAGACTTCTGAAGCCAAGTCTGACAGGCTTTCTGCTAATCTGTCTATCCAGATCTACAGTCCTGAACTCTTTAATTACATGCATGATAATCTGCCACACACATTGAGACTTCTAGGACTTCCTAGATGCTTAAAATTGTATCGTTTTTTACTCATAAAAACACACACTCTTCAAAACCCATTTTCTTTGCACTCTGAGCATGTGGATTATAAATTATTGAGCACTCTGCTCAAATTATTTATTCAGCTTCTTCATTGCTCCACTTCTAGTATTTCATAGGAACAGTGTAGCACTCCTTCATGACAACTAGAATACTTATAAGCTTTCACCGTAACAGAGTGGCAAATTTTAGGACGCTCCAAACACCTTGCTATTTCAAAGTCAGCACTTGATTTGTATCCGAATCTCCATACAGTGTCTCAGAATTGGCTTTGCTTCATTAAAAATAAAAAGTAGCCTCAAAGGTGAGCACAACCTCCGAGAAAGGCAATTCCAAAGCTAATGTCCATGGGGAAGTAACTTTGTACAAGTTATATTTAAAAAGCAAAGACATACAGCAAAAAAATGAACTTAAGGTCCTGGTAAAGAATAAGACAAATTCACTATATTGCATTCAATATTGGTGTCTAATATTTGATACATGAAACTACCTTAATTTGTTTTTTTCATGTAGGTCAAGCTGTTTGCACTTGCTGATCTATCCACTCATCCAATATCAATTCAGTAAAATTCTTTTTAAAAGTCTAATATGAAATATGGAATGAAACTCTATTCAATCTGTGAAAAACAAAATGCAAACAACAGACTCCCCAGTGACTTTTTCAGAACTTACTTTCCAAAAAGAAAAGAGACAAACAATTGCTGATCTTGGTTCAATATAAATTTTTTAACACGTGAAGCCCTCATAAAGGTCACAGATGACTGATTTGCTAAAAGGATATAATAATATATCATAGCCATGAATCTCTGTGAATATGCAAATCTAACTTTATTCAAGATGCTAGCAGATTCAAGAGAGTATCAAACAGAAGGACACTGAATCTAATGTTCAGAATAATGTTCAAATTACAATATACAATTCACATGCTTATGAGGAAACACATCTTTTTAAGATCTACTAGCTTGGTGGCCAAAACTATTTACTCTCCTCAGCCAAAAAAACCAAACCCTAAGACAACACTAAGAACCCTACACCCCACTCAGAAAAGCAGGTACATCTATGTTATTATAGGTAATGTGGGTAACACAATTCTTGCAGGGAGTGATAGCAAGGAGAAATAAATCAGTGAAAAGTTGGGGATTAAAAGAAGAAGCTGGGAATGCAATATTGTTCATTGTGCGACAAAAGAGAGAGAACAGGAAAGGGAAACAAAAAAAAAAACCAAAGCAGAACAAAGATCCAAGAATTCCCCATAAATTTGCTCCAAATGTATCGACAAAAAATTATAAATTGCTTCAAACAATGCAACAGTTGCACACATACAAATGACAGAATGCGAAAACCTTCCATACAGAACAGCTAAAAGACCTATCATTGATAACTTTTAAACACTGATTCTTGGGGATAGCAATTATATTCTTACACGTGCTGGAAAGGACTAAGAGAGTAATATGGCAGATTAGAAACAACGTTAGTCTTTGTTACACAAAGGGAAGAAAAAAAAAAACATTCTAGGGATTAGAAAAAAACCACTTTTTTAAAATTCAGATTCAAGGTGCTTACATAGAAGAATAAAACAAGACCAGGGTGACAACTGCACTGCATATCCCTACAGCCTAAGCTCAAAGCTGACTGGGTCCCTTTACAGACCTAAAGATGGCTAGATTTACTTTAATTTGAATCTGAACTCTAAACACTTATGAATATATAAAAAGGCAGACAAATTTCTGACAACTTTTTAATTGTTACATAACTGTATCCACTATCGGACATAACTCCACAATAATTTTTGCTTTTACAATATAAAATGCAAAGACAATTAAATAGAGAATTAGTATTTTTTCAAGATGGCTCTTTACACATTCTTTTGTAGAATGTATTTTTGGTTCTCCAGCTTAAATTTTAATATATTTACTTTAGACAAGGTACAATAAGCTTTATTTTGTTATCTGAGCAGAAAGTGGGTATCTAAATATGAATTCTTAGCTCAGGATCATACGTAAGAAGGGATGGAAAGTCGAATTCATTTACTACCTGGTTAATGAAATGAAAAATATTCTTTTTAGAAAGAGCTGAACATGAGAGTTGATGATTTTAACTACAGCATTTTTTCCCTCCAGAATTGACAGGAAATAGATTTGGGTGCTAATACATTACTAACTACTACATCAAGTAAAATATTTTATATTTGCAATTACTTGTAAGTCAGAACTCTGAAAAATTTGGAATCTTTGATGTACTACTGAAAGAATAACAAGTTAACTGAGCACATTTCATCATTTATCCTCTGTTGTAAATTGCAATAACTGCATGTGCTTACACACAAACTTCAATGACTGTATTCTTATGCTTGGATGAGCTGTGGTTATCAACAGACATCTCATTACAAGAGAAATACCTTTAGGTTATTCCTGAAATTCAAAAATACTTGTGAAACTAGTTGAAGATTAAGCGTTGAATATCTTTGAACACTACTGTGAAGGTTTAGGACATTTTACAAGATTTCAATTACATTTTTCTCTACTGGAATTTTCACAAGTAGGAGATACTAAAACACTTTTTCTCACAAACGGCAGAAAAGATAGATTATTTTTTACTTTAAAAATAAGATCACAGACTACCAAGCAAAAAGCACTGAAAAATGGAGGGCATTCTGTCATACTCATGACACTGGTATCACCTCCTACATCATAATCCTATTACTCCACACTTCTTAAACTTCCATAATTTTGCAGGCTTATATCTATGGCATTTCTAAGTCCTGCACATATATTCTAGGCAAAAAATAAGGAAGTCTACTGCAGAGGGTCTGTTGGGGGTATAAAATGATGTTTTAACTTTAGGTGATAATTTCTTTCAGTGCAGTTTCTCTACATATGTAAGTGGGTTTTTTGAGTAGAAGCTTTGACTAACAAGTCGTTAATAAAAATTTCCAAAGACATTCTGAACTAGCGTGCAATGATGGTTACTGATCTCATTTGCTTCTTTTTTTATAATATATACTCATGTATTATACTTAAGAGTGAAAATGAACACATTGAGAACTCTCAGTGTCCCCAGGCAACAATGAAGAGCAGGCTGTCAATGAATATGCTCTCTTTAGAGGTTTGCTACTTTAATTATTCAGGATTTTAGCAGGCAAAGAATCCCATGGGTTATAAGGGTCCATCTGAACTCCTCATGAAAATCAATTCTTTCATTTTCAGTTGTGCACATTTGCATATATCCTCCATTCAAACAGTGCTGGCACACTCAGTTTATTCCTTCCTCCTCCTCCACCAATATTGCCATTAAGCCATATTTTATCTTCATGTCATGGTAGAAACCATACCTTCTGCTTCAGACAGTGCTGCTTAAAATTCTAGCTAATTATTGCCCAAATCTTGCCAGAGATGCACAGAAGAAAGGCTGCATGGCACTGGGAAGCTGCACCTTCCTGGTAACTTCTCCGTTCAAGTAGAGTCTGTGGATCATTTATCATGATACCACAGACGGACAGAGAGGCCACAGGCATAGCTTGACCTACTGCTGTAATGCATATTTCTCCCTTAATTTTTTTGTTCTTACTCAGCTTTCTCTTCTTTCAAGTTCAACATTTTCATTATCACTTCGGCCATGAGGATCTTCACATTCTTGTTTAAATCCTACAGCAGTAATGTATGATGGATAGGTTCCATGGGAATGACGACCCACATGTTTTTTGCTCTTGATGACCATAGAGGCCGTAACCCAAAAACTCTACACAGGATGTGATTTACAGAGTAAAAGCAAGAATATATGCACCTAAAAAGGTGTCTGAACAAGGCACTTTAAAGAACAAAGTACAACATGAAATATAAGCAAATAAATAAATAAATAAAATAATTCCCCAAAATCACAGATCAGCAATATGTCAATGTGAATTAATGAAATTCAGATTTCCCAAATCCCAGCTCATAACATATGGTCTGGATGAGCAGTGAGGTGGACTGAACACTGGCTCAACGGTTGTCTAGTTTGAGGATGGCAACTAGTGGTATAGCCCAGGAATCAATACCTGCTCCAGTCCTGTTCAAGATCTTCATTAATGACCTAAATGAGGGGGCAGGTGCACCTTCAGCAATTGCAGATGATAACAAACTGGGGGAAGTGAGTGATGCACCAGACAGTTGTGCTGCCATCCAGAGGGACCTGGACAGGCTGGAGAGAGCGGCTGACAGGAACCTCATGAAGAATAAGAGGAAGTGCCAAGTCGCCTTGGAAGACTTGTGCATGTGGGGAGGTACAACCCTAGGGACCAAAAAGCTGGGAAGCAGCTTGTCACCAAATGACCTGGGGGTCCTCAGGCTGAGTGTGAGCCGGCCGTGTGCCCTTGCTGCAAAGAAGGCAGGTGGTGCTCTGTGCTGCATCAGCCAAAGCAGGGCCAGCAGGTCAGTAAAGGGGATCCCTCGCCTCTGCTCAGAACTGGTGAGGCCACACCTGGAGTTCTGTGTCCAGTGCTGGGCTCCCCAGTGTGAGGAAGCAAAGGGCCACAAAGATTATGAAGAGACTGGAGCATCTCTCCTATGAGAAAAGGCTGAGAGAGCTGACACTGGTCAGCCTAGAGAAGGATCAGGAGGGAATGTGCAAAGAAGAGGGAGCCAGGCTCTCCTCAGTGGTGCTCAGTGACAGGACCAGAGGTGATGGGCACACACTAAAACATGGAAGGATCTCACTGAACATCAGGAAACTTTTTCACTGTGTGGGTGACTGAGCACTGGCAGAGGTTGCCCCGTGGTGTTTCTACCCTTGATATACCTGGACATGGGCCTGGACAGCAGGCTGCAGGTGGCCCTGCTTGAGCAGGGAGGGCATGGACCAGATCACTTCCAAAGGTTTGTTTCAACCTCAACCATTATGTGATTCTGTGAAACATTCAATGACAAGAATAAGCATATTGCTATGCTTGAAATGAGTGTTTCATCTTCAAAAAAAACAAAAAACCAAGCCAAACAAATAAACAAAAAAGACCCTGTCTCCATGAGTTACATTTTTTCCAAACACAAATATTGTGACTGATTGGCCAATGAATATAATCCGTTCACAATCTATTCAAGTAAGATGACAGGTTAAGTGTGTTCACACCTCTTTGTTTCAACTTGATTAAAGAAAATGCTGAATTATATATGGAAACCCCAAGTTTCTCCCCTAAACTTAAAATTATTAATCTGCTTCTTGATTACTTTAAATTATTTGCTCCACCTTTTTTGAAGAAAAAAAAGGTGTTCACCTTTCAAATATTTATAGCAAGAATCAAATTTATAAAGTCAAGTTAATATACAAACTGTATTACAAAAATGCCCACTGATCTTTGCAAATGGCACTAACAGACAAATTATTTTCTACAGGTAAATATTTTTGATGCTGTAGCTGATACAACTTACAGAGCAAATTTCCAAAATGCATACCTCTAAATGCACTAACATCTCCATAGTGTACCTGGAGAACAAAGTATCTGCTACCCGTTTCTCCTCCAACTCTGAATCCAACACCTAAGAGAAGTAAAATGTATTGTTTTCAGAAACAATAAAATGTAAGGTAATTCACCATCACTGACCATATAAAAAAATTCGGATCACTTTAATGGCTAGGAGTGAAGGGGTAAGAAAATTTCAGACACCACTGAAGTAAACTTTGTCCTGAAACCCAGGAAAACCACCAGCCCATGATCCCAAACAGACCAAGAAGCTTAATTAATTAAGTTAAATAACCATAACTTAATTAATAATTAATAGATATCTGCTTTATGCAGAGAACCCTCTCGATCAAAGAACATTAATACAGATTTTATAAACATTTTTATAAAAATTAAGTTTTGCCATCCATGTAGGATTTGGTGGAACTTTCATTTCTCATACAAACTCTGCATGACACAAACTAATTAACAATAACTTACTAAGAAGACATTGAGAATGATAAGAGCAAACAGTCTGCAGTAAAATATTTTTAGATTTAAATAAATATTATATGCATAAAAAATCTTGAGGAAATTAGGCAGCTATGTTACTTGATGAGAGAAGCAAGCACAGGCACAAAACACAAGAGAGAAGCCTGAAATAATTTGAAATAATGAAATTGCAAGTTATCAGAAAGGGATTTCTCTAAACCAATTCTACAATGAACACTTCTTAAAAGAAGCAGAGAAAGCAACTGCTTTGTATTTGATCAGACAATCCCACAGTAATAGGCAAAGCCAACTTATAAATGGGACTGCAGCCTCTCTGTGCACAAATGAGGCATCTTTGTGAATACTCCCTACAAACCTTGTATTTTTGCACAGCTTACCAACAAGGAAAGTATTACTAGCTGGGGTTTAACAGCAAAACTTTCACAGAATCCTCCAAGTACAAAACCTCTATAGAATCCTCCATTTAACAATTTTTTTAAACTTGACATTCTGATAACCAAATCAAGTAACATTCATGTTGTTAAGTGTGTAAATGGATTATTAAAAAAAAAAAACCCCAACATTTTCATGATACTGCTCCTGGCTATGAAAATGGGCAGCAAAAGATGAAAGATAAAATACTTAGAATTTAAGATATTTTCAGATTGAGGCTATACAGATGGTAGATATTTCTAAGGCCCTTTGTGGTTATTATGAAGAAGCACTTCTCCCTGTTTTCCAGACATATCACTTCGAGTAGCTTAATATGTTTTGATTTAATTCAGCAGAGTTGTCTATCATGCAAGAAAATGGGTATACAAGCATGTTGCTCAATTGCATCAAAACATTAAAAAATGAAAAACACATTAAATTGTCAATGCATACTTTAAACAGAAAAAATTCAATGTTTAGATTGAACTTGTCTATGCTTTCCCAAACAAACAAAAATATTTTAATGTAGTTTGTGTGCTACTGAAAGATACATAAATGGTAACCTTCTAGTAACATGTAGTAGGAAATGCAAGATTAATGCTATATAATAATAAACATTTTATTATGTAAGTTCTCTCCCTCAGCCTTTTTTTACCCCTACAGAAACCCAAAGTGGTATAGCAAACAGAATGATAAAAACCCACAAGTATATTAGCTAGCATAATACATTTCATAGTTAATGAGGTTGATGTTGATACAGTTTCTATCAGTTAGACATAATGAAAATATTATAGGATGTTCCCAGATATGATGGGTGCTTACTTCCATGTCCTCCTTTTTCCCCTGCCCCCGCACACAAGAACTCCATATTAAACGGCCAATACCTTTGGGCAGCCTGGTGGGTGGAGCATTTCTTGCCCAAGCATACAAGATGTTAGATTTATCTTTGCATGTTCCTTCATCACAGTCCCTAAAAGTATGAAGAAAGAAAAGGGAATATTATTTTTAAAATTTTGAAATCAGAAAAGAGCAGGTGAGTTACATGCAAAACCACTCATTTTAAGATCTATGAAGATGTTTTTGAATGTATGCTGATTAAACACAGTTCTTTTAATGTAGAGTGCTTTCAGAGATATTGGTAGATATCTACCAATCCACCTTCTTTTTTTTCCCTCCCTTTGCCTTAAGGCAGTGTTGGACAGTTCTGATGGGCCCTGTCAGCCTATTAACCAGTGACGGAAAAAATGAAGGAACCTTTTACGGTAATGAACTGTATGAAAATTTCTAGCATTATTGACTCAAGTGATACAAAATGACAATGGCTGCCACATTTACACAGAGGGACAGGACTCGGACACAAAACAGAAAAAAAAACCCACAAGACATCGACACTTCAGCATAAAATTGGTTATTTAAAATTCATTTTAAAATCGTCCAAAAAAGTGACAGGAGGCTGTATATGAACCCACAGATAGGAGGCACTCACGCTCTTCCCTGTACTTAATTTAAACTCATTGCTTTATGTTAATTTTTATTCCATGGCACGATTTCTTGTTTTTCAAAATAGAAAAACCACACACATACACACACCCACAAAAAAGAAACAATCACCAGAAAAATCCCAAACAAACAAACCAAAAAAATGCAAACCAAAAACCCAAGGGAAAACAAAAAGAAAAAAGAAGAGTTTGCCAAGTAACAGGCCACAAACAGGTCACAAATATTTACAGTAACTGAGAGCTTGAGTTGTCCCTAGTCTCTGCAGCTAGCACCTTGTAGGTGACACTGAGGGTGAAGAATGAAAGACTCATAAAGACTGATAAATTCTAGATGCCTTAAATCTGCAAGAACTGGTAAACCTGAGGCAGAGACACTACCAAATCTGTAAAAGGCCAGACACAGTCATACAGACAGCACAATGTACCTTGACCACATCCAAGAAGGCACTGACTGCTATATGTGGGTGTAGGCTGCATGAAATATACACGGATAATCAAACAAGGGACCCTAAGGAGCTTTCCAAACACTCACCTAGAATACACTTCTCCCTCTTTGAGAATTAGGAAATATGCAGAATTAGGAAAAAGATTTATTTATAGGGTGTATTTGTACTTTCTTCCAAAGGCAAAGCATTCACAGCCCTGAGCACAGAGTGTAGAAGTCATTCCACAGGTGCAGCAGACACAGTAAGACTTTCAGAAAGCCTCACCCTGAAGCTATTCAGACTACATCAACTGACCCAAGCCAGACGCGATGAAGGCTGGCACCCATGCCAACGTTTCATTCTAAACCAAAATGGTACAGCCCCTGCTCTGTTTATCACTGCTTGTAAAAAGACACCTGGGAAAACATTTGTATATGTAAGGCATGGTTTCAGTCACCTGAAATTCTGGGGAAAACAGAGTGCCACACAGTGTGAGGAAGAGCATAAAATACCAGGACATCTAGCAATTGCAGGTTCAATCATGTTCCTGGTAAGGATGGCTGAGTCACATGCAAATGACGATGATGCTTTCCAGGTATCTCTCAGAGATAACCAGCTCTTCTGGCATGTATGTCAAACCACCTCAGCAGGACATTATGCATTTCTTTGATCCCAGTGAGCCTTATTGCAGCCGAGCTACTGTATTTATTTCTGACTGAAAGCTTTACTATAATCATGACAGCATCAAGAGAAAAGGGAACACACCACTTCTTTTGTAGTAGTTATACTCACATCATGTATTTCTAGACCTTCATAACTAACAGTTTGGTCACCTTCTCCTTCAAACACACCCACGTCCCAAAGGACAATCAAAACTTATTTCGGAATAAGTGGTATGTTTTGATGGATGCAGCTGTAGCTGAAAACTATGAAGCTTCCCACTGCTATTATACAAAAAACCCAAGAGACTTCAAGGATCTAACCAGGTATTGAGCTGCACAATTTAGAAATGTGTTGAAGAGATTGTTTAGGAGGAATGCCAGAAGGAACTATAAGCACAGTCACAGCTTTACCACCACACTTTGGGCGAGACAGTCTTTATTTATACCACAGTATTTCTAAGAACACATTAAATAGGAAAAAACCCTGTGCAGGTTGTTCTCAAACTGTCTTCTTGAGACGCTACCAGAATGGAGGGGGAAGACTGCAAGGGACAAAGATGAAATACAGACACTGCTCTTCCATTTTCTTTAAAAAATGTCAACCCTCTCATTCAGCCATCAATGATAATCTTGAAACATCAAGTTTCAGGAAAAAAAACAAACCTAGAGGAGATTGCAAAGAAGAGGTAATAAGATAAACAGATTAAAATGCAGGGAGCTAGTAAAAAGTATAAATTTAACAAACAAAAAATCACTGAAAGTCATAACTTCTTTACATACAGAAAATGAGATTCTAAACAGAATGACAGACACAGAGTTCCTTAAAAATGGACTACAGCTGCCTATTATACAGCCTTGTTCTAAAAACTGATTTTGACTCAAAATTTGGGATTGAGGCAGGTAGGGGAGAGCTTACTGACTGCTTCTTGGATCTTTGCATTCTTTGCAAACTCTCCTGGACTTCCCAAAGGCATTCTCCCCAATCTTGGGTCAGTTCAAGAACTGTTTTGATTAATGGCACTGGGATTTTGACTGATTACCTAGACTGAAAGTAGAATATTTCACTATGTCAGCAAGACCAGTATTTGGCTATCCCTTTAGCACATTTGCATTGGTTATGGTAACAAATAACTTCTTTTATTTCTTTCTCTATTATACTGTACTCCTCAGCACTAACCAAGGCTTTAAGAAGAGGGTAACTGAGGTGATTGAGTAAGACAAATCATCATTTTTAGCTCTTGAATGTTGCAGAACATTCTAGGGCAGTGGCAATGGTGAGAAACTACACCCAAAAATGCAATTCTTTCTACTGTCCTCACTTTCCCCCACGCAGTGAAATAAAAGTCCTTCACTGAAACAGTCATGACACCTTTTGCAATCTCTACTGAACTATTGATGTCAAGGGCTTCCAGAACCATTCCTTCTTGCCAACAGAAACAGCTAGTCTGATAGAAGCAATACTGGGTGGTCATCTATGACCTGTACTTATACATTGGTTTGTGTTAGATAACTATTTGAAGTTGCCATGCCTGATCTCAAAATAAAGGCTCTGTCTATGAATTAGCTCATTCATGAGAGTTTATTCCAGCATTAGGTTTGACCTAACTTGAGAGACCTGTCTTTTAAGACCTGTCTTGCCAGGAGACTCACAAATTCTGAATAATTCAACATTTTCTTTTAAAGCATTCAAGTGCATTCCTGATTATCTACAGAGAATCTTAACTTTTGATCGATCAGTTCAGGCATGTTACTTCAATCTCAACACAGTTTGTCAGCTCAGGCAAAACTTGTCATTGTGGCTGAACTGTTTTTAGATTAATTGTGATCAAGGAACAGAAGCAGCTACACCATTTTTTTTAGTGCACTGAGCAACACCTGAGGCAATGAGCCCTGGGAAACCATTTTTTTTTTCCTGTGGAAAGGCCTGTGCATTTCAAGAAGGGAGAACAACATTTACTATTTGTTCAGATAAAGATTCTACCACATTGCAGTGAATGCTGAAACCAGGACAGGTTCCATACAATTTGACAGCCTTTCTGAAGGCCAGGGACATTTGCAGGAATAGTGTCAAATCACTGCGAAGGGCAGCAGGCCAGATGGGCATCACAGATTTTGGCTTAGCACTGCTGTGGCCAAAGGGCAGCTAATCCCAACAGAGTCATCTGGATGCTTCTCATTCCTCCCCACTCAAAACTGGCCTGAGTGAAACTTCACGCCTCAGGAAAATTAGTTTTGACCTTGCATTCAGAGTGTTCCTAACAGCCTATTTTTCCATAATAAAACTAATCTACATCATGATGGTATGAGAAGTAGCTCTTGACTTGCAAAAGCATAGGTAACTAATATTGCCAGAACTTTGAAAAAGAAACTAAAAGAGACAAAAAAATCTATGTGGCATGCCTTAATTTAATAAAAGCTGGCTCTGTAAAAATGTTGACCATGTAAAAAGTAAGGATCCTTGCCAAACGAGCCTTACAGCAGTCTGCTCAACCAACCATTCTTTCCCTACTAGATGGAAGAGCAACAGAAGTCATCACTTGCTAGCCTTCAGGTAACAAAAGGAACAACAAATAACCAAACAAAATGAACAATAAAGACCAATAACACACAGTCATCAGAATTACCTTAAAAAAATTAGGTTAGAAGTCTCTAGCACTCTTTAGTCTATTTTATGTAGAAAACACATGATCATCTTTCTAGCCTTGCAAATAACTGCAGGCAGAGCAAGATAAAAAGCTGCAGACTGCTGCAAAAACAGGGATGTGAAATGATGAGCCACTGAATGAAGAGCTTTCATTTTGAGAATGAAAAGCAAACACAAAACCTCAGAAACTACACAAAAAAAAAATAGCAAGATCGAATCAAAACCTGGATATGAATAATTGGAAACAGTAGATTTAAACACAACACTAATGTATTGGGTCTAGCTAAGATGGAGTTAATTTTCCCCACAGCAACCCTCATGGTGCTGGGCTTTGCACGAGGAGCTAGAAAGGTGTCGATAACACACCACTGTTTGGGAAAGGTCTTAGTAGAGGCCACAGCCAGGCTAGCTGACCCAAACTGACCAAAGGGATGTTCCATACCATATTATATCCACTCAACAATAAAAGATAGAAGATAGGAGAAACGGGGTGAGGATACACATACACATATTTGTTATTTATGACACTTGTCTTCCAGAGCAACCATTACTTGTGCTGAAGTCCTACTTCCTGGGAATTGGCTTGGTCATGGGAAGTAGAGAATAAAATACTTCATTCTCCTCTGCTTCTGCACAACCTTTGCTTTTATTAAACTGCCTTTATTTTGACTCAGAGTTTTTTTCCATCCTGCTGAGGAGTGGAGGGATAGAGCAGCTTGGTGGGAATCTGGTGTCCAGCCAAGCTCAATCCACTGCAGCTAAGTAAGTATTTTGCCATTTGACAGGTAGGTGTTAACTACAGCAATCAAGAACAAAAGCAACATTAGCTGCCACGCTGCACAGGCTGTCATTGGTGAGTATTCTGCTGGGAAGAGTAAAGGTACAGCTAGGGAGCTCAAACTACCTGAACCCTAGACTCAAAATAGGGATTTGAGTCTGACTCAGTTTTGAAGAACTTTGGTTTTAGGCTTTGGATTCCTCTCTTCTATAAACTCAGAACATCAGTTAGATGTGACTTGGGCACTGTCTCATACCTTCATCTCAACACCAGCTCCTGATCACTCTGTAACAACATAGTTGTATCATGTACAAATTATTCCAATGCTCTAACAAAACTACTTCCAGACATGTGAAAACAACACAAGCTCCAAGTACAATCTACTCAGTTTTAAATAGGACACTCACCTGTTTTTAAAAGGCCAGAATGAAGAAGTTTTATGTTGGTGTATTGCTAACACTAAAGTATTCAACTATATTCTATCATATAAGATACAATAAAAAGAACACAGAAAAGCTGTCTGCTGGGAAAAGAAATTAATAGGAATTCTATGCTTTCCATTTTACTTTGGTCTGAACTTCTTAAGCACCTGCTTTTCTTGCACAACTGTGCAAGTTACAACATTTTCAACATTAGAACTGTTGGTTGATGGCTAGATGGGAGATGAGACTTTTGAGGAAAATTTGTTGTGTATGTTTAAAACATTAATCAAATCATCTCCCCGAAACAGGCATTCAAAACATTTCGGGGTATTTTTCCTGCAAATACATTATACTATACTATTAGTTCTAAATTCCAGGTCTAGTTACCTTTTTGGTAAATACTTAAAAGAGAAATTAGGATTACACAACTCTATCATCACCTATATTAAAATCGTTCTACAGTTCAGAATAATCCATATAACCTTTGCAGCATCAGCAAAAATAACTCATCTGCTCTCTCTTGAAAACCTACAGAAAATTTGCAAATTACTGGACAGACAATTAACTTTCACTCACCTTCATATTCTCTTCATTTTGCCTCCACAGACCTATTTTAGTGGCATTCAGTGTTTCCCTCTGCTCTCACTGCTTAGTCATTTTGAAGGGCAAGTCAACTACCAAGCCACTTGATAAGCTTCTTCAGCTTATCTGTTGCTCAGTTTGATTCTAAACACCTGCTACATGACATCACACAGAGAAAAGCAGCCAACTATAGGTGAAGATTAGATTTCTTGGTATTCAATGATGCACTGTTTACTATAGCTCCTGCCTCCTCCTTGAAGACAGTCAAATTAGTCATGAGGAAAACAGAGGAGTTAGTTAAAAAAACAAAACACTTTAAGTGTGGAAAGACTAGATTGTTATACATTTCTTCTTCATTCCAAATTTTCTGACTTTTCCAAGAAATTTTGACACCAGAAAAGGTTTATATGGAAGCAATTAACACTGAAAAAGAGTTGGTTGATAACAAAAGCAAGAAGCAGCTCTTACCAGTAATTTTCGGTAGAGGAAGGTTCATTACATCCAAACAGTAACATGTGATGGACTGTGTCCATGCTGGCATGAGGCTTAAAGTCAACTGAAAAAAAAATATGGCAAAACAAGTAAGCTATCCATAATCTCACCATAAGTTACGTAACCAAGATCATCTTGTTCCATTTTTTCCCTGTAATACTACAAATAAGGCAAGTACCTCCCCACCCATTTATTTGCCTTCTCCATTCCACTTACACACTTTTCTGAACCTTCCTTCTAAGCTAAAGCACTGTACCTCATTTATTCATTACGAAAAAGAAACTGTAAGTTCCCAATCAAAACCACTGTATTGCCCACAAAAGTTAAATATGATACTTAGTTAATCCATCAGCGTATCCCAAACCACAACGTCTTACTGTCACCAGTCTAATTGCAATCTACCTTTGAAATCTACACTTGTGATTTGATAATACTCTTCAACTTCTTTTGTACTTCATAAAAAATACGAACAAGCAGGAAGTTACAGTTAAGAGCACCTAAATCTTATGCATTAGTAGTATCTTCTTCCAGTATTCTACCTGGCTTACATTTTTTCTGCATCTTTCTTGGGACAACAGTTCCAAGAAGGGACTATGATTGAGTCTAACTAAGACATCAAACCTTTTGGAACGGAAAACAAGATTTGTTTGAAGTCAGCATGATCTCATTGCCCAAATATTTCTCATTATTAGAAACTTAAATGTGAATATTCTCCTCTCAAATGTCTGTTCTTTATCCTATGCCACAGATAAAACACTGGTTTGGCTTCTCAAGCACTTGTGATCCTGTTTAGCATAGTAAAAAGTTTACCAACATCATGGGAGTAATATTGACCATAAACGTATAATAATGGCATTTCTAAAAATAAAGCAAACTATACTATTTTATTACTACTGAAAAAAATAAGTCAGATGCAGGGAATGCAATGGTTTTTAACCTGATACTACAGCAGAAGTTCTGAAGACAAATTACTCCTGCCCTTACATGTACACAGACAGTGAGGAGCCTCCAAGTAACTGTCTTCTAGCTATTAACATGGGGAGATGGTGAAGCTACAAACCAGTGAAACACTGTTCTGCTCCTGAGGTTTATGGCATTACTTGCACTCAGAAGCCAGTATTTTAACACAGAGCTGTGGCAGGTTTCCTGAAATGAATGATGATGTCGGTTATTGTCCCAGTTTCATGGGGGAAAATAAATCAAATAGCTTCCAACCCAATTTCTGGAGCTGAGATATGTTGTGGAAAGTAAGGAAAACCAGCCAAAAGTTAAGGCATACAAGTAAAATTTTAGGTTGAAGATAAAAGGCATGTGGTCAGACTGTAAGAAAATGAGCATGCCACAGCCGAAGGCTTGATCTGGGAAATAACAGATGTACCCACATGCCCTGGGAAGG
The DNA here is from genome assembly GCA_013397865.1 of Struthidea cinerea. Lineage (NCBI taxonomy): Eukaryota > Metazoa > Chordata > Aves > Passeriformes > Corcoracidae > Struthidea > Struthidea cinerea. The sequence continues at coordinate 210,057 of VZTI01003890.1, read as the reverse complement.
TACTTTGAGTGATATATATGAATTCAGGAGTACAAAAGTTGCAAGCATGAATGAAGTCTAGAGGCCACCTAACACCTTTATTTTCCTATAAGCAAATTCTACTCATTTCATAGATAAAAACCTAATCTGTGTTATGGAGACAATTTTTGTTTTGATGTTTTTATCAGTAACAATTAGTAGTAAAATTACGGTTTATGCTTGCATGGCAGAGGCAATGTGCCATTCTGTGTGGAATTCCTACCTTAGTTTTCAGGTGTTTTGGGTGTTTTAAGCTGCTCTTATCAATTTAAGTGAGAGATTAAATTTCTGACGGGGTTTATAAGCAGTTCACACATGTGAAACTTCATTAACTTTATGGCCAAAATTAATACCTGTAAAAAATGTACTCTAAGTACCACCTATAAAGACGGCTTTCAATAAAGGTAAAATTGAAGGTTAGGCCCGCTAGCTGCTGAAGCCACCACCTGTCCTGCTGCTTAATATTGTCTCACTGTTTCTTTTTATTTCTCTACCACTCTCCCATTGCGAGTAGTTATTCTAAAGAATGTTTCAGGAAGTCTTCTATTCCCTCCACATAGTGCCTATTACAATGAAATCCTAGAGCACAGACAGAACCTTTAAGCACTATTATAAAAATTATCACAAATACCTTAATAAATGCTTTTCTTACTAAGAGAAAATAATGCACCAGAACTAACAGAGCAAAATCAGATTTCTGGCATACACTATTTTAGCTGACATGCCTCATCATTGCTTAAGGAAGTACTGAAAAACCTCACAGTCAGCCTGTGAGCTTAAGAGAGCTTTGTACAGGTGGTTACAGTATGGTTCCTGTACAGCTATTTTCTTAGCAGCACACGCAGGCATATAACTTTCCAAAGAGAAGGTTTAAAGAAACAAACAAAAAAATTCATCTAAAAAATCCTGTGTTGAAAAAGCCATAGAGATTAATGTGGAATTCAAGTCAAATGCAGTACCTGTCACAGAATGAGAAGGTGGCCAGAGTTTGAAGGAACCTTAAAGAGGATCTTGTTTCAACCCCCCTGCCATGGCAGGGTCACCTTCCACCAGCCAGGTTTCTAAGAGCTCCATCCAATGTGGCCTGGAACACTTCCAGTGATGGGGCAACCACAGCTTCTCTGGGCAACCTGTGCCAGGGCCTCACCACCCTCACAGTAAAGAATTTTCTCCTAATAGCTAATCTGAACCTACCGTCTTTCCTTTCCCCCTTGTCTTGTCACTCCATGCTCCTGTAAAAAGTCTCTCCCCATCTTTCCTGTGGGCTCCCTTCAGGTACTGGAAGGCCACAATTAGGTCACCCAAAAGCTTTCTCTTCTCCTGAACAATTCCAACTTTCTCAACCTTTCCCCATGGCAGAGATGCTCCATCCTTCTGATCATCTTTGTGTCCCTCCTCTGGACTTCCTGCAATAGGTCCATGTCCTTCCTGTGCTGGGAACCATCACTACCAAAGGCTTAAGAAATACTAAACAGAAGTCCTATTTTCCTACTTGACAGCCTCCACATCTTACAGTAATGAACAGAAGATTATACTCAATAGTTAATTTTTTTAATGCATGGAGAAGCGATACAAATGACTACTAAAATAACTGTAGCAGTTTTCATACACATACTAAATTGAAGTCTGACTTAATTTCTTGATCAAGTACTACTTAGAACTACAAACTCAAAGAGAAACAGGAATGAACAGAACATGACATCAGTTTAACCTTAACAGTGTGTACTTAAGCTATGTATTTAAAAAACCAACTTCTAAAAAGTTAATCTTTACAAATAACAATTCAATTAAATAAAGTTGATAGATGTTTTTTTAACATTACTGTCCTCTCTATCACAGAATTAACTTTAAAGAATTTTATCAAGAGTTTAGTGTATGGAGATCGGCAAATTAGGGAGACATTAGAGGCCTCCAACACAGTGAAGACATCCTTGCTTGGCAATAGCAAAGTTTATACATGCCATAATAAAGTAACAAACCTACAGCTTCTCAGAGTGATTTATGGATGAAGAATAATAAACCATCTAATTACTTCGGTCTGTGTTGCTGAACGTCGAAGGCTCAATTTCATTTCTACAGCACAATCGACAGATAGGGACTTATCATGAGTCAGTTAGAAAAAGACATTTATTTACTGGTCACCCATGTGAATGAATGTAAGCAGGTGAAGATGACAGTCAAGTTTTTTGGCTGAGTGGCCTGCTGTCAGACTCAATTTTTATGAGTGTCTGTAGAGCACCCTTTAGCTATCTCTTCAGCTTAGAAATGAAAAATTGATTTTTATCAATGCCTGCACCATTAAAGACTCAACTGAGTTTCTGGTTTGACTACTTATTCATAAACATTAATCAAACATGATGCAGAAGAAGAAAACCACAATGATATGTTTTAAAAATATAACTGGAGCAATACTTTCTTGAAAAATTACATATTAATCTCACTCAGTAACAATGTTTTACATATTAATATGACAGCCATTTCACTTCACAGGAGCAAAAGGCATATTCCTAAAATAAACCTAAATGTACACCAACCCACGTCACAAAAAACCACTCTCCCTAACCCGATTTGTCAGTATTAACAGCCCTTTGGGACAGAGAAACAACAACTGGTTCAAACAGAAATCTCAGCCTTGACAGTCTGACCCCTCCACACAATACAGAAAACAACATCTGCCAAAATATCCAGATGCATGCCTGAAAAAGACCTGTATGGCAAAACCTGCTCTAATTCTCCTTCTACCTGGTGACTTTTCATTAAGTTAGTTTGATCGATTCCTTCCTCTGATAATGTCTGAGAACTGACTCTGAACAAGTTTGTGAATTCTGGTACAGTATCCCTCCAGTTCTGAAGTACAAAGTTACACCCACTGTCCCTGCGCAATCAGGAATGTTCACTGGTTTCCTTTAGGGATAGCAAAGTTGAAGTCTGAATTCGAAGTTCTTAAACATAAATTTAATAAAAATAATGAAAAAATGTTACAGAAAAATTTTCTACTTATTAACAAATGTAGTACTGCCCGCATATAACACTAAAAACGAAGCTCTCTCTTCCAAGGCCCTTATATTTCACCAATATGCAACAAAAATATCCTGCTGCAGGTTCCATAACAGAGCCTCCTCTTCCACAATGTCTTGGAGGAGGGAAGAAACAATGGTAAAAATAGGAAAGCAAAGTAAAAAAAAAGGAATGAATTAACAAGTCTTGGTGAAACCATAAAGACACTTGGTCATAAAAATGTACTTCTAAACCATAAAAGGAAACAAAACACAAGGCATTTATTTAGCAAATAAACTGAACTGAAAGCAGAACATGTAGCTTTACCATCAAACTGTCTCAGGAACCCAGTTTATTGTTTCAGTTATGTGTATTCACACATCCTCATGTTGAAGCTCTTCAGAACACACACTGTTTTCTCAATACATCACTTAACAGCAACCAGTGACAGTTCATATGCTAGTCTTCCGCTGTTTTTGTCACAAAGCAAAACAGTGTGTTTTAAGGAAACTTACTTACACCATTTATTGGCAATGCAATGAAGGCAGATTCTACTTAAATCATAAAAATATAGACTCTATCCTTTCAAAAAGAATAAACATTCTCAGTGTGCCAATCTTCTATGCTTATTTAAGCAACACAAAATACATGTATGTTCACAACACTTAACAGTATTCAAAGCAGTTAAAGAAAAACTTCACCAAGCAGCTAATCTCTTAGGTGATGATGTCTATTGTAAAAACCTCTTTCTTGAAAAGATTTTATTTTCTATCCAGGTATTTTATAAGGTAGGTCATTCTACATTCTTTCTACTCTCTACAACTGGATATGATTGAGCCTACTCTTTCTAATGATCAGTTAACTTCTGCTGATTAAGAAGACTCCAGTCTGAGTCTTTTCCATGAGGAACACTTTCCAGGGATTTTACAGAAGCAAGATGGAATGATCACATGCTTCAGACTGACCATATGCCTATTCATTTCATGTGGAAGTGAAAAAAAGAGGAAAAAAATCCAATAGTTTACTTTTAAAGCGTACAAAAATATGAGTTTGTAAGAAATGCTATCATGGGAACACTTTACGTTCACACATGCTGGGTTTTTTTACAAATTGCTCATCCAGTTCCTCTTGCTCTTCAAAGCTCTACATGACAACTAGAATGGTTTCTCCGTTCAGAGACCTGATTCTGCTTTGTAATGACAGGTACTCAAGAACAGTGATTACTAGAAAGGTGACCAAATCCTGTGAAAATCAGGTGAAGAACATATAAATTTTTAGGTCTTCAGAAAAAAATAAAATGGGCTGCATTGCATGATTTGCATTGACACTTTGCATAACTTTTAAGCAAATGCTTTCAGGAGGCCGTTTTAAGCACACACACGATCTAAAGAAGTTTATGTTCCTTCAACACAAACAACAGAACTAGATGTGCAGTAACCTAATAATGAATTAAACTGTGGAAATTTTCAACTCAGTGAAACACTAAATAAAAGCTGCGTAAGCAGGAAGTTAGTAGTACTGTCTTTCTGTGAATAAACAAAAGCGGAAGAGTCTATTGCACACACAGCACAGCAAGCATAGTTTATTCGAGTGAACACTCACTCCCTTCTACGTTCATTTTTCCTTCTGGGGTCATACTCACAACCAAAATGTGAGATCAGATTCTCACCTCTTTACAAAACTGATTTGTAGAGAAAGCACTGGGAAAAAATTTACTCATTTTTCTTAGTTACTGTAATACAACACGAAAATCAAAACACAATATTCTATCTTCTGAGGGATTTCCACAAGGAAATCCACATGGACAACAGTCTCATAATACACTACATCAAAACTACATGTGATTCCCACCATACTTTCATTAAGTGCAGATATCCTAAAATGCAACAAAAGCGTAAAGGAAGAAAAAGACTGTTTCCTTTTCTACAGTTTATAGCATGTTCTGATAGCAAAACTATCTTCAGCCAAACCAATAAGACTTCTCTCTCTCTGAACAACTGGATTCATGGCAAGGCACATTAAAATTTTAACTACCGCAAAGATTTTCTGAACAGATGGTGTTCTTCTGCTGATCTATATGACAACAGCATTTGTCGTTACAGTATTTCCTTCTACTTATCTGCCATCTTATTCACGTCATGTCATTAAAAAAAAAAAAAAAAAATTAGGAGAGGGTTTGGTTTCTCCTCCAAGTAAAATCTTTCTGCAGCCAACACTGACTGTAAGTGCAAAGGATTTACAGCCTGTACCAGCAGGTAAATAAGCAGTCTGCTCAGCAGAGCAGAATTAAGTATCCGGCCAGAGACAGAACGCCAATACTTTACAAATGGGACTGTTTGGTGCTGACTGCCAGAGGCATCTGCATGCAGCTCCTCAACCGCTATTACTCATGAATCTCCTCAGACACAGTATTATCTTGATTCTAAGCAGCTCCATCTAGTTTGTTTATGCATTAGCCATGACAAATGCATTTTGGAAACTCTGATGTCCAAAGATTAAGTTAATATGAGTCAAAGAGAAAAAACAAAATGTTAACCAGTACTCACCTACATAGGCTTCATCATCCACTGGCAGGGGTACTGACATGCAGAGGTAGGTATCAGACTGTTAAAAGAAAAGAGAACAGAAATTACCTTTAAATTGGGAAAATTTAGAATTTAAAGAATAGAAACAAAGTATTAAAATTCCCTACACTTTCTGAAGATGAATGTGGGAATATTGAACAAATAAATATATACAATAGTACCATCTAGAAAAAACATCACCTACTTTACTGAGATATTTGGGCAAAGACGATGTATGGTTGGTTTACTATTATAAGAAATAAATTCATTGCCACAATTTATTTACATGTAACAGAGATCAGGCTATAAGTTCATCACAGTGGCTATTAGGTTGATAGGTACACTATTAACTATTTTAAACCTCTTTTTTATTAAGCCTTTTTTTTTTCCAACTTCTAAGACTGTTTAAGAAAGGAAATGTATCATGTACTGGAATTTCACTACACACATGAACTCAAAATCTGACAGGACTTTCATAAGGACATCTAAATAGATGAAGATAAAATTCCTGCTATGAATAACTTCAAACTTAATTTAAAAGAAGACACTGTGAATACGTGCAAACAATTAAATGCAACTGAGAACAAAGGACAGGTACAATGGTGATAACAATATGTGATTACACAGAGCAGTGATTTGCACATATAAGAAACCATTTTTGGTGTTTTTGCTAGAAGATGGGAAGGATGAAAGGAGGTGAACTGATAAAATTGATGTGAATGCCTTTGTGTACTGCTGTTACATGCATTTACACAGTGAACATACTAAAGCCTTCCAGAAATAAAAAAGGAAATGTTCTGTTTTCTATTTAACCTGGGTTCAGAAGATTTCTTTTTTTTTTAAGAAAAGCACAACCTAATATACTAAAACTTTGAAAGCCAATGGCAGCAATGCTTCACACTGCAGTAGAAATTAAACAGTTTCCAATGAATGTTCATGTGTGGTACCTGTGACAAAAGAATGCCCAACTGGGTATAGGTACAGTACTCCTAAGTCATGTAAGGGGTTGGCTGCCATTCATGCTCCCATAGAGCAATCGCAGCTATGAAATGTAAGACAAATCCTGGCCCTCCCACCCCTTCAACATGCCCAGTAACTCATTTAAAAAATGCAGGGTTTTTGGCAACCTTTCCCCCAGCCTTGACAACACAACACACAATGAAGTTTTTTTTTTTAATAGGAACCTGGAGTGACTGATCTCTTCATATGTGTTTCCTAGCTGTTCAACTGATGGCTTCTGAGGTAAAATCAGTAACATATAATTACAAATGTGCACCTGGATGAACTGAGAGCACTTTTCATTCTTTCTGATGGAGAAGTTTAATATTTTGCTGCAGACAAAGAAGATCTTTGTAGAAAGTAGAAACCATATATCTGTTTTGCACCTGCTGAAACAACACCTCTTGCTTTAAATTACATGTTCCAGAGGGGTTTACCCCCATAACTTGAAAACCTCATTTTCCCTTCACTCCTTTTGAGAGTGCTATCTGCAAAAATGAGTCATCAACTACTGCAGCACAACATACTGCTCTTTTCAAGCACATGTAGCCCTCTAAAAGAGATACAGACCCCTTAATGATATATATAATTCCCTGCAATGGCTTACTGCAAAAAGAAAAAAAAAAATTTTTTTTATCTTGCTTAATGAAATTAGATGTGAAAATCACAGTGGAATCTCAATACTTTTACGTGAATCTTAAAAATGCTACTGCTAAGTTTAAAAATCTTAACTGTCTTCACTTTTACTCCCTTAGCTCAGTAGAATATAATCCTTAAAGAGTATACCATCATAAATTCATACCTTAAAGAGTAAGGTAATTTCATAACTTAAAGAGTATACCATCATAACTTGTTTATAGTAGCTTTCACAGAGTATTTTGGGAGTTAAAAATAGCAGGTCGGAAGTACTACCCCTTTTAAAGTGCTTTTTGGTTGTTTTCTGTCAGCTTGCCAAAGTTGCAGCAACGTACACTTTAATGGAATTAGATTCACTGATGCATCATCTGAGATTTGGTGTAAACTGCAACTCCATGTCTTACTAGCACAGCTAGAAATATTTGACATTTTAAAACTTCAACAATTCAGTTTATGAAACCATCATTTTACAAATGAAATTAATTCAATGAAAAGATTTTTCTCTCACCTGAGGTTACTTTTTTGTTGCCTACTTTTCTCTGAACATAGATATGTATCTATAAAAATTACGCTGATGTTTTTGTTCATTTTATTTGAGTGATATTGTAGGGAAGGCTTTGTTTCCCTAGCTTATTAAAACTAGAGTAAGTGACAAAAACTGCAATTCTCTCACCTGCTTAGGTGTCACCCCAGGCATGCGAATGTCCAGTGCAAAATCTGACAGACCAAAAGAAATCACCGGCTGGTCACTTCCAAGGCATTCACTGGAAAGAGATCTGGTAGTATCTTTATATCTTAAAAAGAAGGAAGAAAGATTTTTTCCAAAGTATTGATTTTTGTTACGTCTTTCTTAAAGTAAAAGTCTATAGAACTAGTAAAGAAGTTTGACAATGCTGCCTAGTTCCAGGGGTGATCTGAAAATTTCACTCCTTCACAAGCTGAGGAAAACATCTTTCTGAAGTAGTTCCTGATCTGAGCAATCAGATGACTAGTTTGGAAAATGTTAACTGAAAACGTAAGATGACATTATTTCATCTTAATAATTGTCTGAGGCACATGGATGTACAGAGAGAGAATTAGTTCACTACAATATGTCAAGTAATATTAATAATTCACAACAGTTTTGGAGGGGTTTTTTGAGACTACGTGCCTGATTTATAATTCTATACAGATTAAATTTAAATTACATGCAAAGGGGCAACTTTTACTTCAAACACTATGGCATTTATAGCAACTTCTATGCTACTACAAGTAGCAAAGTAAAACAGTAAACTTCGCAACATCAACGAATATGACACTCTGTATTGAATGCAACATATAAACAAATTGTAAGAGTAATGTAGATCACCGTAAAGAACTGAATGGTAAGACATGAGAAACATTGATGCAACACTGATACAAGTTTTGACAATGTATATTCACGTACACAGAAGTGATAGGGCACCCAACCTCAGTTACAGTAAAATCCTTTTTTCAGGAGCTAAGAGGCTACTTCTCTTGTCTGTACTACATTTAAGTTTACCTATGCAATTTTGAATTCGAACCACCCCTAAATTCTGGGAACTGTTCAGCTTAGTTGATGTTTTCTTGCTAAAACATCATCTTATCCTGCAAGTTAACTCCAGCATCTGAAATAGATTTACTCCCTGTGTAGCCTCAAATACAGCTGTAACTAAAAAAGTTTTCTTAATTGCCATTTTATCATTCTAAACTCACTTTTAATGAGCAACCCTATGGATAAAACATGAATTACTGTCTTCAGTATGACAAGAGTGCCATTTCAAAGTGCAGAAAGAAAATTCAGAGCGATGATCAAAACCGAACAAATACCATAACACATTTTTATCTAAGACATGCTTTTTCATACTTTTGTAATATTGTGACTGCATGCATGCAACACATAATATTTTCCTGCATAACCAACCTCTTGAAGACTGAAAGTGGGCTTTTGAAACCCAAACAGATGTTTTGAAACAGAAGAAGCAGTATTAGTAAGTTGTTAATGAAGCCAGCCATGTCCACCCTGCTGTTTCTGGCCTGATTAAGTGAGCAGAAAAAGGGCAGTGCAGTTCTATCAGCTGTGATCCTGACAATTAGGTGGCAGCAGCAGCAGTATCATTTCACTACTTCATTATTATGTGCTCTGCAGGCATCCTCCAGCTTCTGACAGACCATCTGTCTTGGAAGGCGATGCACTGTAAATCAGGAAGGTGGATGATACTATGTTGTCTTTATTATTAGCTATAAAAAGCTGTTGAAGAATCTTCCCTTGCAGATAGATGACACTGTACTTCTGTCCACTTAAAGAGCTGTAAAGGAGTAGCACTCCTGATGCTTTCTGCCCAGGTTGTGCAGTTAAATCTGCACGTTACTTATAAATCCACAGTGCTGGAGACTTCAAGTGGCATCACAGAAACCCGCATCAGTCATCCTTCAGAACCTGTAAAAATAGAAGGAGCTTAAGGATGACTAACACATTAGAGCATTAGTTCTCAGCAAATCCGTGTTGAGGCATTTTAATACATTAGTAAGTTCTTTCATGAGCATTAGCCCAATCCAGTAAAGATTGCATTGGTTCTGTTGATTCCTGCTTTTCCTGCCCTTCCCTGCATAAAGCATCAGAAACAGACACATTTCATTTTGATAAACAAAATGTACTCTCAAACATATTTTACATGATGGGAAGAAATATAAAAACCTACGCAATATGTAAAATGGAAGGTATGGAGTATTTCACATATGCAAGCACCAGTATAATGTGTTCTACAACCCAGAAAAAAATAAAAAAGCCAACACTGACATAGCAAGAATCAAGGTTTGCAAATTTTATTAACTATCACCAAATGTTTCTGCACATATTGCAGACTGGGAGAAAATTTTACTTTTAATTCAACTTGTAATAAATCATTACGTCATTACGGCATCTGTTTCTTATGTACTTCAGCTACTTTTTATATCCATTTCAGGAAATAGATGCTTAAAAAATTTTTTTGGAAATACAGTAACCAGAACTGTTGACATCAGACTGCCCTACATTAGTTGAGTAGTTTTCTATCCTTTCATACACTGAGGGAATATCAGCATAAACCATTAGTCTCCCTCCTGTTTAACTTCAACTGTTCTTACTTCCCTGTTTTAGTCGGCATGGTATTTAATTCCAAAATTTTAGCATTCTTTATTAATTATGCTAGAAAATCACACTGTGTCTTACTGAAGACACATACATCATTATTCTTTTATTTTTTGAGAATTCCAGTTTTGATGGAAGGAAAGTTTCCAGTTATAATCGAAATTTTTTAACTGTACTATGTAGTAATTCTTCTAAATTAGTATAAATAGAATATTCTAGATTAGTATAAATACTAAAAAGAAAAAAACCACCCAAATAAAAATACATTCCAGCCTCTGGAAGACATAGTCAAAATACTTTTATAAGGATGAAATAGAAAATAAGGATTCTGACATAAAACCAATGAAAATCCATGTATTTTGTAAAAAATCACTCCCATTTCAGGGCACATGCAGCAAAAAGGCTTCTTATAAATCAAAAGTGCTTAAGCATAAATCAAGAAGCCATACTGGCTACACAGTCACTGCCTGTAGTTAAACAGCTACACTAGATTTGCATTGAACTATTCACAAGATCTGATTATGTTAATCAACGCTAAACTTGAAAATTTTATTCACTGAAGGATGGCATAAAAGATTGAGTCACAAACAACTAAAAATGAACACATATTACTTTTCAGCTTATATGCCAAGGCTGTCCAAAACCATTCCCGCAAGTGATGACACAAACTTAATTCCTTTTTTAATGTAAATTTTCATGTCACCACTTCTGTGATCTAAACTGTTTTCACTAGTGAACTATACAAATCTTCAACACATATAAAGGACTGTGCTGTGATGAAGACCAAAACTCATTTAAAAACAAACAAACAAAAAAGACAAGTGTGACATGCTGATATGCTTCACATAAGTTAAGACAATCACAATAACATAACACTTCACTACTTCCATTCTTTAAGGAATAACTACACAACAGCGACTTTTCAGTGTCTTGTAACCACCTGACCAGAAGTTCTACTACCTTTCTTTCATTGTACTACCCAAGAAATTGTGTCTTTTTTTCCCACACCATAGTGCAAATACACTTGACAAGCAGGAAATCTGAAGAAGAGGGGCAGGAAGAGTACAATGAGTTGTAATATACACAGAACTACAACATTCTGATTTTTTTTTTAATATGAAAAGATATTTTCCTATAACTAGAAATAAGAACAAATGCTTAGTTTATGCAGGCTTCACTAAGTCTGAGATCTGTTACATCAAGTCTATTACAAACATCTACATGGTATACAGTTTAAAAAAGGAGATGTATTTAATATAAAAGAAATAAAGGAAAGGAACTGAGAAACCAGATCAACAGTCCCTCCTCATCTGAAATACAAGGGCTTCCTTATAGCAGCTTTAAATTCTCACTACAAGTTAAGCATGGTAACAGCAAAAATCACCAGAACACATCTTAATGTTAGGAGAATATGTGATGATTCGTGGCTTTTAGAATGCTGACCACAGGAGGCAGGGGTAAAGCAATAATCTGGAATAGTCTGAAAAAGCAAAGAAATTAAAGCTGTAGTGAGATAAATATCTATCTGTACATTCTCCTTAAAAATGGTGCAATTTCATCCCCAAGTGCTTTTTAAGGTTTATCACCTGGATGAATATGAAATATGAAGTTTAATGTGCCCAGTACTTCAGATTAGATCCCTGCACAATGAAATTTTACATTTGGAAGGAGAGGAAAAAGAAAAAAAAAGGCAGCACTATCCTGAAGTTATTCCAACGTAATGTTAGGTATGATGCAATACAGAAAAATATGAGATGAGGGAAAAAAGTGAGGATGAGAGATTCAGTAATAAGATTACATAATTACTTAGGTTCATTACGTGGACATCTAGATACCACTGTTATGCTTTCAACTTGGGGTAAGACATACCAAGGGAACAGAAGTAATAAAGTAAAAAGACATAATTAATGACAAAGACAACAGTGAGAGAAAGGGAGATGAAAATTAGATTGGGCAATGCACGCATGTTATTTCATCCCACATGCTCCACCCAAACAAAGCAAAAAACAGGAGAGTAAAGAAAAACAAAAACAGCCAAAAGCAACTAGCACAAAGACTGAATGGGGCAGGGGAGGAGAGGCAGGCAAGAAGTTGGAATTCAAAATAGAATGCAAAACAGAGTAACAATACTATCAATGTGACATTATACAAATTAGAAGTGTCTTTTAAAAGAACAGCAATTAATTTCCAAAAATCAGCTACATAAAAAGAAAGCTCTGTATTAACCACAAGTTTATAAAGCACATTATCGTATTTTCTTATTTTCTGTTTAGTGACTAGAACATTTCATATACAGTACCAAGAGAACAAGCCAGAAGCAGAAACCACACCCCCAACCACCACCACCTTTAAAGAAAAGAGAAATGAGAAGATGATCAAAATTCATGGGGATTAATATCCAAGTCTATCACAGATGGTAATTTCTCATACGTGAATCTCTGTTTTTGTTTCTTAGGTACAGAAGTCATGGAAATGAGCAATGATTCCTTGCATTCCGTCTTCCGCTAGAGCCAAGTTCACATTCTGTCTTAGGCAAAATTTTAAGCTTAGACAACAACTGGGTATACAAACAATAGCCAGTTCAACAAATGAACTGCAGCTAGGTCTCCAAGTTGGAAGTTTGCTTCTAATAACACGGGATAATCAATAGGTTGTGGGATCAGCTTAGGGATTAATTAATGCACTAAATGCAGCCACCTAGGACACAGATTCATAGAAAAACACATTTGACAAGAAGACTTCAAATTAGACAACCTCTTGATCCTCAACATTAAAAAAAAATATCTCACAAAACATATGAAGGGGTTGGGAGGAGATGCATAATGCAGACGACACTGGACTGGGACAAGTGACTGATACACCAGAGCATTGTGCTGCTATTTAGAAGGAACTTGACAGGCAGGAGAAATGTCCTTATCTTGACCCATGTGTCTCTCATTATATTTTCTCTCTCCTGTCCAGCTCAGAGGGAGTGACTGAGTGATTTTGGATGGGCGCCTGGTGTTTAGACAATGCCAACCCACCAGAAGGACTAATGGTACCTTTGGCTGCATGAGCCAAAGCACGGCCAGGAGGTCACAGAAGGGATCCTTCCCCTCTACTTGGTGCTGGTGAAGCCACACATGGAGTGCTGTGTCCAGTGCTGGGCTCTCCAGTGTGAGGGAGACATAGAGAGACTGGAAAGAGTCCAAGCAAGCACCAGGAAGATGCTGAAGACACCAGAGTATCTCTCCTACAAGGATGGGTTGAGAGAGCTGGGACTGTTCAGCCCTGAGAAGTCTCACAGAGATCTCATCAAGGTATAGAAATACATGAAGGGAGGGTGCAAAGAGGATGAAGCCAGGTGCAAATACATTAAACATTTTTAACAGTGATCTGGGCCAGTGGATCAAGTGCCCCCTAAGTCAGTTCACAGGTGACACCAAGCTGGGTGGAAGGGTTGATCTGGAGTGCAGGAAGGGTCTGGACAGGCTGAATCAATGGGCTGAGGCCAGTTGGACAAGGTTCAACAAGGCCAAGTGCTGGGTCCTGCCCTTGGGTCACAACAACCCTCTGCAGTGCAAAACTGCCCTGTGGAAAAGAACCTCCAAGCATCCATTGTAATTGTTGTCTGCCTTCTATTTTCCTTCTCTTGCTCTCCATTTTTTCAGGAAGATGATGTCCTCCCCCCTGCCCACCTCAGCAGTGTATTAATTTTCCATCAGATCAATTGGTCAATGTGCCAGCAGGCAACTGCTGGCCTTCTATCACAACAGAAAAGGTGTGAGCATACAGCTGGGGCTGTAAAGGATCTCCTGGCTTAGGGCAGCAACCCATACTGGATTTGGTGTAGTATTAAACATACTTTTTTTAAAATGAAAATGGTAACTTTTCAAATATAGCTTGCCTCTTGGTTTAATTTATATCGTGCAAACTCCTATCTTCTGCTACCAAAAAAAATTCAGACACGAATACTGAAGGAATAATAAAAAAAAAGAGAAATATTATTGCTCTTAATGCTGTTTTTATGAACCTTCTCCAAAATTTGTTCTGTTGAGAGTAAGAATGATGCCTATTTTTAAAAGAAATATTTCATAAAGAAATCTATTGCCCAGTCCATCACAGGAAGAACAATATTAATACATTAAAACAATACATTAAATAAAAGACTGTAACTTGAATTTTCTTGTATGCATTACTGCAGTGAAACTGGATTCATTCTAACAGGAGTTACACTTCAAATGTTTTCCAAATATATTGAAATTTGACAATGTTAATCTTTCCTGTTTAATCAGAAGTATAATGTGGTAATTAAAATTAAGCTCTCCTTAAAAGGCTTATTTATAAGAGGAACACAATATATTAAAAAAGTTCAACACCTGAATCTAAGCTTATTTTGAGAGATTCTGATGACTCTGAAGCATTTTTACGCGTTTCCTACTGGGAAATAAGTACTACTTACTATCTTACGATAGACTATCTGTACCAAGAAAAATAATAAAGCAAAATCCTTCAAATGCTCTGTCAATTCAGTAAGTATGGTAAGTTTTACAGATTTTTTTTTTTTAATTATTTGAAGTTTTATACAGCAAAGAAATGGAGGATGAAGGACTGTCATTTACATGTTTCTCTTTTGGAGACCAACATGTTCATGACACAACTTGCAGTTTCCTAACTGCTATTAAGAGAGAAAATCATAAACCCTATGGCCATAAGCAAACCCTATTCATTAAACAATAAAAGAAGCATTCAATTGTATTTAGTAGGCAACTCAAACAGCAACAGTAGTTACGGAAATCACAAACAAAAGGATACAAGGAAACAGATTATTATATAAGTTTATGCAAAGAAAAAACAAGGACATTATTTTCAGGGGGACTGGGTAAAAATTTATAGAATATATAGAAACTAAAACCACCCTCAGATTTTTTTGTCAGCCTCAGGAAATGCATGAGAAAACACAGAAGAACCAAGGAAGCATAAAAACCCACAACTCAAGGTGTCAGAACTGCTGTCACCAACCTCTGCATCTCCCAGATTAGGACAAAAGGGACAAATTTAGAAGTTTAAGCAGACTTGATTTTGTCAGATAAGCTTCTAGAATTGTTAATTTTTAACACCATGTGAGAAGTCAGTGCAAACAGAAGAAAATCTGTAAGAAAAAAAAGAGGTAGAAAGATTTAGCTACTATTTCACAATGTGACCTTATTGAGCAGCCTTTGCTTATGACTTAGTTATTTGCCAACAAGTAAAGCTGTCCTAGGACTACCTTCTCAGTCACATTGTTCTCCCTTTCCTTAAGTAGATATAACAAATACCTCAACACAATGCACACTCAGGTGTGAGACAAGGAAATAGCTGAAAAAGAACGAATTTTAATACTACATAATCTAGAGGCACTTGCCAGCGTGTTTCAGACCAAAATAAAATTAATGTTCTTGGAAATTCTGGAAACTTTTATCAATTTCTGAATTCTAAGCTAAGATTTTTCATAACATGATACACAGTTCAAGGTAGGATTTTTTGCTCATTTTCTCCATCACCATACCATCAACTACTTGGTATACACTTGTTTATGTCATAAATGAAAAATCAAAGTGGTCTTTTGCTGTTTGAAATCACCCATCTGTGACTGTTTGTTTAATTGTTATTGTTAATTGTTAAAAGCAGTTAGTTAATGTTAATTGTTAAAGTTAGTTTAATGAAGTTCTAGTTAAAGGGCTGCTTCGTCTGAGCAAGCCTATCCCCGGCATCCCTAGAAGCAGCTCTCTCTCTCTCCCCACAAAGTTTGATTGTCAAGTTAAAGGTTTTAAAAGCTACCTCCTTGCCAGAAGTCGATCCCGGACACCCCCCGAGGTAGCCTCTTTTTCCCAAAAGTTTATTATCAAGTTTATTATTGATGTTAATGTGATTTTAATAATGTTTTATGTACAATTTAGTGTGTTTTACATGAGTTTCATTTAAATCCTTGGTTTCTCTAAGTTGGGGGTTTGAGCCAGCTCCACTGGGTTTCCAACGGCCACTTTCTAAAAATAGCCCTTAACTGTCACCCCTGTAACTTGCCTCCATGGCAACGCAGAATTTTAATGAGGAGCCTTCCCGCCTTTTGCTCAGAGGCAATGACATCAGCCTACCTTCCCCTAGACACAAGAGCCGATTGGTGGGAATGCCTTACCTCACATCAGCTGCAAACCAACCGGCTGGAGCCATGGGGGCTGGACAGGGGCGGACAGTTAAGGGAGCTACACACTATAAAAGAGGTCCCCCACCTTAGACCTCTCCTTTTTTTGGCCCTAGATTTCTAGTGGTCGAAGCCCAGTGCCGAGCCTGGCCTCATATCTCCACTTGGAGACAATTATTCTGATTTTTTTTTGGATCTTATACCACCTGTGATCCGTGCTCGGCGCTGTACAGCTCCCTTCCAGGGCAGCCGTGCGGTGGCCCGGGGGTCTGATCTCCGCGGACCCGGCTTTTGCATTTTCTTTTCTTTAATTTAATTATTAATTATTTGGCTCCTTAATTTTATTTTGGATTTCCGGACGCTTTGCTGTGAGTTCAATAAACATCTTTTGATTCGCAGTAAAGCGAGTTGTCTCTTTTTATACGACATTTACAAACAAGGAATTGTACTTGGTTTGATAGAACAGAAATATGTAAGCAAACCACCAAAAAAACTCTTTCCTGTTCATACTAATACAATTGTGCTTGCATTAGTAAAACATCAGGAGACTTCAAGCAGAAATTCACTTTTACAACCTGAAACTACTTGAAACACTTTCTTCTCTTGGGAGTCACAGATATTTTTCAGAAGTCTGAAGACAAGACAGCATGTGTTGGTTCTCCCACTCAGCATTTTAATAGCATTTGAAAAGCATTTTTTCACAATAAATCTCCTTCTAATGCTTCTGCTTTGACCAGGTATCAAAACATGCAAAATTCTCTTGTCAAGAAAGATCAACACGTTTTATAGAAAGACAACATCTTAGCAAACCGCTAATTTCATGTAATGAAAAAATGAACAAGCTAGATGGTACTAATTACTCGCTTAAAAGGGAAAACACGTAAGATGCCTCTGCTTTCATTTAATATCCAGATCACTATCAGTAGCACAATGTAATAAAAGTTCACTGAAATGCCCTTTGTTTTACCTTTGTTATGCAAAAATAGAAAATATTTAAGGGAGAATGTTTTATAGAGTTAGAACTAGCCTCCAAGGATAAAGCACATGAGAGATCATTTCAATACTTCAATTATGCATTACAAATGAACTATGAATTAAATTCATTGCATGTACCTTCGCTAAGAAGGACATTGAGCTGGGGTGAGCTCAGCTGCAGGGCTCTGTGAGAGACACCAGAAGCTGTCCCCATGTCAGACAGAGCCAGGTCCAGTCAGCTCCAAGATGGACCTGCTGCTGCCCAAAGATGAGCCCCTCAGCCATGCTGGTGATGCCTCTGCTATAACGTATTTAGGAAAGGGTAAAGAACACTGCACAGCAGCTGAGAGGGTGAGAATAACTGAGAGAAACAACCCTGCAGACCCCAAAGCCATTGAGGAAGGAGGTGAAGGAGGTGCTCCTGCCCACAGAGCCCATTCCAGAGCAGGCAGATGTACCCTGAAGGAAGCTGCAGTTCCCAAAAAGTCCACGCTGGAGAAGGCTCCTGGCAGGAGCTCTAGCCCACAGGGGATCTACGCTAGAGCAGTCTGTTCCCAAAGAACCAGATCTATGAAGAGGACCCATTTTGAAACAGCTCATGGAGGACTGTCTCCCACAGGAGAGACCCCACTCTGGAGCAGGAAGAAAGCATTATGAACTGACTGCAACTTCCATTCCCCAACCCCCTGCATAGCTCAGGTGGATGAGACAGAAGAGTTGAGAGTGAAGTTGAGCCTGAGAGAAGCTGGTTGCAAATGTATTCTTATTCCTCAGTACCCTACTCTGTTTAACTGGCAATAAATAAAAAATAGAATATTCTGAGCTGGAAAGGGACCCACAAGGCTCACTGAGTCCAACCCCTAGCCCTAAGAGTCACACCATGGGCCTGAGAGTATAGTCCAAAGGCTTCTTGAACTTCCCACTGCAGGGACAGGCTAGGTTTTTTTTGTCAGATTACTGAGTTGGAGCAGTTCTCAAAGGTACTAGATGAAGCTAAGCACTGGAAAAAAAGAGAAAGAAACAGTAGTGTGTAGCTACGGGTCAAGACAGCAGCAGGGGCAGGAACACTGCTAATGCTAGCAAGCTTCTAGCTCCACTTGGCCATGCAGTTGTAATGCACCTTTATGCTTGTTGTTCTGCAAATGGGGATTCCTGGATCAGTGTAACATTCTTATGAGAATGCTGGAGTGATTAGTTCCACAGTTTCTATTTGCTCAGTAGGATGTTGGAATGACCTGTCAATCCAAACACTATTCAAGACAACACCCCGCAAATCCAGACACCCTCCCTGCAAAAACCCACCTCAATAAGCCTTATTTAAATAACAAATGTATGGCTACCAGAAAGAAAAATAAGGAAAATGAAGAACTTTTTTTTAACCCCTTGAATTGTATGTCTTTTTTAAGTAATTCCAGGTAAATATCTGGAACATCTTCCTGTATATCCAGTCTAGGTCATGAAGTTAAACTAAGATTTACAGCATTAAATTTTCAGCATTAATTTCAGCATAAAATTTACAGCATTAAACTTCATAAAAGATACTAACAACTTCAATTAATGAAAATAAGTCAACAGAAGTCGTTACAGTTCATTACAAAAGTAATGTTGTAGTCTTTCCTCACTCCAAATGGCACAGATAACACCACCTCTTAATTAAGGAAAAAGATAATGAGGAGAGTGGAAGATGAAAACCAAGTCAATGAATCTAATTCCATTTAGTATTCGTTAACAATTGAGCAAAATAAGATCCATGCTAAAAGCAGATAAACGAATCCTCAACTATTACAGACCTTTTTATGACACACTTTTTACTAGTTAAATGCATTGTATTCAAAACTAGTATCCATAAAATTAAAATAAAGAATTCTGTAACCATCAAAATAATGCTAGAAATCCAGCACCTCTAGAAATACAGATTTTCACAAAATACGAAAATGCTAATACTAAGATAACTGAACACAATAAAACAGAACAGCATTTCAGCAGAACAAGTCTTAACATTACATGGAATTTTAAAAAAAGTATAAAGGTAAGTACAACACAATTGCCTGTGATTATACTAGCACTAGGTTTTTCTACAAAGTGCCTAAATACAAGTGGAGTACAGTAATAGTATATTTTACGACATAAATGGATAATCAGGAAGAAGCACAAGTTTCTTTGCTAGAAGACACCATTACACATGGGAAAGCAGGTGTTCACAGGAGAAAATGGAAGAAAAACTAAGCACACCAGAAAGGAAGAATAAGGGAAAGAAAACCAGAAATGAAAACCAATGCAAGAAAGAAATACTTAGAACATACTATGCTCCATTGCTATGTACAAAACATCCAACCCCATAGCAGAAGGCAGGAGAAGGGACTCCACACTGGAGCAGGTGAATGTGCTCTAAAGGAAGTATCAGCCTGTGAAGACCACACACCAGAGCCAGATC
This sequence comes from Struthidea cinerea, assembly GCA_013397865.1. Classification (NCBI taxonomy): domain Eukaryota; kingdom Metazoa; phylum Chordata; class Aves; order Passeriformes; family Corcoracidae; genus Struthidea; species Struthidea cinerea. The sequence goes on along the minus strand of VZTI01003890.1, from coordinate 190,144 downwards.
CTGGCAGGGGCTGTGGCCTGTAGATGGGTACCCATTGTGACAGATGCACATGTCCCCTTAGCCAAACAGTACAGGTTCCAGAGAAGATAAAGATCTGAGCCATTAATGGGTCAAGAACTCCAGTTTTATCTGTCCTCTGAAAACCCACAAAGGAGCAGAGTGACCCAGTGAGCATCCATGCTCATGAGCTTGGAACACCAAACATGTGATTAAAAAATGAATAGCAAGTGGCTTTTCCATGGATAATTTGTCAAGGAACAAAGGAAGTTATAGGCACAAGGAGTCTCATGCACACTTTTCCCATTGTATACAATTTGACTGTGAGCATTGTTCCATAAATATAACAGCCTAAGTGAGCCTTCTTTGAGCTCTCCCTGCCAGGCAGTGTGGCTGCATGGCAGGGATCTCCCCTGGAGCTGGGTGGCCTCTCGAGGTTGCTCCTTGAAGCAGAGAGACCATTTTACCAAAGGTAGGTCTTTGTTAAGTGACTGGTATAACACACAGCCTTAGTAGAATGGTAACTTTGATTTGTGCCTGGTAATTTTGAGTCATTGTTCCAATGACTGGGCCACACAGTAATAGGGTGAACTTGGGCACCAAACTGTAAGTCAGAGTTTTACAACATCTTATTAATAACACTTTTGCTAAAGCCCTTTGACAGTGGTTCATTAAGTGATCAAAATCATCAATTCATTACATCCATTAGGAGCAGTGGCCCTGCAGGGGGCTCACACTGGAGAAGTCTCATCTAGAAAGACTGTATCCTAAGGAGAGGATTCACATTTTATCAGTTCTTGAAGGATTGCATCCCACAGGAGGGACCTCGCACGGGAGCACGGACAAGGGGAGGAGTCCATCGCAATGTTAGAGCCTACGGCCTGGTCCAAAGGGACAAGCGTTGGAGACTTAATGGAAACACCTTTAATTTGTTGTAACCCATTATTTGCTTTTTATGTTAAAGGAATTCCTATAAAAGGACCTACCTGAACCAGCAGCGGACAAGCCTCACACAAGGCAGTGCAAGTGCCGCTGTGACCTGACTTGAGCTGGCTTTGGGGCCCAGTAACTCCCCACAACACACCACCTCTCTGTCCTAAGCAGTCACCAGAAGAGATGGAGCCCCAAGTCATGAACTGAATGAACTCAGTGAACATTTGTGGGCATTTTACAAGGGTGGTCCATACATGAAGGATCTGTGTATACATCAAAAGACAGGAGGTGGTGTGTAGGTGGTGAGGATAAATGAGGATGTATTGGATAACACTGGACCTGAGCATGATATGAACACTATGGAATTGGGGGTGGGGTGTGGGTTTGTGGGGGTAGTTTGTAATGATTTTGGCTTGGATGGAGTACATTTTCTTCTGAGTAGCTTACATGGACTCATGCTTTGGATTTGTGAGCAAATCAGCATTGAAAACACATGGATGTTTTAGCTATTGCTGAGCAGTGGTTATATAGAGCCAAGGCCCTCCTTGCTTCTAACACCACTGTACCAGTGAGAAGGTTGGACAGGGACACGGTCAGGACAGCTGACCCTAACTGACCAAAAAGATAACCCATACATAAAGGAGGACTGTGGGGACATTCGGAGTGATGGCATTTGTCTTCCCAAGAAACCATTACATGTGAAGGAAACCTACTTCTTATAGGTGACTGAACACCTGCTGATGGGCAGAAGGATATGAATGCCTTATTTTGCTTTGATTGTCCATGCAGCTTTTGCTATCCCTGTCTTTACCTCAACCCATGAGCTTTCTCATTTTCTCGTGACTGTCTTGTCCAACCCACTGGAGGCCAGTGAGAGAGGATCTGTGGTGCTGACATGCCTACCAGCCTTAAACCACAACTAGTTTTGTTTATTCACTATCTCCGTAACACAAAGCAAGTCAAAAGAGAAATAAGCATGAAGGGGAAAACAAATAACCAGCATTAGCTGCGGGAAACAGGAAAACAAATAACCATCTAAACTACTGTGAACATGTGTCCTGCTCTCTACAACATCCAGCCCAACCTCCTGATAAGATTTCCTTGTAGAAATGTGTTCTTGGAGTATGAAAGAGGATTCTCAACCTTGTTCATCTCCAGAGTAAAGTGAACGAAGCATTCTTCCCTGGAAAATGCTATTCAGCTATAGGCCACTAGGACTGCAAGGATGATACATGAAAAATAGTAGGATACCCATCCCAATATCTAAATTTTAGACTCAATACCCAAACAAATTCTTTTTTCTGTAGAAGAAAGCTATATGAAATTATAACTATGCAAGCTTGGGCAAGACAACTTATTCCTTCTAGATACTGGAATTAAAAAAAAAATGTTTTAAATTGTATGTATATAGAAATACTTGTTTTCAAAACATAGGTGATTCAAATGATGTTTAACCCCCTTTTCAATAAACAGGGGCAGAAAAATCTTTAAATCCAAGACTTTTCAGTAATTCTATTGTCTATTTTGTCTCATGCAACATCAGTGTTTGACTTATGAGGAAGAACATCTTTACTTCACATTTCTTTTACTTCCTTTAATTGTTCAGTCAAAAGTATGCATGAGAGACAGGAAAATGTATGTAAAATCTACAGTAATTCTCCCTCAGCATAACAAAAACTATTAAAGCGATAAAACTATTCAAGCAATTAGTTTTCACATACTTGTGAGATCAATGGCAAGTGCAATTTTAAAAGCTTACTGACATACTGGCTACTCCTGTTTCTCAGTAACACTAGGTTTTATTCATTCTGAAAATCTTGCCTGGCATTTAAAAAGAGAAAAAGAAAAAAAAAAATCGTCAACAGCCATGAGTTATACACATTTTCTCTCTCCCAGAGTGTGTTCAGTAATTTCAAAAATTTAAAGTTATCTCAATTTTAGATTGCCTCAGCTAAAGGAAATACATTACTGTCAGCATTACTCACAGCACAGTTTAAAAGCAGACCTATCCTTGAATGAAATGAAGAGAAATCAGATCCCTTTGAACACAAAAGGAGGAAAGAGAGGCTACTACTGAAGGAAATCTTTCATGCTACAAGAGGAGGTCCTTAGAAGTGCCAAAAATAAAAGATACACTTTGCCTTTTGAAGATCTGACACCTACTAGACAGAACTGTGGAAGATTTTGGCAAGAAAGTACTCCAAACTTTAAAACAGAACTAGTTTCCTTAGAGCAAAAATAAAGGAAAAAATTTTATGACAAATCTGTTGACAGCCACACATTCATTCATTTAAATTATGAACTATCAAAAATTATTAATAATTCCAAATCTTAATGCATAAATGTTTGAAAACAAGATCTTGTTGTGTGGCAGACAACTGCACACAGACAACCTCTGAGAGTAAAGAACTGCAGCAAGTGGGAAGAACAAAACCACATCACACACAGGGTTGTGCATTCCCATTCAACAATGTTAAAAATTAACTAGATTTCACATACTTACAATTCTGTTTTTATATATACACACACACAGAAGTTCATTCCACCAATAAAAGCAATGAAACAAAAAGGAAGTTTCAAGAAAGTTTTCATAAGTTTTGCTGCAAACAAACATTCCTCAGAACTGGATAGAACCAGATTTCATGTCCGCTTGATTTGGTTTGGATGCTTACAATATAATTTAAAGCTACATAAAAAACATGCATCTTGTATGGGGCTGCCAGATCAGGTCAGAAAGATCTGGAAGATCATCTGTTCTCACTCTTAGCAGACCAGTACACTTCACCCACATCTTTTCAGGCAGGTAGCTCCTACATCTTAGTTGGGATATAACATATATATATATACACACACACACACACACACACACACACACATATACATATACACACAGTTTATTTGCCTTTTTACAATTATTTGTGGCTGGTAAGGCTCTTTTGGGGTTTTGCACAGAATGGATGAGAATCATAATATAGGAAGCAATGTCTTTGCTTGATACTGATCTATTAGTGTTTTCCACAAAACTCTGACAGATGTGGGTATAAGATTAAACATTTTACTGCCCTTCCTACACCACTCTACAAAATCCTCAGGCTTTATGTTTTCTGACTCCTGCATAATAGCCATGATTTCAGGCTGAGGAAGAATCTTAAGACTTAGCTTGTACTTAGCTAATTTGTTGAAATTAATTCATCTGAAAAGAATTTCTGCAATACATAATTTGAACAGAACTAAGAAGTCTGGTTTAATGATTTCTGAGCCTGTGTATCAGAAAGCAAAAAATTTAAGCTCTTTTAAGCTTAACAGAGGTTGCCTTGCTGAGACCTGCAGACACCTGGCAAGAGAAACTGGAACACGCTAGAACCCAATCTGGATTTTTCAGCTTTCAATGTATAACCACTGCTCACTGAAAACTAAAATGAAATTTAAGATGTACCAGAAACTTCCACTAGGAAACAGAAAAAAATTTGTTTACTTTTCCTAACTTGAGTATCTGTGAATCCTGCTGATGTCTGGACTCTTGAATTCCACTACAGGGAAGGAAATGGAAGACAATTTAAGAGCTGTAACGAAATCTCTTCAATTTTGTTGTGTTTTAATCCCAGCTAGCAAAGGACTCAGTTCTTTGACTCAGTGTTTGTCTTACCGCTTGTGCCCACTCTTAGAGACTCTATATTGGTGTTGCCAGTTACCCCACCCCGCCCCCCCCACCAATACAACAATGGTAAATATGTAGGTACATATTTAAATGCCAAGTTTAACCAATTTTTTTTTTAATCTGGAAAACAAAAAAATTATTAAGTAATTATTTTATGTATTTTGCCTTTTGCTTCAGAATGCAATCTCTTTCCTATGTTATTCCATCTGTCAAGTGATTATTTTGATTAGATTAAAAGCCAGCAACTAAAAAGGCTGTTTTCCTTGGTGACTTGTCTGTTGTTAAGCACCTTGTGCATGCCAGCCTGGCAGTACACTTTTCTAGGAAGTGTTTGTTAAGTAACACCTCCTATGAAAGAACAAAGTGAACCAGGAAGTCCTTGGAAATACAGAATTTATTGGGAATCAACCCACTTTTGGAGGAGGGGATGGGATAGTTTCACAGACAGCAGCAACAAACTGAACATCACTGGAAGAAACTTTTCAAAGACTATTTTAACTGCAGGTCAGCTCAAAAACCCTACCATTTTTCCCCTAGTATTCTATTTAGAGATTACATGTTATGGAACAGACCTAAAAGCAACCTAAACAAAGCAGTTTACAGACTGCAGTGAATTTTTGTGATGCACCTTCATTTGTCTATTCCACCTCTCTCCAGAATAGCCCACTCTTCTAACCGGACATATGTGACACTCCTTTAGCACTAAGCAAATACAGAATACAAGTAGCAAAGAGAGAAACCTATACATACAGGACCTTTTAACAATTTTTCTACTAGTTTGCTGAACAATATTCAACTACTTATTTAACAATAACAACTTAATACAAACAGATAAACCACAAACTGACACCCCACAAAGAAAGAGAAGGAGGCGTTTTTTCAAAGATTGGCCTTTTTTGGAACAGGCCACAAAGGGAAATCCTCAGAATACCTGGCACAGTGCTCACCCAGCAGGGTGGGGCAGGCAGGGGGCCAGCGGAAATGCAGGAGCATCTGCAGGGGATTGAAACAGCCCCAGGAAGTAACCGCAGGGACCAGGGCTGGCAAACAGGGACCAGGCTTGTTCTGCCTTGAGAAAAGAATGTTTGTGGGAGATCTTATCACTGGGGGCTACAAAGAAAGAGACTACTCTTTCACAAGGAATCACAAGGAAAAGACAAGGGGTAATGGGTATAAATTATTCCTGGGAAGATTCTGTTGGACAGCAAAGGAACATTTTTCATAACGAGAACAACCAGCCCTTGAAATAATCACCCCTGAAATGTGGTGGATTTCCCAATGTTGGGCTTGTTTAAGATCCATCCGGACAAGGTGCTGGTGATCCTGACTGGACCATGCTTTTGCCAGGAAAGCTGGATCAGATAATCCTTAAGGTTCCCTTCCACCCTAATATTCTGTGATTCTTGCAATAACAGCAATGATTTAAAAAAAAAAAAAATAAAATAAAAAAAAAAAAATAAAAAAAATACCCACCTTGAGTCCTGGATTTTAAAAATTGTTTATTGTACCCAGTGTCACATTATTTTGCTACTCCAATAAATGCCGTAAGTAGTAACAAAAAGCTTGTTAATACTTGGCCAGTACTTGAATTCCTAGTCAAAATAGAATATATGGAACAAAACAAGCACTTCTTCTACAGAAGAAGCAATGAGATCCACCGTGTTTCTGGGCTTGTCAAAAGAGGGCAGGAACAATTCTTATCAAGATTAAGGGCAATGGCACGCCTCTTAAAAAAATAAAAATAAAATCATTATCACAACCTATGAAAGGATATCACAGCTACTGCAAGCCCATGGGCTCATACCTTTGACATACAAACAAACATGATGCTTGACACAAATATTTCTTAATCATAGATAAGATGAAGTTTTGGAACAAGATTTTCATTTATTCAGGAAAGGAAGTGCAGAAAACCAACCAAGTCAGCTATTCAAACTAAATAGCATGCAGAAGCAAATCCAACCTGACTCCAAAATAACAGCAAGCCAAGTTTCAGAAAAGGTCACAATTCTTTTATGCCCGATTCTCCAAGGCAATCATCATACTGAATAATGAGTACTCTTAAAAATACAGCCTATCAGCAGAGATGACATTTGTTCACATGAGTGCAAGTCTAATCTTGTGAACTCAGTTGCAACATTAGTGAAAAGATTCACCCGTGAGCATATGAATTGGAAACCTGGTTATGAGCCAAACTACATAATCAACATAGGTATGGTTGCAAGAAAATGTGGCAGTAACTTTTATTTTTAGTATATCATATACTCTTTTGCTTGTTTTTATTTTAACAATCAAGTTCCCATAAAGCAAAACTATTTTGACACTAGTTGAATTACAAGCTAAGAAAATTACTTTGCTATCAAAAATTTGTACAAAATCGTAATTCTTAATTAATATCAAGAAGACATTTTGTTTCTCCTTAATGCAGTAACATGAAACATCTACAAACTAGAGATAAGAGACTGTCCTTCCAGAATCAGATCTGTGAAGAAACTCATCTACACATTCATATTTTGTCTAGTTCAACTACAAAACTTTCACATTAGTGAACTTTATAAACCTGTAAAAATGAAGTTTAGACTAGTAAAAGGAAACATTTTTTAATTAACACACTACTGCTTATTAAGGGTATACCAATGAATTTTTTTGATAATGTAAGAACAGTTGATTAAAAGATTTCTTAAGTATTACAGTGCTTATTACAAGTTTTTCCAAATGCAACACCCACTCACCTAGTGGCATGCAATAACTTGTCAAAGTAGCATTTTAGCTCCTCCTAGATGACATGATCTGTTTTTTAGCAAGAAGTCCCAAATCTCCTATTCCCAGTTCCCCACTCAACAAAACTGACTTTTCTGACATAAGGTGAAAGCTACCAAGAGGTGAGGGGTGTGGGTCAAGGAGAGAAAATACAGAAGTCATTCACATGCTATATAGAAATAGCAAACAATATTTTGAATAGGACTTTTGGACAGAATACTTTGGACACAATTTTTTACATGTCTACTACTCTGCAATTATTTTTTTTTTTGCTCTATAAATACATTTTCCTAAATTTTCTTCTTTCTGGGTCAAGAACATGCATTTTTGCACAAGAACAAAAAAGATCAGTAGAGAATTTTCCAAAATGCTCAGTTTGAAGTGCTACGCAAAACATTACACAGACTTAGCTTAAGTTATGTCTTGTTGCAGACACATTTTTACTTATAAGTAAATTATTCAAGCTGAGTCCCAAACACCAAATCCCAAACGACTACAGAAATGCAGTAGTTGGAAGTAATCAGGAAGACATCTGAGACTAAAGTGAAAAAAAATCCGAAGATAAATATTTTTTTATTCACAAAAATGTTTCATTGTCACATAAGTCCTCCTTAGCCATTGATAAAATACAGAAAGAAAGCAGACTTTAAATGCATTTTGGTGTAAAATATGACAAGAATTTTGTACAACAAAATTTGCCCAGTTTATGATACTAAAGAAGCAGGCCAGCTATCAGCAGACTAAACACACTGTCAGAAACTCAGTACCTACTTCAGTTGTTGAGAACAGTTACAAGTTTTTAACTCTTACTATCTTAGGTGGGGAAACACTTCTTTTTCCAATGGATTACACTGACAGTTTAGTATGAGAAAAGTTATTTCACTAGCTAACAATACAAATCAACGTAAAATAAAAATAAGGCAGTACTACAATAAAGGGGTTCTAAAAAATCCAATTGTGATGGAAAGGGGAGAAAGAGTTTAGTATTACACATTAATTCCACTTCTGATATTCTTAAGTGGGTATGGAAGCATTAGGGTGTGATCCCTTGGCAACAAACATAATACATAGTCCAAATTCACCTTGGAGCACAGTGCTTACCTGCCCTAACACCTTCAGATTAAGAGTGTAAGTTCCACAAACACACCATAAATCCTTCGTTTTCACCTAAACTGCCTTCCAGCAATTCAGGCTTGAAATCAACATACTAAAGAACATGGCATAGTGAGGTGAAGATCAAGGCTAAAGTCAAAGATGGAAGCCAGGTGACCAAATGACAAAGGAGGACAGTAATTCTGTATTAAACAGTGTAACTGGCATGGCATTTTTCAGCTGCAGTCAAGACATTTTAAGTATTAGAAACAAGGGTACAACTTACATAGGAGAACCTCCACACCAGCAAGAAGAAATTTGTCTTCTTCTCAGGTTCAAATCACATCCTATGCTTCCCTTCCCTTTTTTTATTCAAGGGGTACCTTTAAACTCTTTTACAAGATAGGGCTGTAAGCCTGGTGATGTGCAGCTCTTTTCCAAACATGACTGTTTGCTTTTATTAAAGGTGACAGCCTCAGTGACTCAAATGTTGGATTTCTGTCCTCCTGTATCCTCCAGAAGTAGACTTCTAACTTTTGAATCAGACTTTAGCAGCAAGAAGGGATAATATCAATACAACTGTTACTCAGCACACTTTCGGTGGGGTTTGAGTAGCCTCTGTAAAGATGTTATATTTTATAAATTGCATCATAAGGAGAATTATTTCTTCTAGTTTTTAAGCAAAACCCCTAAAAACTTACCGTCACAAAAATACAGATGACAAACCTGGCTTTCAGACTGCCTTTCAAATTATCTGCTCAGCAAAATTCTTCGTAGTGGCATCTGTCTTTGTATCAAGACACAATCTGGTATGGTAATCCATAGAAGTGCCAGTGCTTGCTGGCAACATGCCTGCTGAAGAGGGTGGCAGGCACAGCAATGTGAGGACAGAGCATCAGCATTCTTGTCTTCTGAATAAAGGACTCACTAATGCCACAGCAAACTTAAATTTGGATGTTTTAAGGTAAGAAAAAGAAAGTTAGAATTGCTCCGTGATAATGAAATACAAATATGTGCCAGAGATACTAGAGAGGAAGTTACTAGAGGTGAAGTTGGAAACTGGGATATGGTGGGGGGAAACTTCACCACTGAAGCTCCATGGTCTAAATTGTACTTTGAATCCAGTGATTAGGACATTGCAAACTGTCAGCCAACAGTTTGCAAAAATACTCTAAAAATAAGACTTTTGATTTTAGATATGAGTTCTTCTGAAAATAAGGCTTGAAAACCCAATGTCAATTTTCTTTCCTCAAAGCTGGATTACTCTAACAGCTACTCACGGCAGCCTAGTAAGCACTTCCAGGTTCCTTTGATAACACATTTTTACAATCACCTTTGTATGGCTATGTAATGATTTACTTTAAGTCACAATGTTTGTGAGGAAAACAAAGCGCAGGAATATAGTGAATAAATGCCATTTCTATCTAAAGCCCTCAAGGAAGAAATGGTGTGGTGTATAATGGGTAAAGACCCCACATCTACCATTTGATATCGAAATTAACCACACACTTCATTAGATCATTTCCTCTTGTTCCATCACTAGTTACTTGGGAGAAGAGCCTGACATGCACCTGACTATAACCTGCTTTCAGGTAGTCATAGAGAGCCATCATAGCACACCTGAAATTTAACTCCCAGCTTAAGGCTGTATGCACTGCTTGCCTCCTGTACATAAGCAACCTGAAGCAACAGGAGTGGAAGCTTTTTGTTTAACTTCACAGCAGCAAGCACACAAATTTCCCAAGCACAAGACCAGCTGTGTCAGGCTACCAGGAACCTGAGCTGCACAGTTGCATTATAGTTGCATGGGACTTCAATCATAGATAAAGGCTTTATTTATTAGCAGTGTAACTGTACAAAATACATAACAAAATCCCACTATGTGTCCACATAGCTTTTGTTTCCTACAGGCAACCTGATGAAGGACAGCAAACTATCCGGAACACGTAGAAAGACGCAATTTTGAAGCAGTGGACATCAGTGTCATTATTACGAGATTGCTCAGAGACACCATAGACTCTTTTATTCCTCACTCTGGTTCCATGATCCTTTTAAAAGCACTCAAATAAGGAGACAGCTCCATACACAGGTTAACTTTACAGAAGTGAAGGAAAATGGCTGTACAGAGGAAGAGCAAGGAGGCAGCATAAAAGTGGTACAGAAAAAAAAACCCCTAATGCTGTTTAGATGCACGAACTCTTCACGTGTTTTTAACATAACTGATAGATGGAAGGTGATCTTCATTTCCTTGTAACATGCTCACCACATGAGAATTTTTCCCAATTTCCTCATGACTAGCCATCTCAAATTCGTTGTCAAACAGTTTTAACAGACTTTAACACTTTATATGAAATTACCATTAAGGTTTTTAAAGGGAAGACAGGAACAGAGCATTTTCTAGTAAAAACAGGTAGAATTTATTCTAACACAGTTTCTTGCTTTCCCCATATGTTCAAATTTTCCTATTCACCCATTTCTCAAAACAGGCAATTCTATATAATCTCTCATGACTTATCCTGTACTTTCACAGGTGTTTTGTATCAGGTGATAAAACAGCGCTATCATTTATCAGTCTTGGCACTGTACTTTTGCTAAAGAGAATTAAGTCTGATTTGGCATTAAACTGCAAAGATAAACATTTTCCCTCTCTTTAAGTTATTTAGAAATCAAAGAGGGCTGACTGAATTTGATGATCATTGTGCTGCCTTTGGAGAAGTACAAAAAAATGATGAACACCACCAAAAAATAGAGCTGTGTTAAAACAAGCTATATTTAGAACTACATGAACAAAAGCCAGTACTGCTCTCCTTCATCATGACACTGACAGCACCAAACAGAATGCCTGACAGATTTCCAGGGGTCTTTAGCAGCTACTGCTGATGCACTGCAGAAAACAGATTGACACTGAAGCCTATTTGTACTATGTGCTCTCCTACCATCCAGTTTAAGACAGTTAAGCAAAAAGACATCAATTACAACTGCCCTTCCAAGATGCTGCTTGGAGCATGCATCTGAAGCTTGCTTTCCTGCTAAGCATTGGTTGGTTTTAAACAACAAGGTAATCCTAAAGATCCATTACCAAATACAGTGGGAAACCAGGGGTGGCAGCCCTATCTCCAGTTTTGTCAGTCATAACGTTGCACAAACTAAGAATCAGAACATATATAATAGTGCCCATAAAAGAAATCAACCAATGAAAATCTGACAACTTGCTTTTGAAAAAAAAGTAGGTTTATAATGCAAATCTGCCAGCTAAACACAAAAGTTTATCTATTTATACACGAGATGCAAAAATTACTTTTAAAACGTAATCGAAAAAGGTCAAGTTGTTTGCTTGTTCAAAACAATCTTACTGGAACATTCTCAAAAACACATTTCACTGATAGCTGTAACTATTTGTATTAAAAGGGAGAGATCATGTATTTTTTTTCCCATCCCCTGCTGAACATCCCCTACAACAAATGAAATGCTTAGCTGTGTACGGTACCTCCAAGACAACAGACATATCTTTCTAGCAGATAGCTGAATTCACTGAAGAGGTTTTCTAGTTGGTTGGTTGTAAGTAGCTCATGCTCAGCACCAAGTAATACTGACTGCCACTCAGATATGCTTCACCTACAAGCTTCACCTACAAGCTTCACCTGTGTTTTAATTACTATAGCAAAACCATCCACTATACCTCCAATGGCTCCACAATTATGTAACATTAAAAGATAAAAACGCTTTTAACTAAAGGAGGTTACCCATGGTAGTCATAGTGCACTGCTTGCAGAGGAAATGGTTAAAATATTGAAATATTGATAAAGCTTAACAGCTTCTTGAAAAAAATAGTTTTCTGTAGAAGTGGATATTGAAAATGACTTCTTAAATGAACTCTCATTCACTCATAAAATAAAAATACAAGCCTACAGTTTACACACCAGTACAAAAAATAATATTATAGTTGGGTATTTATCTACCTTTTTGAAGCATTCTTCTCTAAAATTCACCAATAAAGCCTTTAAGGCTATGTTAACAATGAAGAATCTCATACCCTGTTGTCCCACATAAATCTGACAAAACAGTGAAAGATAAAAGATGTAACCTGTATCTGTTAAACATAAAGAACTACACAATATTCAATCCCACTTGAAGAGTAAAGCACACATATTACAGAGCTCTGACACATAAATAAAACTAAGAAAAAACTGATACTAGAAAATCATTCCTAAAGAACACCAAGGATGAAGAGTATGAAACACATACAAAAACTAACTCTTTATGTACTTCTCTATGAATGTGGGTATCATGTGTATCCTGTATATAATTTAGATATATAATAAGAGACTAATTCACAAGTGCTTCCAAGGAATTCAATTTCTAGTGCTTCCATGATACAAGGCAGTAGCTGATTCACTACAGACTGGGAACCAAAGCACAGGTTCATGCAAGGCCTCTTGTAACCAAGCCAAGAGCTGAATCCAGCTCACCCATACCAGAGCACTGCTTGCAACAAATCACCACACCAGCTCTTGCTAAGTCCCCATGCTGCCCTCAATAAAGCTCATCAGAGAAAGTACACACCACAATTAAATGGGACAATTCAAAAATCTTACCCTGGAGTTGACTGTCAAGTGGAGCATCTCCCTATTACAATATCTCATTTTAGTTACAGACAAACAGAAATACAATACTTACCACTTGCAGTTTTTACAAGGTAACCTCTATTAATGGGTGAGCTTCTGTAACCAACAAGTAAAATAAAACATACACTTTCATAACATATTCTAATTGAAAGAGAATATATTTATAAAGCCTCATTAGCTCTCAAGAACAGAACTGCTTTATGATTTTTCTTTTTTTAGCCTGAATTGGAAAAAAAAAATTGCATTGAAACAAGCTCAAGTCTTTCCTAAATGAAAGAAATTGCCAAGTATCACCTTGTTAGGATGAAAGAAACAGGTTCCAATTTTTTTACTGCCCCAAACATGATGGCCTTACATCTCTCATGTCCCAGGATGCATAATTTGTTACTTGACACAAACATATATGAAAACAGACAGTCCTCTTTCCAAGATTTCCTGAAATCACAAGTTAGGGACCAAGTGTCTTTCTCCCTTCTGTGTCTCTAATAGAATTGATGGCATGCTTAGTTCCACGCATGCTTGTGTTCCTCTGTTTTTCTTTGAGGATGGCAGATGACCTTCACACAAAAGAAGGAACTGCATCAGCCTTCTATTTCCCCTGTAAAGCCATTGTTTCTTAAGAATCTGGTCAATTTAGTAAGAGGAAACAGCCACTATTTTTAGCAGTTTTGCAAATGTGCACTGATTCATACTCGGACAAACTGATTAATTGTTCCAGGATTATTTTGTGAATTCAGCTGCATGGCACGGGATGGGGAAAAAGCCTAATGACACTAGTCTGGTCATTCACAGTTACCACATCCAAAAAGTCTACAGCAGTGATTATGTGAGCTGGCAGTGAGGCTAAACTCAAGAGTTGTCAGCCAGGGGACCCCTGAGGCATTCCTGTTTCCAGGCTGGTTTCTTCAAAAAGGAAAGGGAGGGATGGCATACTACTAAGAGGAGTACTTTGCAGTGGTTCAGATTTAATCCAGATTTTCTAGGAAGACCTCAAGGAAATTTGTACTGTGACATTCCTTCTGATGGACTACACAGACTCCTTTAAACACCAGAATGCGGCAACACTGCAGTTCTACAGTGCTTCTTTGAAGAACTTGCTCCTTTCTTACCCTTAAATACACATACCACTTCCCTACAGACATTTCTCTAAGAAAGCAGTATGGAATCAACTACTACCTTCAAGTTATGTTAATTTTTTAGTTAAAGAAAAAACAAGCAAACAAACAAACAAAAAAAACCCACCCTAGAAGTAGTACAGTGGTTGCACAGTTCTGTTTTCTTGTAGCACTCTGACCCTTCTTCACAAGTGACGGATCCACTGTGCTTCTCACATACTAAAGCTTCTTTCAGGTGTATTGTAAGGACAAAAGTTTGTAAGAGACTCCTTACATTTCATCCAGTCACAAGATTCACCAGCATAGTTCTACCACTCAACTCTAAAACAAGACAAATACTTCTAGACCATCTCAGGAAGTAGTGGAAGTAATACATGGAAACCTTGCAGAAAGGTCCAAGACTTTCATTCCTGTAGAAATCCAGATAGACTGGCTTAGTTCTAGACTTAAAAGTTCCCTTTTGACTCCCACCCTTTCCCACCAGAAAGAGCTTACAGATCTACATCCAGAAAACTGAAAATAAGATTCACACCCAGTATAATGTTCAGCTTTCACTGAAGTAAATATAATTTTTTTCAGCCAAGATTTCAGCAGCACCTCCAACTGAAATAATTTACTTTGATGCTAATTCTAGTGCATATAAAATAATATAAAAATAGCACTGCTAAAAAAAAAACCCAAACCAACGAGACAAACCCTAACCTACAACCTCTCTGAGGTAACACATGACGTAACTTAGGAACAACACTACTTAATTGAACCATAAATTAATGCCTCTTCTAGATGAACAACACTGCTTCTGTTCTTAGGTTAAATAGTCAAAAGATTGAAAACAAGAAGGCAAAACAATCACGTGGTTTCAAAATTTTGACCTATATTCAGGGAAGAAAAAACCACATAATACTACAACTTGGAGGGTATGGAATAGGGGGACTGAAAAACAGAATGGAACCTATACAGGTTTGCATGTACAAATGAAGAAGCTCAAAATGAAATTCTAAGGAAAAAAAGTCAGTGAAGTCCCATTTCCCCCACATGTAGAACTTGACATTCTTGACACTGAATACTGTCAAGACATTCTCTTGCTTTGTAAAAAATTCTCCAGAATTAGGTGTTGTACATAAATATGGCAGAGACAAACCAGCCAATTCAGAATAACACAATCTCTACAGAATGATAAAATGTTTTTCTTAGCACATCATTATTTTTGTTGTATATTTACCTTTATAGTTTTTTCCTCTTAAAGATCATCTAAGCCACCTGTCACTACAAAATGATCATATTCACAGGATATGACAATATTCCCCAACACCCTAAGACAGTAATTTTAGAACAGGAGAATATAATTTTGGCTAGTTACCAGTCAATACAGAAAGGAAATATTTATAAAAGCCTTGAACTTTAGAAATCCATTCAGGAGAATGTCAGTTCTTTCTAACTACCTGTTTTAATTATTATTATTACACAGATTTAGACAAACATGTGCACATGGTTCCAGACAAAAGAAAAGCACTTAGAAAAGTAAACAGTTACAAAAAAATTATGCAGATTGTTCTTCATTTTCATACAGCCACAGAGGGGAAACTCTTTATCACGGGCACAGCTGAAGCGTGATTTTTGGAAAAATGCAGGGAGAAAGAAAAGACAAAAAAGACACAGCTGTTGCATATTTGCTTATGGATTTTTCTACATTTTTAACAGTCCTGATTAAATTATCCAATCTTAATGAACTACATGAATGCTTATCTACAGGTAATTAATTACATTCTGACAGAACAAAAATATTAGGTACTTTCCTGTAAGCAAATCCTAGTAAGATTAGGGTACATTTTCTCTCATATTAACTGAAATACCAGGCAAACCACAGAGCCTTCATCGTCCCATAGCACATACATGTGTACAAATAACGTCAGAAGAGATAGGATGCAACTGAGTAAACTTTATTGATTCTGAAAGACTATGCATTTCCTCCATTATAATTAACTTCTGTGCAAACAAAGACAAGCTCCATGCTTTAAAGATATAACTATGCAAAATTGCTTAAAGCTTTGTGCAGGAAGAAAATCTGGCCAGATCATGCAGACTGAGAAAGGCAAGGTGGTCTCAGCTCCAGGTCCCCACATCCAACCATGGAGAGGTTAAGCATATATCCCCACCATGCACACAAAATATACGTATAATTGCACACATGACCAGCCATGGGGCAAGGAGGGAGGTAGAGGGGGACCGCATCATAATTTAAAGCCAGCACATTCCTAGTGTCAGGTCTTGAACTCAATTTCCTTGTTCAAACAAGGTCAAAAATTTATCCAGGATTTCTATCCGAATAGTAACTTCCCTAAATATCAGGGAAAATATTCGGAAACTGTCTACAGAATCTCATGTGCCAACCAACTATTTTTTCTCACAGCTGTATTTGAACAGAGAGATTTTAAATTCCATAAAAACCCACCACGATTTTAGGGTACAGTTGTACTAATGGCTAAGTTGAAACAGCAGAATATGTTCAGAGCTAATGCTCTGCAGGGCAACTAAACAGTCTTCTCTACTGTGACAGACTTCGGGAGTCCACAGATTCCAGTGGAATAGGTTCACCTTGCTAATTGGTGGAAAAGCTCTTTGCTTTGTTACAGACTAGGTTTATGTTGCATCAACCCACTAAACAAACTCACCTCATGACTGCTGCAGGGAGAGAAGAGCACCAGGAGAGCAAGACGACTCTTTTCAGCATTGAATTAACATCCTCAAAAATTGTTAGCTTTACCTTAGATAATGTTCTAATCTGTTCTCTTGTTAGATAATATAAACTGAAAGAAATCCCAATTTACCCTGTTCAAGTCTTTTTTTTTTTTTTTCCTTCAAGAACTTCTCCTTCAGCCCGTATTTAAGGTAATTACCTCTCTCTTCATCTTTTTGAAACTCACTCTAATTCTGTGATGTCCTTCTGTAGGTCACTATTACAGTACTATTTGGAAAAAGCACGTTTCTTTCTTTAAAGTAGTCTTTATCCTTTCCTCTCAGTTCTCCCGTAATCCTGCTTGTTTTCTGCTCAGAATGGAAAAAACACAGCAATGATTAATGACACCACTGTAATGGAAGATCTCAAGAGTGCACCCAAACATGCACCCCTATAAATGACCTAACAGGATTACAGTGGAAAAACAAACAGAAACCCTGTTTCTGAAATGAACTATTTAAATGGGAAGTCTGAACATAGAGTCACAAGACCTGGTGGGAAGAAAAACAAATCCATTAATAAACGTGAAAAAGAAGCTCCCAACTCCAAACAACTACTACGTCATTAGACAGACATTCATTAAAGAAACACATGTATTACATAGTGGCTGGTTGTGCCTAACATGCCAAACTGAAAACCAACCAAACAAAAAAGAATGAACAAAAAACCCCTAGTCTAACCTCCTAAGGTAAAACAGAAAAGATGCACATTTCCTAAAGCCATAAAGGAGGACACTGTGACCAATTCAAAATTGCATTAAATACATAAACAGACTTTATTTTTTTAAGTGTCAAATATCAAAGTTAATAGGTATCAGAATCAGAAGGGGAGTTGGTTTCTTCAGTTTATCTAAAATATTATCCTTTTACATATTAATGTCCAAACTAATAGCTAGGCAGTCAAGAGAGAGAAAAAAAGAGCACATACATCTTTATACTAGAAAGCAAAAAATCCTCAGTCCACAAGGAACTAAAGATACTCAAAAGGCACAGTATTGTCACTAGGCTATCTTTCCTGTTCTTCGAATGCACCACATCTATTGCAATTAATAGCATTAAAAACTAAGTGTCTCATTAGTCAGTGCATAATAAGCATTTTGCTTAAGAAATGTCAACAGAGGACTGCTTTCCCCAAAGCAGACTTAAGTGTCTAAATAAGCCAAGGGATGTTACAATCAAAAAGCAGAAAACGGGTAGAGGTTAAGAAAAGTTATTTGCATACTGTATATGCATGCATGGGATGGGGGCGGGGAAGAAAGAGAGGTACATTGGTGGACTTGTACAGTACATACCACCTTAATGTAGAATTTCCTGCAACACCAAAACCCTTTTTTAATATGGGAGACAGGGGTTTTTGTTGTAATAATAATGTTTTTAAAAGTGAACATTTTTCTCTTGGGTAATACTCCCATTACATAATTTGGATGATCTTCTTATGATTAAAAATAAAAATCTGCAAATTTAAATTGGTAAAAACCTTCTAACTATTGAATAAGTCAGGTTTTTTACTCCAGGGATTTTTGGTTTACCTTTTTTTAATATTTATGAAAATTACCTAGACTATGCCATTACATTTAAATTACACTAAGCTATGCGCAATTGGTTCATCTAAAACATACTTTATGCATTTAGTGAACAATGCAACAGGGGATTAAAAAAAAGCAACACTGAAACTTCAGTTTGAGGATACATAAAAATTACTCAATACGAAGCAAAAGTCACTTACCTTCCAGTCTCATGAATTACTAAAATAACACTGGATAACAGAATGTATGGAGAGATGCTTACGATCTTTAGCAAGGGCTGAATCATCTTCATGTAGATGCTGTGAACAGCCCCTGTATGCATACTGACATCATCAGTAAAGACGTGGAGGCAAAGGATACTATGGTAACCATGCAATGTGCTGAGAGAGAAGCCTTTAATTGCTTTAACAACTTCCTGAGGCTTGTGCTACTAGGTTTCCATTTGCTCAGAAAGAAATGAAGGTTGTCACAGAGGCAGCGAGTGTGATACTGCGCAGAAAAAAACCCTGCACTGAATCCTGATTCTATTAATTATGATGTGACTTTTTAAATGTCAAGTGTCATAGCTTGAATCTGTTACTGAAATCTTCTGACATCTGCAAGATCTGTCAGGAATCACAGGTCAAGAAACAATATTGTCAGGCAGCAATTTTATAAGCATTTCTGTCTTCTCTATGCATTGAAACCATCGCATTAGGATATTATCTTCTTCAAGTCACAGCACAGTTTTAAGTGTAGAGTGTTCTTCTGCACCAGAGGGTAAAACAGTATTCACAACAAAACCTGAAGTCCAGCTAATACTAAAGCTCAGGTATAATATACATTGACATGTCTTGAAACAAGGTATTTATCTTTCAACTTCAATGACTATTAGCCAGCAGATCACTTACCAAGGACAAAACTCTGGGAAATATTACCAGCAGTGACATGATATGACCCAAACATAGCTGCATAAAATGATTTTGGCTGTTTTCCAGAAAATTGGACTACTATATCTTCATTTTGCATACAAATAGTTCAGCAGGTATTTGCTTGTTTTCTCAAAACTGAAGAATAACCAAGTGACTAACAAACCAATCAGAATTACACAGTTAGTTGGGATTCACCCAGTTTGGAGCATCTAGAAGGGCCACCATAAACAGATTGTTTAATCAATGCCATAGTTTCAATTCAAACGTAAATCAAACTCCTGTGAAGAAGTTATGCTTTCCACAGTTAGGTTGAAAGTCCTGGTCATGAAATGCGTGGGTTAAGAACATTACTGGGCCAACCGCTTTAAAAAAGCACATTTCATGGCCCCGTTTTCAAACACAAGTGCAAATTCCCTCAGATGCTTCACGCACATGCTACTTTTCATAGGAAATTTTCTGCGCACACACATGGTTTCAAAACCACTGATCTAAGGAACGAAGGGTATTGTCCTCCACTCCAGTGTCTTTATGTATATAATGCTATGCACACTTTAGGGAAAAGGTAGAGAGAGAACAGAAGTAAAAAACAGCTAGACTTGCCTTTATCACACAATTACAACTCAGTTAAGTTCCCACTAACTGCAGCAATAGCAGAAAGCCATAACAAGAAGCTTTTTATGTTGATCCTCTGTTGAGACCAGTACTATGTCTCCAATGGACACAAACAACACTCATCCATGCATAAATACAGAGAAAAACAGCAGCTGAAAACAGCAGCTCAACAAAAGCAGAAGACTGTACCCTCTCTGTTCCCTCCAACTCCACCTTTAGAGACTGATGTTACAAGCAAGGTAGCTCCTATTAGGAAGCCCAAAAGTCAAGAGACACAGCAATATGAACAGTGAAACTTCTTCTAAATCCAAGGTATGAGAGATGTAAAGGTGCTTACCATCTCAATTAATTTCCAAGTCAATAGCTTAAAAAAAGGAAAAAGAAGAAAAAAACCACAGCAGCCTGAAGCCAAATATAAAAGCCTGTTCCAAAATCAAAGCACTAAACTTCTGACTATTGAGTTGAAAATATAGTTACAAAGGATGAAAATGAAAACACACACAATTTTAAATTGCTAGATGACACACTGAGCTTTTAAAGTGACATTTATGCAAAATATCTTTCCCACAATCTCCTTCCTGTTCTGGGAAGGGGAGGATCGGACAGTACCTGCAGATCTAATAAATTACTAGTAAATCCACCCTCTCAGAGGATGTAATAAAAAAAAAAATCAAACAAATCCAATACCTCAGTTGTCTTGATTTAGCAGCTAAATGTCTCCGTTTTTTCCAACTGGACTCTCATGTAAAAGTCTTTCTCTGGGCCAATTCCACAACTTCCTCTTCATCTCACTTGAACATCTGTTCAAGTGAGTCAAGTTAACTCACCTGACTGTGTCAAAAACTAAATAAAAGAAAAGGCTACATTGTCCAGTCCTTGAACAGGAACTTAATTTAGTATGGAACGCTAGTACTGTCAGGGTTTGTACATAAAACATCCCTCTTTTTTCATCCTTCTTAGTATTTCTTTGAGCTGAATAAAGTCTGGTTTCAAGAGGGAAAAAAAAAAAGAAACCACAATAAGCAGTCACAGTATTGTTGTATGTCTGTAAACAGGCACAAGCTTAGGATGTCAGCACAGAATAGGACCGCAAATAGCGATGCAATGGTATGTAGAAGAACCATCTTGACATCATTTTTGAGGCCACATGTAATGGTTTCCTCTTATGCCTAAACTTCTACGACTATTATACTAACACTTCACAATCGTTCAAGATTCTCATTTCTACAGCAATAGAAAGAATCAAAGAGTAGCTCAAGCAATCACAACAGCATATTCTGAAGTCCTGCTTTTATTAAGAAAGATTTCAATCTATTTCCTGGCAATCTTCCACAAATCTCTTCCTCTACCCAAGAAGGTAATCTCAGGGCTGGAGCATCTCTCCTCTGAGGCCAGGCTGAGAGAGTTCAGTCTGAGCTGTTCAGTCTGGAGCAGGGAAGGCTACAGGGAGACCTTATATCATTATCCTGTACCTAAGAGGGGGTTTACAAAAAATCTAGGAAAGGGATTTTTTAGAAGGACATGTACTGTTAGTACAAAGGCTTTGAACTGAAACAGAGTACGTTTAGATGAGATATGAAGAAGAATGTTTAGATAAGATATGAGGGTGGTAAGGCACTGGCACAGGTTGTCCAGAAAACGTGTGGATGCACGTCCCTGGAAGTGTTCCAGGCCAGGTTGGATGAGGCTCTGAGAAACTTGGCCTAGTAGCATGTGTCCCTGCCCACTGCACAGGAGTTCTAACAAGATGATCCTTAAGGTCCTTCCAACCAAAACCATTAAACAATCCTATGAGTTTCCATACTGAAATCTGGGCATATGCCCTTTAAGTCAATAACTGTCTACCTGCTAAACAGGTAGGTATAGGATAAACGATAAGAGGTACCAGCTTACACAGCAATGAACATTTACCTCATGGTTAAAATATTGCTGAAAATAATAATTATAGAATAATTACATTATTATTTGTCAAAACAGGAAATACTAAATTGGTATTACACATAAAAACCCATACTATTAGTATGTAAGGGATAACAAATGCCAAGTTAAATCAGAAAATACTTTGAATTAGGAGACTCATTGTGTTTTATTTCATACATGTACACTTGCAACTAAATGAGAGATATTTCTCTCCATTTTCTACAGTGACATGTTGCCAAAACAGAGCTACAGTTCTTATCACAATCAACATCAGTGGCAAAAAGGAGGCAAAGTAATCCCCAGCAGCAACTGCTTACTCTATAGCATTGGTTACTGAACTTGGTCATATCATGGAGCAAAGCCACATAAATAATACAGAGATATTTATTATAAATATACAGAAATATACAGAAACTGTATACAGCAAAGTATTTTAATTACTTCATGTGGTTCTACTATGAAATTTCTGCAAATCTGGCTCTTACTTAGCACCAGTTCTACTTCAAACATTTGGGCTGGGCAGTCTTAGAAGGCTTTCCCGGAAATAGCGTTAATAGCAAAATACTACCACACTTCCTTTTTACAGACATTGTTTATTCCTGCACATATCTTCACAATAAACACGTTTTCTTATATTGCAATGCTGGAGGAGGGGACCACTGCGCACAAACTTCTGGAATGACCAGCACCATCATCAATCTCTTCAAGGAAAGGCAGGGGGTGGGGACAAAAGCAGCAGCTCAACTGTGTTCTCAATAGGCCACCCTGTTTGTCTCAGCCACAATGCCTGGAATACATCCTATTTTTCTAAGTCTATGCATCCCTCTAATTAGCCTTCTTGAAAGAACATTTCCTGCCTGGGCAAATTTGCTTTATGTAAAACAGAGGGATAAACTACAAAAATTAACACCAGAAAGAGACAGGACTTTACTTCTAAAATAGAAACAGTGTCATGTATTCACACATTGCACCTAGGCACTTGTATTGATATGTTCACGTTTGGAAAAATCTAGTTGCTCTGTAGGTATTTTCTATAGTTCAAGTACAACTCTGGAAATTAAGGTCTACACATAACACCGAACCCCAATACCCACATGCAATTAATCCTTGTAACATGGATGGATCCCTGAAACACACAAGCAGGTTTTTTTGTAGAAAAGAAGACTTCTCATAGCTCTGACACATTTCTTTACAAGGACTCTCAGTGCACACAAGAGGCATTTATAAGTGCAAATATAAGACATCCTCTTATGTTTGTAGGGGTGGAACAGTAGAGATTTGAAAGCAAAAAATGAGGCACTTGCCAAGACTGCTGTCTCTACTGTTCAAACTTAATTTCATTTTTCATTTCTGAATTTCAAGCAAAAATTTCAAAATCCCAACTTTCCATCATATAAAAATTTTAGTCGTGCTCTGTCCAACTGTTCCTCACAGAGATACTGAAAAAGAAACAAATATTAACCTTCTTCCACCCCCTTAACATTATGAATGCTCAATGACCAAAAGCCTTCTGCAGTTCTGCAAATGGAATGATAACAGAGCTTTTTATAAAAATCTGACAGGAAAATCTCCTGCTTTGCCCTAAAATGGGGTTGGACCTCAGTCATTAACTGCCACCATTTCTTTACTGCTTTGCTGGTTTGAGGGCTGACTAAAAGTGCACCAGAGGTCAGTTAAATGGTTCAGAGAACCAAATACCCATACTTCAAAACTCCTCATTCCACTCCACTGTCCTGCAGTAACTTCAACACTTTTATTCCAAGGAGCATGCTCAGTTTACACTGCCTCCAAACCTCAAAGAGGTCTCAGTGACACATCCATATCTAACTAATTCTGCAATCAGAAATTTATCAGAAATTCAGAAAAAGGGCTTTTCCACAATCACCCCAGATTCCTCTTTCCTTTTCAGATGCCTCTAGCTTTTTTTTGTAGCAAAATGAGTTACGAAAATACCTCAGCCTGTTTATGGCACAAGAGTAAATTACTTGCCATTCATGTTCCCAGCCTCAAACTCTACCACTGTAAGATGAAGTTTAGGGCAGTGGTCTTTTGTGAGCTACCTTTCCAGACAAGCACCCCCTAAATGAAAAAAACAAAATGAGAGAATTTGACATGTGGCTACTATCTCTCTCCTGTAACCACAAAACATCTGACAGAGGGACATGTAAAAAAGGATTAGAATATTGAACCTAGTGTTCATTCTGAAGTGATTTACAGTTTCACAACTAGCATATCTCTACACTGGGTGTTTTACAGATGAAGTGTGTTATTTCTATGTCTTCCAGCAGCTCCTCTCTAGCCTCTACACGGAAATATAAAAGGTCAATTTTGATCAAGGAACCCTTAATATTTAATTAGAACAAGTGAATGCCTTGCAGAACAACTGCAAGGCAAGCTGAGCAAGGCAAGACACATTTACTAATTTAGCTCAGCTGAGAAAGACTTCACAGCAAAAAGATCAACCTACACTCCTGGTTGTTTCTTGATTCTGTTCCTAGAGGTGAGCAAATACAGTTTATGGTGGAAGGTTTATTATTATTTGAAGATGACTCAAAATGGCCAAATTGATTACAAGATGACAGACATGCTTGTTTAGTCAATTAAAACAAAGGACTTGTACCATGGATAGCAAAATGGAAGGTATGGTAATGAACTCTGCAAAACAATCAAGAGCAATACATAAAGCTGTAGTATATTCTCAAATAAGGTTTCAGATATAAACAAGAAAGCATAGATATAAAAAATAGAACCAATGCCACTGCATCATGGTTTTGTTACTGATTTCTTTGCCCTATGCATAATAAACCTATGTAAGTACAAAGAAGGAAAATTGCTAAATTCTTGCCAGAGTAAAAAACAGATAGAAAATTGCTTTTGATGGGGATTTATTATTCAAATGGAGCTTGCTTTGTCAGTGTGCAGAAAACAAGAAGTAAATGGAAGCAGAGAAGATATTTTCTTCATAGTATATCAGAAAGAAAGAGCTAGATGCTAAGAGAAGCAGGACTTTAACTGATCTTCAAACAAATCACCTTTATGCTTATCTGCACATAAATCTATTAAAAGATCCCTCTAGTGTATTAGCTGTTTTTTAAATACAGCAACACAACCTACACACAGTTATAGTCCTTGGCTAAAATACCACCATTTCATTAAAAGCATATTCTTTGCATATATATCAACACTAAACTGACACAGAAAACAGTGCTTCAAGGCAGACAGTTGACTGCAGCTGCTCTCTCTCACGTACTAGACAAAAACTAACCCAGAGCAGGACCTGAAACTGTCAATAGCAGCAATGACCACCACTGAAACAAACCAACTCCATGGAATTACTGCATTAACTACTTTATATCCACATAGAGACATATAAGGAACCTTACTTGAACTGATCTCTTGGTCTCCTTACATGCTAGAAAATTAGAGGAAATGTCATACTAAATGTCATGACACTATCACATCCCAGGGGAAGTCTAGAGCAAAGATGACATACCCTTGTGATCATGCCAGGAAATACTTAAGCCAGCTGAACATACTTAAGTCCATGGGTCCTGACAGGATGCACCCATGAACGCTACTCTTCATAACCTTTGATCAATCATAGCAACTGGGAGAGGTGCTCAAGGACTGAAGGAATCATCTGTGAGGGTGAGTAGGAGCCCAGTGAGGTTGTGAAGAGTCTAACTTCAGAGATTTTCAAAATCCATCTGGACGTGGTCCTGGGCAACCTGCTTTAGGTGGTCCTGCTTGAGCAAGGTGGGTGTACACACTGAGCTCCAGAGATCCCTGCCAACCCTGACTGTTCTGTGATTCTCTTAAGAAAACTAATAGTTATTTTACCTGTCACTAGCTATTTTGAACTGGAAGAGATGCATGTGCAAACACAATGAGAAAGCATTAACTAGTTCTATGTAATTCATCCCACAGGACTATAGACACACAACAAGTATCCCCAGAATTATTCATATTATCTTAAACATCAAGTTTTCATTTTGCATTGATAGTTCTATTTCGTTTACATGCCAAGTACTAGCAGGGAGGTGCCTGCAGGGTGGCTTCTGTGAGGAGAGAATGTGCCAAAAACACATGGTGCCACATGACCAGAGCAGGGGACTGAGCCCCTCAGTCAGGAGGGTGATACCTCTGGAGAAGTACACTTACGAAATGTGAAAATGTTGCACAGCAGAGTATGAAAACCACAAGTGAGGGACAACCCTGCAGACACCAGGGACAGTGAAGAGAGGAGGAGGTGCTTCAGGCAGCAGGGCCTGCAGTCCCTAAGAAGCCCCACTTTGAAGCAGATACCAACCTTGCAACCCATGAAAGACCCTATGGCAGAGCAGCTGGAGATGCCCTGAAGGAAGCTGCAGCCCACTGGGAGCCCATTCTATTGTATTTTCAATTGGCAATAAATCAAATTAATTTTCCTCAAGTCGATCTCTTTGCTCATGATGGTAACTGATGAGTGATCTCCCAGTCCTTACCTTGAGCTGCTCCATCTCTACTTTCTAAGCTCATCCTGCTGAGGAGGCAGAGTTAAAGAGCAGCTGAGTAGGGATCTGGCAAGTACAGCCAAGGCCAACCCACACCATATTCCACAAAGATATAAAAATAAACAGGCTATATTCAGAGTAAGTTATTGACACAACTATTCAGACTCTGATTTCACCAAAGTAGTAATGCAGCCGTGAAACAAGGCACGTCATTTTTACATGTGACTATGCCAACCTAGCCTCAACTGAAATTTCAACTTGCAGTTGTCAGAACATGGTCAGCAAGTGATAATTGCTGCCCTTGACAACTACCATCCATTCACTAAAAAACAAACACAAAAAACCCAATGCCCACAACTTCAAATAAAAGAAATAACCAGATACAATGCTTGACAAAGATCTTACCTCGAAAGGCATCTCGTCTAAGCATCAGTTCATTACTAATAACTGAATATACACTGTTATAATTGAAAAGAGATTATATATTCAAATAATGTAGACACACATACAATAACTCAGACACTCTTCCTAAGCAAACTACTGCGGGTTGTATGTAGGTCAACTTGTCTTGACAGGGATGAAAAGATGAAATAAGACACAGATGCAGATCTTCATGATTTGAACATCACCCAGAGAAAAGATTTAGTGCGTAACGATAACCACAATAACTATAAGAAGACGAAGCCCTGTTGTGAACACACAGGTGCTTAGCACTGACCAACAGAATGACTATCACATACTATTAGAAAATACATTCTATTCCTTGGAAATATTTGTTCCTGAAAAAATCTGGTAACACAAATTCAAAATTTCAGGTGCAGTTTTCAACAGTGGCCTTCTGAATTCAGTGAATCAATAACTCCATATTGATTTCCCCAACTCATTTATCAAGAAAAAAAATACCCCACTGTGGCAGTGGCCCAGTCCACCTTTGTATTTCGCATAAACGGGGACATTCAGTGGGCGGACTTGCCTGCCCAAGACAGTGGATCTGAGCACGAGGCTGAAGGCAGCACCGACAAGCAAACCACACCTCAGAGTTGTCAATCCTAAATTGTGTCTCCTCCCTTGTACCGCCCTACCTTCATGTTTATTCAATTAGTTCTAGAAAGTTCTGCCTCGTTGTAATCCGCATTGGTCAGTTTAAATTAATCCCTCCTCTTGACTCCTGTTATTGGGTACCTGTCACAGTTTGTCACTTCCTTATTGGTTTGTCCCCTTGTTCCTCCCACTTTCATCAAATGTATAAAAGGCCGTTAACGGCCTCCCCCAGCTCTTCTGTTGCTCCCCCTCCTTGCTTGTAAGTTTACTGACCCTCCGGGCGGGAAATAAAGACTTGGATTTTAGCAACAAAGAGTCCCTCTTTCCTCCTTCGCCTCCGCCATTCGCAACTGTTACCATCGACTGCTGCCAGCTCCAGAGAGCCCTGAAGCAGACTGTTTTCTCAGGCTGCCAAGCTGCAGACTGACTCGCAGCCGAGACACTTGCAAGCAAGTCGCCTGCTTGGCCTCCGGGCGGTCAAGCGGTCAGCGTGCGACACCACACGACAGAAGTAAATGAAATGTAAAGGGAGCAACAAAAGTAATGAACTATTAAAAAACAGAAATACAAAACACCAAAGCCTACAGAAAACCTGACCAATTCAGAAAAGCCAGTAACAGGTAAAGAACTATTTTGAATGAATGTTTTGAAGACATAACTAAGGAAAATAAGAGTTACTTTTAAAACATCCAAAAAATAAATGGTAGAAATAAAAAAGGAGGAAAACCAAAACACTCTCAGAAATATGGGAAACACGTAAGATTATTTGTTAATTAATAAAATAAAAATAATCCAGTAATATTATTTGTTAATAAGAAACTATTAATAATGTGACTGACTGAAAAAATAAAAGGAATCAAGAAGACTACAAGCACCAAAAGTAACAGCTCTAACATTCTAATACTTGTGGGCAGTATTGTCAGAATAGCACTCCTTCCCCTCACTGACACTAATAGTTTTGACAAGACAAGGTCAGGTTATAGATCCAGTTTTCTGAAATAAAAGCAATAACGTTGTCTTTCCTTTAGTTTCCTCCCTCCCCCAGCTTCTTTGCTGTTGTAGAGAAGAAATGCACAAATTTTAAGTTGGAGACTGCCTGACTACAGTAAGGAAGAGAGAAATTAATGGGAACAACTTTGAGAAAAATATAGTCTACACTGAAAGTCAATTGGTTTAAGAAATAAAAAAATTGATACTGGTTAAACAGAGAATAATAGAGTAAAAGCCCAAGTAAGAGCCAACACGGAGGATGGGTATCTGGAGCCATAAGGACAATAAATAACAAAGGGGGCTTATTTTATTAACAAATAAAAAAGTGACAAAGGGGGCTTTAATCCACGGCTACCCCTTTTGCTAGCTCACATATTTGTTTGTCAAGATTACCAACAAACCCTAGTAACTACAGATGGTATCTTATACCCAAAACTGCCAACATACCAAGAAACATGAACCCTAAGAAACTTTCATGTTGTATTTCAGTGAACACAAATTCTTCAAAAAGCACTTATATCTAACAAGATTATAATTTACAAACATCCGCTAAATGGATAGTCAGAACAGAATCTCAATAAAAGAGATTAGTGTATAGAGAATAAAGTAACTAAGTATTGAGAACGCTATTTGTAGCAGCAAAACCTGCTAATTACCTGAAGAAGACAGGAAACTGCACTTATGCAAATAAATATAGTTAGGTTTGACATTAATTAAATCATTAATCCTTTCTTGCATGCTAAGGCCCTAGGTGTTACATCTTCCACAAATCAAATCAAGGGAACATGCTTGGCCAAGGTCAGCTGCTCTTAATTTATTGTTAAGCTCTAACAGTAGATACTACAGAACACTGGAAGTTCACATAGAGGTACCATCCTCATGCAATCACTCCTCTCTCTGGGGGTGTGATGTGGCAATTGGAAAAGCCCCGGTGCAGATTTTCAAAGTTATCGAAGCAACAATATCGGCTGAGAGCACTTTGTTACTATTGTTGCACTACGCTCAGGTTTTACGCCACTTTATCTAAGAGCTCTAAGATCAGTGCTGCTGTTCTCACACTGGTAATGTATTTTTTTCCAAGTCTCATTTTATGCAATTTAAGTATCAGAGATGGCAATAAAGAAAGTACTTCAATAAAACTGGACTTCCCTAAACAGAAGAGAGATACTATTCCATGCCTGTTAGATCCATTTCCTGCCTAGTCAGAGTTCTGGATCTAGAGCAAGACCATTTGAAAAACAAATCAAACCAAGAAGTGTGAGTGGGACAGGAAAACATGTGACAAAGACAACAGCAAAACTAGCTAGTGAGGCAACCATTCTGAAATATGAAAAAAAAATAGCAAACAAAAACCTAAATCTTTGAGTAGTAAACCTTTGAGAAGGTTTAACTACTGTAGTAAAATACATTTTAAACAGAACTTAGAGAATGAGTGACACAGTTCTCACAGGACACGCTTCATTTAAAGCCCTCATACTCATTTAAATCCTATGTCAACTTACAGAAAGTTCACACAATCTGGATGACATACCTGTTCATAACATGCCACCAGATCTCCCAACTGCAGTGCACTCTAACTGCACAATTATGGGCTCATCTTGAAGTGTTGTATAGCTCACAAGTTCCGTATCAACAGCAGTACAAAGAAACGGTCTTTGAAAGTATGAGGTTATAACCAAAGATTAATTACAAAGATTAGTTACAATTCATTTATATTGAGACACTTAAGGGGAAGTAACAAAAAAAAAGTATAATGTTTTAGTAATTTCTGAAGCTCAAGGTTCCAAAACAGAATAAAACATTCACATAATGAATCCACTGAGAATACTAGCAAGTTTTCTACTGCTTCATTGTGTGTAAGTGAAAGAACTGATGCTGGAAGCTCTTTATTTATTCCTAAGCAGCAAGAACAGGATAGGGACAAACCTTAGTAAAAGCCACTTGGGGAAGACCCAAGAAGCAAACATTTCCACAAATCAAAGATCCTCCCATAACCAAGTAGTGGTGTGAGACTAAGCACGGACACTTGAGAGAAACCATGCCAGATCAAAG
Organism: Struthidea cinerea; assembly: GCA_013397865.1. NCBI lineage: Eukaryota > Metazoa > Chordata > Aves > Passeriformes > Corcoracidae > Struthidea > Struthidea cinerea. The sequence continues at coordinate 159,683 of VZTI01003890.1, read as the reverse complement.
CAAGTTTTCCAAAACAAGTTGTTTCATGCTTACAATTAACTTCTGATCCAGCAGCTACTGCAAGAAATAGTCACAAGTAATCAACTGAACAGACAACTTCTTGCTACATTAGCTAACTATGAAATACATTTTCCAGCAAGCAAGAAGATGGTAAAGAAACACAACAGTGTCAAAACAAATAATTACTAGAGTGCACACACAAGACCCACAAGGCTGTCACAACAGTAGAACTATATCCAACAAGTTGGTAAGACTTTTGTAGGTGGCCAAAAAGACATTACCAATTCTCTAACACATTGCTAACTTTTATGCCCATCAAAAAATAAAATAAAAAGACTAAGTATGTAACTTTTTTCCAGTCTGATTAGATTCAAAAGCCAGCTGAGGCAAGTGGAAGAACTGAAGTGATCACCAATTCGCTACACATGCCCACAATTTCCACTGATACGTATCATGACAAAACAAAAGTACACAAATTGATCTAGTAATATAGATAATGTAGGACTGAATTGTCTATCCGCATCATCCTCACACATCCTTAGGAATAAAAGGCTAAGAAGTATCAGACACAGAATACTGTTAGAAGATCAAACTCCAAATTAAAGATGTCTTTTGAAAACCACATAAAAACAGCAATGGATATCTAAAGGCATGTATTAATATTTTTTTTCTTCCTTTGCCACAAGCAAAGCAGAAGATTTGGTAGCTCTTTACTTTGTTCAACTCAATTTCTTCTGAAGATGAAACAGATCACACCAGATAAAAGCAGTTAAAAAGAAGCAATGTGCACTCGGTATCCCATGGGAGGAAAAAAGCAGGTATCAAACTTCTCAGTACAGGCCACTGCTGCAAAATTATCTGCCAGTGTGCCCCATGCCAACATGTCCTGCATGCAGCTGGGCATCATGGAAGATAACATCCCTACTTCTTATCAGAGGAAGATATATTGTGAACACACTTGCAGATGTATCCTCTGCATCAGAAAACAGTTACACAAAAGGAAATGTTTTAAGTTTTACTCCAGTCTGGAAACCCAAAATACAAAATTGACAGGAAACCATCCTTTATTTATGAAAAAAATATAAACAAGGAAAAGATAAAAACAGACCATGAAAACAAATCAGGACAGTGGATAGACTGGGCATACCTACTTTCCTATTCAGTGGGAAAAGAGCACTCCTGGTATACCAGGACCATTCCCTACTCCAATTTGGTAGCTCACATACGAACTCTGTATCAATTAAGTAGATCTGGGTCGTCCCCACCAAGGTGCAATGGGTGGCTGAGATCTCAGAGAAAGTTAACAAATCTTATATTGTGTTGGCGGTACACTGGAGCATTCACATCTGTCACTGGGTGATGGTTCTGATGGTTATAGGCCTGAGGTCACTGTATTTCACAGGGTCCCATCCCTATAACTAAAAAATAAACTAATTAAAATTAATCACTTGGAGAGACAGGGAGGGGGAGAAGGTAGAAACTTGTTATACCTCCTTCCTATTACAGCCGGGTTCCTACTTGTCTTTTCTGGCAAAAGTGCAGATAGTTTAAGTACATGAATACATTACTAGGTATCACTTGATGACAAGAAGAGCTTTCAGGACAACAGGGGGGCAAATATTCTTCTGAGGTTCATGCTATCACTGTAGGAAAAGTTGTTACTTTTCCAAATCCTGCTGATTTGGAAACTCCCTCAAAATGGATTGCATGAAAATGGTACAGGCTAAACCAGAGGCTACCTAAAGATCGTCCAGATGATGACAGCTGTCAGAGGCTGGAGTCATTCAGAAAGCCCGTTCTCCACTTCAGCAGCCCCATCTGGACAGTGAGGATGCCCGATTGCTCCCAGAGAATGACAGCTGGTTACTGATTGCTAAACAAGGCCATCCCACACAGAGATGAAGTGCCCAATTGTTGTCACTCTGATCCAGTCAGCTGTATCCGAAGCTGTGGCATGGGATGCAGTGAAGGATTTCTTTGGATTTCCAGCTGCTAATGAGCCAGAGCAGAAATCCACACACTCATGTCAGGTTCAGCAATATAACCCCACAGTACTGCTGCCGAGGTATTGGCACAGATCCACAGGGTGCCATGGGCTGGTAGTCTGGTATTTGGAAGACGGCAATACTTCCCCACGCTGAAAATCACTCTGTTAGGGGGATGATGTTATCCACATCACTGAACAAGCGGGCGAAGCACTGAGCAATGCCACTGAGGCAATGCAAAATCATGGCTAGGAAATGAACTCCAAGAAAATTCAGAGAACTGCCACAGGAGGAAAATTTGGCAGGCACTTTACAGAATGATGCCCAAATCAGCTGAACAAATCATACTTTATATAGCAGAAATGCAAAGTAGAAACACAGAAAATTATTGGTCTATGACAGTTTCAGAGGCAATTTATACCATATTTGGCCCAGATATGAAGGTCATTATACAATATAATAGTTAAAAAAAAAAAGGTCAAGTGGAAATGGTGCATTTCTACACTTACATATCCCAGCCGAAACAAAGAGAAAACAGGAGAAAACAAAACAAATTGTCCTAGGTAACAACAGTGTGCCTCTACGTTGGGCACAGCAGTTCCCACTGTATGAGCAATTAACCCAAGAGGAGAACAGATGTTTCACTGATTGGACATCAAGAAATGTGAAAAAAAAACTGCAATGGAAAGCAACATCCTTTGAAATGGCTGAGAAAACCTTCCTAACCTATCAAGGAAAGGGAGGAGCAAGCAATATGTTAAATTAATGGCTGTATCTATTGTGCTGGAAGAATGATCAGCTTAAGAAGTCTTTTTTCTGACTCTTGGGCAGTATACAAAGGTTTCACACCGTACTCTAGGAAATGACAAGCAGATGACTGGATGATACATGGTACACCTCACCAGAGTTTGGAGTATAAAAGCATTGCTTACTTAGCAGTGAGAGACATGTAGATGCCTATACTGCAAATCATGCTGAGCTAGTGGAGGATCACAATGCTGCTGCTGATCAGTTACCTAAGATACATATTTCTGCAATAAATCCTTAGTGAGGATGTGTTAGTTGAGTGGAATCTCCTAAGAAATCAAGTCATTCAGGGATATTTGCTATCTACAAATGGGGGCAAAATAAGAGGCAATCCTTGCTCCAGAGAGACCATTCAAAATGTCTTTTAAGAATACCTGCAAATAACAGAAGCAAGAAAAACTGCCACAACAGCCCTAGGGAAAGGTAGGTAGCCTAGGTAGGAAAGGTAGGAAACCTAGGTAGCCCTAGGTTGCCCCAGGCCACACCTGACAGACATTACACTGGGCCACTTCCAAAAGGCCAGCGTTTTCAGTAAATACTGGTGATGGCAGATACATGTACAATCACCTGACTGTGATTGCCTACCTCCCCTGCCAACCAGAAGGTCATTATGAAAGGCCTTCACTTTTTAAACCAATGGTTAGGTATTCCCACTTGCATTAAATCAAATAAGGGTTGTCATTTCCAGGAGAAATGGTCCAGTTGTGGGATGGTGAACACCAGGTAACATGAGTTTATCACATATTCCTATCAACCTTGTGGAGCCAGTTTAGTTAAGCATACTAAAAGGCTTACTAAAAACCAGTTGTGAATTCTTCCACCTACCTGCCCTTTGGTGGATTTGGCCAACAGTGCATTAATAATTCTGAATAGCAGGGCATGAGTCCAAGGTTACAGCACTTACAAACTATTGTCAGGTCATCACTACACAGCAAGAGACACCAGGTTCCTGTCTGAGCCAGAAGGGAGGGGTGCATCTTGGTACTGGAAGGACAATCTTGTTTACAGTGATCCCTGCCAAGATACTGGCCCAGATGCCAGAAACTATGTCCTTAATTTCAGTACACTTTGCCAATATTCCTTAATATGTTCTGCAGCATATATTTTGCAAAAATTATGCTTCCCATTCCTTGAACGGAGAGCGGATGTGGGCATTCTCCCTGGGAATTCTCACAGTTACATTTAACCTGCAGCGACGTCCGTTGGCAACCTGGGAGTGACAGTGGTGCTCAGTCACACGCGCCCAGCACAGTTTTGGGCACAAAGGACACTTCAGTGGGAACTAAAAGGCCAGTTTTTAGAGCTGATCAACATCCAAGGACAACAGCAAAGGGAGCCCTGAAAATGTTGGGGGGGG
>VZTI01003890.1:0-141978 GCA_013397865.1 Struthidea cinerea | reverse complement strand
TTTTTTGGTTGTTTTTTTTTTCCTTAGGAAAAACAAGATACATTCTCTTTATCCTCTTGCATATATAAAAGTACAGACTGCATCATACACTAGAGAGCTGCATGCAGATTTTACTTTGCAAATGGAGCAGCATGCTGGCAGCAAAAAGGATGAAAGCCTTTGAAGAGCTCTTTTGAGGACAGAAATCAGCCCATGATTTCCTTCAGGCTGCAATTCCATTCATTGCTATTTCCTAGATTTTTTTCTAACGCTCACCAAGATAAATTTCAGTTTAGAAAAAGGGTCCCAGTGAAAAGGATGTATATTATAAAGATATGTAACACAGCTGTTGTTAATGTATACATTAACCAACATGTATAACATGTATCATGTAGCATGTATAATGTTGGTATAAAGCAAAACCCTACAAAACAAATACCTTTATATTGGGGGCTTAATTTTATCCAGGTGAACAGAAATATGCAACAAATCCAGTTACAAAAGCTAGCATCCTTAGCAAAACTTCAACTCTTGTGCAGTAGATGGTCTCTGCAGACTGCAGATGAGGTAAGCTTTTGGGCCACTGCAGTTTATATAATGCCTTTCCCATGTGTGAAGAATGTTCATCTCTACCTCTGGTAGGACAGTACTTAATGAATAAAACAATAATTTATTTCAATGTTTTGAAGAAAAATTATTCATGACATTATCTAGAGTGATGCCATATTTTGCATACCACTGAAACTGGTTTCTAATTGTTTCAGAACAGAAGATGTTTGTTGTTGTGTCTATCTCATCTATTTGTGTGCTGCTATCCCAGATACACACTACCCTTTGAATCTTCAAGTGTAGGAGAAATCTGACATGGCTGAACATATCTATGAGTGATCACTGGTTCCTCGATGCAGGTAATCCAGTTGTCATTAATTCCAATGTGACAACTCAAATAACTGTCCTCGGGAAATTGTGTACATTTCTCCTATGGCTTTTTGTGTCTTTAAATAATCTTACTTTTGCCCTTTTGTCTCTGGGATAGCTAGATAGGTCTCTGAAGGGTTGGGATTTTTCCTGGACTTACCTTTTATTTGTTTGCTTGTTTGTTCTGAGAAAAAAAAAATGTCAGGTGTCTGTGGTAATAACAAAATACTTGCCAAAAAAGTTGAGTTGAATTAGAACTTATATTCCATCCTTAGATTGTCTCCTAAGAATTTCGTGTAGGAAAACAGTGGATTTGCATTCATTGTTCATACTTAATTGTATTAAGCAGTGACTGAGAGTAGATCCCAGCTCACTACTAAATTTTGACATGTTTTGCTGAAAGACCTAATGACTAAGCTGCAGATATGGTCTCTAGTGAGATACATCACTCCGAAAGGCTAATCTCTCTTACAGCAAAATTACTTTTTTACAGAAACAGAAGTACCAGTAAATGAAAATGTTTTAAGAAAGTCTATGAGTAGTCGTTTTTGCTCTGGAGGGTTGTGCTGATGTTACATTATATGCATTTAAGATGTACTTCCACTTTTCCCTTTCAAGATTAAACTACAAAATATTCACAGATTTTAGAAAACTAACCACAAGCACAGTGAAAAGAAGGGAAATCAGGTAGTTCTTTGTTACAAAACCTTGAAAGAAGAGTAGCCATAATAGGAGATGTAAGAAGATAAAGAAGAGTGGTGAAGTCAAATTGTCCTTTGCATATATGTTCCTAATTGACTATACATATAGCTGATTGTTTGCCTAGAACTAGGCAAAATCTGCTAACAAAGTCTACTGAACAAACAACAGTTGTTTAACTTTTAGAATCCATTTATTCTATGCTAACATTGGTTTTTAAAGGTAACTGCATTCAGAATCACATGAACAGAGGTAATTCTTCAAGCCAGAGGAAATCATGCTGTGGCAGCTCTATATAAATAAGCAGATTTTATTTTAAAGTGTAGAAGACAAACACGGAAAAATAAGCACTTGAAAAACTGTCAACATTTAGCTGTGATTTATCTAGGGTAAACTTGCCAGTGTTATGCCAGGCTTAAAGCATTTTTTAATGGTTAGAGTCATGCATCCACACCTTTTGAAAATCCAGGTAACTCAGTTTGTCATGGGATAACTCACAGTGGGTTCCTTACAAGCTAATTATTAGACACAGTCAGTGCAAAATATTACAAAATGTAATATTTTGGATGAGGATGTAGCCTCAAATGAGCATTGAGGGAGATTATTCAGGCACAAATATATAACATGAGCAAGACTCTGTGTGCCATATCAAGCAGTGGTGGGATGTGGGATGGAAGCCAGCTCTCACATTGCTTCACTCAGTAAAATCAATCACCCATTCAAAACTAATGTAAAAGAATGAAGTTATGACACTGGTAAGAGAGGTAGTGAAAGAAATGAAACTGATCTATTTAATACTTACTTAATATTTTAGGTTTATTACTGAGTGTTTAAATACTAACTGAGCTTTTCAAAAGCAGTGTAAAGAAGATAAAACAAATTTTGCCCCCATTTTCTACCATGTCCCACAGAATCTGCTAAAGTCTTCATTTCTCTAAGACTAAAAATAAAGCTACCCAGTTGTGAATTTAGAACAAATTTAACAATCTGCCAAACTCATCATACTATTGCACTTTTATCGAACTATCGATAAGTCAATAAGACCCTGAATTTTAGAAGAGCAAGGCTTCAGTTCTTCATGGAATTAGTGGAAGACACCCCCTGCAAAATTGCTCTCGGGGATACAGGAGCAGAACAGAGATGGAAACTAATGTTTTTCTTGAAACTAAAATGCTTGGGGTTACCATGTGTAAGAAATGGGGCAACAAAGACAGTATAGAAGCATGGCTGAGTGAGGACCTCCTGGTCAAAATAAAGTGTAAGAAGGAAATGCACAGGCAGTGGGTCCAGGTACATGTATCCTGAAAAGAGAAGGCTGATGTACTCTTTTTTTCTTATTTTTCACAGGCTGTTATTCTTCTTACATTTTTCAAGTCCCTGAACCTTAAGACAGGGACTGGATGAACAAAGTCCCATCTTAAGAGAAGGTCAAGTTAGAGACCACCTAAGGAATCTGAATATATACAAGTCTATGAGAAGAAAAATTGAATCCCAGGGTCCTGAGGAAACTGGAACATATGATTACTAAGCTACTCCCCATTGTATTTGAAAAGTCATGGCAGAGAGGTGAAGCACCCAGTGACTGAAGAATAGGGAATAATTCTCCCATTTCTAAAAAGGGTAAAAAGGAGGAATAGTGGGGAATACTGACCAGTCATCCTCACTTTATTACCCAGCAAGATAAGGAACTGATACTCCTGTAAGTGATGTTGAAGTGAATGGAATACAGGAAGGTGATTAGAGACAGTCATCATGGTTCACCAAGAGCAGAATGTGCTGGACTACTCCAGTGGCCTTTAATAATGGAGGTATTATGTAAGTGGACAAGAGAAGACATATTGATGTGTCTACCTGAGCTACCCTAAGTCCTTTGATATGACCCTTCACAATATTCTCTAAATTAGAGACAAAGAAAGGTCCTTCTGTGAAGGCCTGTTGTGGCAGGACAAGGGACAATTGTTTTAAACTGTAAGAGCATAGTTATAGATTGCGCATAAGGAAGGACTTTACTGTAAAGGTGATGAGGCACTGGAAGTAGTTGCCCAGAGAAGCAGTGGATGCCCCATCCCTGGAAGTGTTTAAGGCCAGGCTGGATGGGGTTCTGAGCAGCTTGGTCTAGTGGAAGATGTGAAGGTGGCCCATGGTGAAGGAATTGGAACTAGATGGTGTTTAAATGTTCTGTCCAACACAAACCACTCTGTGATTCTATGGTCTCATGATTCTATTATTTGATTATTTGAAGACTTAGTTAACATATTTTCATTACTCCTCGTTAACCCAGGATTTAGTTGTCCTTTAGAGAGCAAAAGAGACATTAGGAATTATACCAGAAAGATCACAAACTCTGCCCTTCTTCCAGAATGAAGGAGACAGGATCCCACCAACATGGAATGTTTGGAGATGATATGCAAATTGCTCTTTCTTGAAAAGACAGCAGCTAGTTCAGACATCCACTTTCACTCTGATGTCTAACAAAGGAGTCCATGCATTGCTTGTGGTCTCTGAAGAAAGGCATCCAACCATTTTTTTCAGACAGATTTAAATCATCCTCTCTACTCAAAGCCTTAGAAATGCATTTACATCTTAAAACAGCAACACATCTTTCTCCTTCTTGTCATGTATTTACTCTTTTTCCGATTTACTTCCTTTATATCTTATTGATATTTACATGCCAAAAGATTCCCTCTGGAAGTACCTCCAACCAGGTTAAGAAAACAGCAGGAGAAAGTACTGAGATCTGGCAGATGTCCTTTGGGTTTATGTTTAGATATTTGCAGAGGTCATTTTCTCTTAAACAATGATCGCCTATGAAAAAAGACAGCAAGCCACTAAGTGAATTTGGAATATATCAGGGATATGAAGTCCAACAGCATGCCACCAAAACTAAATTTCTTCCGGCTTGTATGAAGAAAACTAAGCAAGATATGTGAGACTATGTGAGATTCCTTCATGCATGATATGCTTATTTTTCTGGTGAGTGGACTCCGGTTTCCAGAAATGGAATCCTTTCTTTTGATCCCACAACAGAGCAGACACAAGACAAAATTTTTACCTTGGTACATTATTCTTCTGAAATAATTGAACGTAAGATTACTAGAGCCAACTAGGTTGTTTTTCATCCGATTTCTAACATTGTGGCAGATGCAGTCATTCATATTATGTATCTGGATTCCTCTAATATGTAAACAAATAGGTTTAACATCCTACAATCCTTTTTTATCTGTAATGTAAACTTAAACCTGATTATAAACTGCCTATTTTCATGTGGAAACACTGGACTAAATATTAGCAAAAATGCAGTTAGTTCTTTTAATGCCTGTCATGGTCAAAAATGCTGGATAGCTTTTCAAAAAATCAGGATTTGCATTTTTCTTATTTGTTGTATTTGTTTTATTTTAATGAAATGAAATCAAGATATCTGTTCCCTTGTGAGATGCCTATCCTTGTCTAGTAGATTTCAATATTTGCCCCCTTGTTTTTTTCTAGTTCTCTTGAAAATAGCAAGGTTTCCTTTTTTGTAAAATTTTCTACCAACCTACATTCTGATAGTTTGTAAATCAAAATTTATATGCAATTCATTCATTGGCTGATAAAAGATCTGCTGTATTCTCTGAGAATAATCTCATGGCAATGAAGACTTGTAATATCTCTCCAAATGTAATTAACATTTGAAGTACAACATTATTCCTATTACTTGAATTACCTTTGGCATTTGTTGCAAATTCCTGAAAGTGAATGAATGATGCAAATGTCAGGATATTTCAGCAGTGCTTTTATATGAAAATACTATATGTATTCATAGCAGGTGTTAGTATAAATACTTGTACTAAATTCCTCAGTCTGTGTCAAAATGGTATTTGCTGTCATTCAGATAAAAACATATCTCCAGTCAATTTCATGCAGGAGAGCTTTAAAGGCTTCCATCATAGCAGCTGCTTATTATGGACGTAAAGTTCAATCAGGAATCACAATTGTGCAAATATAGGTAGACTGCTGATGACAGGCTATAATTGCCTGAGCCATCAGAATAACTAACAGCATTTCTTGTAACTTTGTTTTTTTTCAAAAGTTGGTGAGAAATACTTGATGTAGTCTTATTCAATCACTTCCATGTCATGAATTGTTTTGGAAGAAACCTAGATGCAGCCAAGCCAATCCTCTTTTGCAGATTGTATGGTGTTTCTATTGATGTATTGGAAAAATGCGATGAGGGGTGGGTCTGAAATGGTTCTGGATTGCTCTGGATGTAGCAAGTACAGTGATACTTGTTCAGATGCCCCACAGAAAACAGTAGAGGAGATAGAGCAAAGACAATAGCCATGAGTGCAAAGTTAGAAGAATGGTGCAAGTTGATCAGTAGAAGAAATACTTGTGCTTAAGCAGATCATTTGGATCTTACAGAAGCAAGTAGTGGGGGGAAAAAATACATGTGGATGAATACTGCTACTATACTATCTTGCTTACATTCAGGAGCTGATAGTTAAGTAGAGGTTCAGTAAAACACTTAGGTAGCATCAGTGTCTGTCTTCTTATCAAAGTATGGTATGTCTGAAGCTTCTCTGTGCTCAAGCGATGCTATAGTGATTATATGCAGGTAGGAGGTCACTTGGAAAGTTGTTTTACACTGAAAGTGGCAACCTATAGCATGTATTTTTGATACAGATGTTTTTGTCATGATCCCTTAATTAAAGAAGGAAAGGAAGGAAAAAGAAAGAAAAAGAAGAAGAGAAGGGAAAGAAAAAAAAGGAAGAAAGGAAAGAAAGGAAGAAAGAAAAAGACTACCATGCATTTGAGAAGATACCACCAGTCTCTTTATCCTTAAGTGTATATATGTGTCTTTCACCCTTATTCTAGCACATCAGCCTTTGAAAGGTTCAAGATTCCTGTCTTCCTTTCCTCCTTTCCTTGAGCTCTAATGTTTCCTATAGCTCAAATTTAGTGAATTTCATATGCAACATGAACATGTTCCAGCTCACTCTTTCACTTAAGATTTTTTAGGACATCTAGCTGTTTTCCCACATGGAGGTCAGGAGGCTAACCCTGAACCTCAGTTTGTAATTCCTCTAGGTGTAGTGCTGCACTTAACTGATAAGTCTTGTTCTAAAGATGTGAAATACTGCCTTTGTACAAGTTGTAGTCAGCCAATCTTCCTTTACTTGAACTTTCCTTCACACCACAGATATAATCACAGTTTCAGGACAGAAGACATTAGTTCTGTTAAACCACAATTTCTAGTATCGGGCCTTTTTGTTTGGGGTGTTAGAGGGACAGAACACTAACACAGTCTGTCTCTTTGTGAACTTTATCCTATAGATCATAAAACAGAGTAGCTACATTTCCATTAAAATCTATTAACAGTAGGGGTGGGGTTGCATAATTCAGACATCTTCCCATTAAACTCTTCATTTAAACCATAGCAGAGAGGTCAGTGGGAAATAACAGTGTAGAAGGTTATTCTTGTCATAAATGTGGATTAGTGTGACTATTTACTATAGCCTTCATGTGAGAAATGAAAGAGAAGTGCTGCAAGAAAAGTGTTGCCCTTGGTATACAATGTGCAGGCTTCAGTGAGTAAGAAGGCAAATGCTAATTTTTTGAAGCAGCATTCCTATTGACAAAATTAATAGGAATTAATTGTCTAGTAGATTTCTCGTTGGTTTCTAAAAACAAAACCCAAAAAACATAACAAACGCAAACAAGCCAAAACTGGATGAAACACTATGAGAACTGAGAAATGCTTTGACATTTCCTCAATTACTCTGAAAACATATTTGAAGACTTCTAAATGGTCCCTAATGACTGGTTAGTGATTTTTGCACTAGAGTTCTGGAAGATAAAAAATCAAGAATAACTTCGGTCTAGGCTTTCTCTTAGAATTAATAAAACAGGTTTTCCTCAAGGTGAAATAAATAGTTCTGTTCACACAATACAAAGATTTGAAGTAAGCCTGGTATCACTCCCTGAAAACCCAAAAGCATTTCTCATGCCATGTTGGAAATCAGACTTATTTCTGCCCACAAGCTTTCCTTGGTAAAGACTCTTAAAACAGAGAAGGAGTTTTTGAAAATATAGCTGCTTACAACACTATGAATGCAAAGGAATAGCGATGATTTTGCAGACAACTGTCCATTTATGTCTTTGTCTTCCATGTCTTTGTCTCCTAGACTGTACTAATGATGACAGTACTAGCTTCTATTTATTTTTGAAAAAAAATGTTGTTGTATTTGCTTTTTTGAAATTAAAAGTTGTTATAAATTTTTCATTTCAATGGCGTTGCTGCTCCATGGAAGTTACTTCTGTAACATGGTAAGCCTTCTCTTGTTAAAGAGAAGTGGAATATCTCATATTTGTTCATATCCCATAGACAGGTCCATTCATAATGTAATTTGAAAACTCTTTTACTTAACTAATTAAATTGTGATGTTGTGGATGCCCCACCCCTGGAAGTATTCAAACCCAGGCTGAATGGGGCTCTGAGCCACCTAGTACAGTGAAAGTAGTCCCTGCCGTTGGCAGGGGGATTGGAACTAGATGGTCTTTAATATCTTACCCAACCCAAACATTCAGTGATTCTATTATTCTATTATAAATAGCATTAATAAACTAATAAGCCTGCAGGATAAATGGCAGGTTTCCGTAAGGTTCGGAAGGAGTGGAAATGTGACTGAGGCCAGCTCTGACTCCCGTGAGTACCCCCAAGGTTTGTTCCACTCAGCTGAAATAAACTGCCCTGAAAGCACACATTTCTGAGGCAAGGGGACTTGCAGGCCTTGGATCCAACTTTTAAGGTTAACAACATACCTAAAATACATGTGCCCAACCTCACTCAGCTTTTTATATGTCTCCATAAGTATGACCCACAGTGGAGAATTTTATTCCAGAATCCTATTTAAAAATTCTGTGTGAATCTATGTGGTTATATTGCTGTTCTACATTGAATTTAAACTATAATTTTTAACTTCTCTGGAAATCAGGTGGGCAGATTTCTTCAAGCATACATCTGATATCACAGAATGATCACAGTAAACAGAAAGAAAATCCATCAGCTTCCAGATATCTTTTTAAACTGTTCTTTTCATATTTTTTTTATTTTTAATTGAAATATTTAGCAGATAATCCTGATGTTATACATACTGTACAGACACAGCTATGCAGTGCACACAACTTTCAGTACAGCCTATTTGACACAAGCGAGTATAAAGATAACAAAATCATTAACAGGTACAGTAATTTCTCAGTAAAATCCTAATGTCTTGGTTGTGAAACCTTTAGTAATGTAGAATCATGAAGTGAAACAGCCCAGAAAGCCACCTGTTCCATTACACTGCCACAGAGTGGGGATCATGATATTTTAAATGAATACTCTTTCATTTAAATACTTATGAAGATTATAAACAATACAGTTTCATAAGTAAATAGTGTTCAAATATTATTCTTTAATGCTCTGAAGTTCACGAACCCCTAAAGCCACTAAAGAAAACTGGAGTGATTTAGGATAATCCTTACCAGATAAAGGCTGTCATAAGTCCGCTGATCTTAACAGATGTACATCACAATCTATCAGAGGATGCTTTGATCTGCCATAGACAAAGAAAGGAAAACAAATATGAAATCTGAATGCTTGCAAGCAGCAGCTGACAGAGGCCCAGACAAAAGAAAATGTAACTTTTTTTCATTATGTTGGATTCTTTTCACTGAAGGGGAAACAAAGAAATAGCAAGCTATTCCTTGCATAAATAATCTTATCCAGAGTTGTGCAGGACAGCAGCATCCAGATGACCTACTGGGGAGCCTTGTGGTGCATCCCAAGGCTCCCCTGTGATCACCTAGCCTGGAGACCTGTCTGCAGTGCCACAGTTCCCACTGGTGGATATTCTTAAATCAAAACAAGGATAATGTATGGAAAGTTGTGTGCACAGCTAAGTTCCTAGATCAAAAATCAGGGAGCAGTTTCAGACTGTTTCAGACTGTGTGGATTGTTGAAGAAACATACAGCAAAGAAAAGTTAGGATTAGATAAAGGGTTTAATTATGTAATGAAGTCCCTAGAAAAATGTCATAAAAGGTGATAAATCTCAAAACTATATGACTTTTCAAGACTTGAAACAAGAGTGTTCTTCCAGTGTAGGAGCTCAGAGCCTTGACAACCTGAAAGGAAGAAAAACTGAAATAATTTCTTGGTTGCAAGTGACGGGGACAGAAATGGACAGTAGCTTTTATTAGGGGAAAGAAATGAGCTACAGCAAATCTGCATCTCCCTTCTACCTTAGCCAGAGCTTGTTCTAAAGGCTCTGAAGTTTGTTGTTACTAGCTAAAGTATGAAAGCAGTATTAGTGATAAATACTATTATTGTATTGATTAGTGATAAAAAAAAACTCAAATTCCAATTTAGTTTGCATGGCTAGAAATTATTAAATTGTTATCTAATATCTTTCTATTTTGGGGGCGAGGGGAGGAAAGGAAGGGTGGCCAAGTTTGCTAGAAAAGAGTTCAAAAGAAGACCAAATCGTTGAAAAGGACATGGTGAAAAGTTTCTTTGACTGATTAGATTCACTGGACATCTAAGAAAAGGACTCTGCCTTGATTAAAGCAATATATTTAATGTGCAAGACTAGAATTCAAACTAGTTAGGAATATGAACTATGTGACTTGAGAACTATGAATGTTTCTGCACTTGGGGCTCTGCCAGTTTCAGAGAAATAAACAGCTCTGTTAGCCAAGAAATAACTCCTCCTCTGCAGGGCTTCATTGGATGAATAACTGTACAAAAGCTTTTGTAGTTTTGTAGTGATTTTCATTTCACAGCAGTTGTGCAGGCGTGTGTATATTTATTAGGGACCTTGGACATTTGTTTTTGAAAGACATATATTTATCTTCTCTTACCTACATCTAACAATGATCAGAATATCATCTTCCTTCAAAGTAAGTGATTTAGGAAGAAACAACTTTTTGGTAAATTTCCATGGCTGTAATACAAATTAACTCATTATTAATTAACTTATTTTTCTTCAGAGTATACCAACACGCAATATTAAAATGTGTTCCATTTATTTCAATATAATTTTAAAAAAATATCTCAGAGGGTGGAAGAACACTGCTCTATTGTATATTGCGGTAGAACTGCAGCATGGGAGCCTAAATGTTCTATGTAATTTTCCTTTTTTTTTTTTTCACTCATAGGAGATAGCAAATGAGGAACTTAAGACAGCCTTTTTACAGATTTTTGACCTCGGCTAGGACATAGTGAATATCACATTCCATGTTTCTAAAAGCAGGCTCTCTGAATTTGTTTAATAATAATCCAGAAAACAGGGATCCTGTGTATACCTCTGATGCTTGATAGAGTGGGTTCCTGCACCTGATCCAGAGGGGAGGGTTACTGTTACAGTTGGCCTCCACTTCAGCAAAGGGAGTTTAGCTGAATTTAGTGCATGCTGATTTTGCAATCAACAGTAGTGATTTTCACAAATTTTTGAAAAATATTTAGACTTATCTAGAAAATTCAAAGATTTTAGTATTCCCAAAGATACCCTATGCCAATACTGGTACCACTACAGTGCTTGTACAAATCCTGGTTTTTCTTTCTCAGTTAAAACTGAGGGAAGAGGGTTACCTGATTTACAGTGCCAGGTTTTCCAGGGAAAGCTGATAAGAAAGCTATGTTTAGTTCCTACCTCTGTGAGTGCTCTTAGCTTGTTTCTAATCAACAGAGTTCTTCCATAGCTACTTATACCAGTGATGTATTTTATAGCTTAGATATTATAATAGCATGCAATTACCAGCTCAGGAGATTTTAGCAGGTCAGAAGAAAGAGTGATGTCACTGGTCTGTGTTGCTGATATGTGTGCCGTGGGCTTCCTGTTGATGCAAGGCAGAAGAGAACATGAGGATGAGATTAAAATTGACACTGGCATGGTGATGTGATTCTTGATGTGCAACTTAACAAACACTCTTTTAACAGCAAATTAAAGGGCAATGTATTCTCAAATTTAATGATACAATCACAAGATTATTTGCCTTGGAGTATATAAATACCTAGTAGTTCTTCTCACGTAGGATTTTGGTTCATTTAATAGATTAGGCAGCAGTTCAGTAATTAGATAACATAATTTACTTCATGGGACTTCCAGTTATGTAAAAATTTAATTGAGGTTTATTTTCTACTTGTCTAAGAGACTTTTGTAGTGGGAACATGACTTTAATAATCTAGAGATGTGTCTTCTCTTGCAAACATTTCTTAGGTAATTATGTCTCTGTTACATTGATGGCATATTTGTGAAAACCAAATGCACATCAGACCCTCTTTATCTCTGTGATTGTGAGCTAAATTCAACCTTGTCATCGAAACCACCCTGTGAAGGTTCATACTGAAGAGCAAATTAATTGTTCAAATAGACTTTCTCTTGGAGAAGCACAGGCTGTGATGGCAACCAAGCTAGAGCTTTTGGCCAAAATGAGAAAGCTTTCCCTCAAGAGCATTGCAAATATCTGCCCACTGAGTAATCAGGCATCTTTCTTTCTTTTTGGAAACTGTCAGAGAGACTCATACTAGTACATTGCTTCCAGGGATCAGGCTTAACCACATGCTGTTAGGAACAAAGCACAGATCACTCAAAAGGGAAGAAAGGAGGGGAAGTAAAGGACACAAAACAGAGAATGGAAGTGAAGTTTTTGATAAGAAGAATGGGAAATGTGATGACGCAAACCGCAAAAGACAAGTGAAGTTTTGATAAAAGGAATGAGAAATAGGTAGGAGTGATAACAGGACAGAGATGAAATGGACAATTCATTGTCAGCTGGTAGGCATGTCATGAGTTTATTCTCAAGGTTGGGAAGTTGGTGTTGTTTTGTTTTTCTCCACCCCATGCACATAAATATGTAACACTGTAGTGCGGTGTCTCTAATGTGGCTGATGCTGCAGTGCAGAACTGTGTCACCCCAGGAGGAGGCTGAGGAGTAGGTGTCACTGACAGACTTGGGAGATGTGGCCAGGGTGGTGACCTTGCCTAGTCACAGGGGACAGGGGTAAGGCAAGGCACTGCAAGCCTGGATCCTACCCTGGGGATTTGGACTTGCAGAACTGCTTCCAGAAGAGGAGAAAAATGTTCTAGGGAGATCTCACATATTTTTATCTCTTTCTTTCTCTCTTCACTTCATCTCAACGTATTACAAAATAAATTACCTAAGATAGGAAAGGTTCCTAAAAACCATTCTTCTAAGTGCAATGGATGTGTGAAAGCTAGTTTATTCATGGTTCAGATCCTGGATGGGACAATGTCGGTATGTTGAGGGTCTTCCAGAATAACTGTTAATTCTTCGTTGGACATAGAAAATCAGGTGGACAAGATTTTCCATGGAGAAGTTTCTGATGCTCTGCATCTCATTGTATATTTGTGTGGGTGGGTGGTATGTGGATGTGTGTGTGTGTGTGTGTGACTAAGTTTTACATAAAGAAAAGCTTAAAAAAACCCTGTATGGCTGTCTCAGTCATGCCAGGGTCGAAGGCTTTTCTTAATACCCTGCAAATTTGAATGCAGACAGGTGTAGCAAGCAAAATATACATTCAGAGAATAAATTGTATTCCTATGTGTAGATGGAGCATTAACTCTAAAACTAGCTAGGAGGCCAACAAAATACGGCAATAGTAGATTTCACTGTCTCAAAAAAGAGATGTCTTGTTAAAACACTTTGTAAAAATCTATCTGCAGGCTTCATAAATTGGCATCAAAAAACTTCCTTTTTGTCAAACAATGTCTGTAACTGTCCTCCCTAATAATGCGCTTTTGCCTAGCCAATAGTGCAATCATGTATTGCTGAGGATTTTTGTTTTACATTACCCATCCAAGCTGTTTTGGGCAGAGGAAGTTTTTGCAATTACAGCAGAGAAAAGGAAGTCGATTTGCTTTGAATATAGGCAGAGACATATGTCCTGGTTTGCAGTATATTCTATTACCATCCTCATGAGCTGTTGAAACCAGGTGGGGCAGTGTTTCCTGGCCTCCTCCCTCTGGACTGTCTTTCTGTTAATAGTTCATCAATGTCTTGCTGCATTACTCACAGATAACTCCCTCTGGACTATCTTCTCTTAATGAGCCCATCAACACCTGACCTCATGACTCATCATCCCATTGTGAGATGCTCCACCCAGAAGGAAGAACCAAGCATTCCATCCTGGATATAATCTGAGATTCCGAACACCACAGACAACCTTTCCACTGGATTTCCCAGAGGACAGGAGCTACACAGCCACCACTGGACCTTCTGAGGAAGAGCAGACCCTTCTACCGGACCACCTCTTTGACAGAGCCACATCCACCACTTCAGGAGGACTGCAGCCACCATCTTATTGGACTTCTACCGCCACCCTGATTAACAGGGTGTCAGGTTGTATCCTGACTCTGTCAGTTTAATCCACTGTTTTCTGCCTTTACTTTTTTTTGATTTCCCAATTAAATTTTTATTCTGACTTGGTGCCTCCCACTGGTTTGTTTTCAAACTAGAATACCATATTAAAAACACTGTTTGACATCTTTACTCTTTTGTAGCCCATGGAATCATCTTTAAGCTTTTTTTTTTCATTTAGTTGCATTTCATGATATGTTAGAGAACTAACCACTTAGTGCTCATAGAGTATCAGGAATCTGTTGCTTTAAACAGAAGAGAAGGAATAAAATCTTCTGCAGAAAGAGATAGCAAGCTATGGAAATGAGAGGGCAAATGGCTTTCCAAAGGCCATGCAGCTTCTAATACTACCGGTAGCATCCATATTTCTTGTATCTTTTAAATCTCACAATAATATCTTTGTCCCCGGGCATCTTACTTGCTGTTTTGATATTTTTTACAGATGTGTTATTTGCCCATAGATTTCCACGTCAGGCAAATCTAGCATCTTCATTTTCTACCCTTGTATTCAGTCCTGTCCTGTCCAAACTGATTCAGCCATCCCTTGAAATTACAGCTATGGATGAAACTGCTAAATTAACCTGACAGTTACCCCTTCATTTTAATAATAATAATATTAATAGTAGTAGTAATAATACTAATACTACTACTACTAATAATAGGAAAAATTTGTTTGAAAAATTGAATTAAACATTCCTCAGCTAGGAATAAATTAGATCATCAACTCCTACTTGTGAAAAAGATTTAAGTAGAATACAGATGGACATTACGCTTGTTATAGATACAATGTGTTTTCATTAAAAATAAAGTGCTGTAACATCAGAAATAAGACTGATATTTCCTTTTTATTACCTAGAATATTTTCAATTGTCCATTTACAGGACAATATTTGGCTCAGGCTCCAGCTACTTTCTTTTTCCCTGGGATGATGTAAGAACCATATCTATTCCCATATCCATATTTAAAATGAATCATCTTCTGAGAGAGTAAGATGAACTATTACAGAGGAAGCAGAAAGCCCATGCCATCACATCTGAACAAAAATATTTTAGCAGGAGGCCAGCAGTACAAAAGAAAAGTCTCCCCAGAGGTTATTGCTTTATTCACAGCTAGAATGACCTAAAAATAACATATTGCTGCATAGAATCACAGCTATATTATTCCCCTTGCAGTGTTACCAGCACTTCAAGCTAAATTAAAGAAGCCATTCTAAATTTAGTTTTCTGAATCTCATCTTTCCTTCTTCTCTGACTTCTGCTTTATAATCTACTCTTATTTTTTTCTGTTTAATTAAGGAAATACTATTTAATTCCCCACATGTCTATCTTGATAATGACATATACTTGAAAAGGCACTTTTTGATGCACACCCTCTCCAGTACTTCTGTTTCCAGAAATTCACAAGGTTTGTCTAGGATCCAGATAGAATCTCAGTACTTTCCTGATTTCTGAGCAGTAGCCTGAGAGAGTAGCATTGGGGTTAATTATAGTATAAACTAGGATTTTCTGACTGGATATATTTTCTCCTATTTTGATTCATAGGATTCACTTACTTAAAATAACACAACATGGTACATCCATTTGTTAAAGGTCAAAATTATTTTATAGTAAATTAATGTCACATAGATTTTTGTGCTAGGCAATTATTTTTAGCGCCTTATTTACTGCTACAATGCTAATGGTAGATAAAAAAAAGGATGTGTATGTTAATTAATGTTCACTGGTTTGGGTTTTTTTTACAATGCATCCTCTCATTTCCAATTTGCATTGTATAATGCTCATCAGTCCATGTCAAGAACCTTATGTGTATCAGAAGCGTCTTCTGGAACATCAGAGGCCGGATTCGGTTGCTGTATAGTATATGTGCAACAGTCATTTTCTGCTAGGAAATAATAAAACTGTGTCATTTGTTTGCAATTGCATACTCACTCATGCTGAGGTGTTGGCTTTAAAGGATTCTTATAAACACGTTTTTAATTTTTGTTGGTTTTTTTATTCAGGAGACCAGAGTTGAGACGCAATAAATAAGAGCTCCAGTCTCTGCAGGACACACAGCTTTGCAGTGTTCTTTGTGCATGTTCATTTACTTCCTCTATAAAAAAGTTTCTAAGAGCCTAAACAAAACCCTGAAGAGGAAGAGTATAAACTTTTCCTCAAGTTAGCAAAAAAACCCTCATAATTTTCTGTCAAAATGCAAACCATGCTTCCACAGAAGAAATAGATAGAGTTTTGGGCAAGACTGGTGGGTAAAGTGTAGAACTTTCTGAGCATCTGTACAGTAATCTCTGAACAAGTTGCCAAAAATAGGAGAATATTTGAACTTGGAGGATATGGTGCATCTATAGCTGTTTGGGTACTATGGACTAATACCGTAATTTTCCCGGTTCCGTGGGTCCTGCTAGCCCACAGAACCTGGGACATTTTCGGTATTACAGTCAGGTGGCAAAGAGGCAAGAAGGAGTTTCTCTTATCATCCTGCTTGATGGTTTATTCCATGGTGTACAGCTGAACTCCAAAGCAAATCTGAAACCCGATCTTGAGGGCCCCCGTTTTTCCCGGGGCCAGGGGGGAAAGGCGGGATTTGGGAATGGGGACCAATGGGAGAATGCCAGGGGAGTGACGCACTATTCCTTCAAATTACTTCCATTCCTGTTTCCAGTGTTCCAAAGTGCTTCTGTTTGGATAGG
Organism: Struthidea cinerea; assembly: GCA_013397865.1. Classification (NCBI taxonomy): domain Eukaryota; kingdom Metazoa; phylum Chordata; class Aves; order Passeriformes; family Corcoracidae; genus Struthidea; species Struthidea cinerea. The sequence continues at coordinate 125,295 of VZTI01003890.1, read as the reverse complement.
GGAAGGAAACATCATGACACTGGCCCCGAAAATCAGCTCTGCTTCTTGCACCAGAGTGAGGCATCTATTGCCAGAAAAAAAACCCCACACAGCAATAACTAATGTATCAATGTTCCAATAGCCATTTCTAAGCAGGTACATTAATTCCTCATGGACATAAATGAAGTATATGGCCCGATTTCCTGCGAATGTTTCACATTGTTTATTTGGTTTTATTTCCAATCCAGACTGCTGCAATTTTGGCGGGGGGAAGAGGGGGAGGACAGAATGAAGATGAGACTGGAATACTAATTTCTTATACAAAGTATGTCCAGCATGTATTAACTGTATCAAAACTCAGGCTATTACAAGGCTGAAACATGAGCTGAACCCCTGTATGACTGAGATGCCATTAAGCTTGACATTTATAGGACTGGCTGGAGTTGGGATTAATCTTTGACTTGACACTCTTGTGAGTTAAAGGGGAGGAAGAGAAGTTAAAAAGAAAGGGGAGAGGGGGTTTGTACTCAGTTACAGCAAATCAAACTGGTCAACTTTTTCCTCAAGTACTAAGCTTGCAGAAATTTCCCAGAACAAGCTCATTGCACTGGTGTGTGTGGAAATGAGAGTAGTATTGAATGAGTTTTCAGAGGCAGACTTGAAGGCTTGTGAAATTATTTGTAAATCCACTCTAGTTTACATCAATCCATTACTCTGTGTTATGACTCCAGACAGAGTTGTAGTTTTTCTTTGTTGAGATGAGAATCCACTATCACCTTCATCATACCCCTGCTATTTATTTAACTTACTGCACTTCCAGTGTTTCCATGGCAATGTTGGGCAATGAAAACGGATTTTAGGGCCTTGGGGTGATTGGCTGAAGAATCAGGATCACAGGCAGTGTTTCCTTCATGGCTTTCAACAGCAGCAAAGAATATTGAAAGGAATGGGCAGACCCAAGAGATTAACGTGCTACTCCAAGGCTGGTGTCACTGGCAGAATTTTGGGGTTTTTTGATCATGGTATGATCTATACAATGCCAGGCCTGCTGACACCTGATGGAATACACCTTTCTCAGAGGGGAAAAAGGGTTTTTGCACAGTAGTTACAAGGGCTTATCAAGAGAACTTTACACTAGACTGGAATGGGGAAAGGAAAAAGACAAGACTTGCCACTAATAAAGAGTGGGGAGGGACATGAAGGTTTGAGGGACTATGTGTTAGTGAGATCCTTCAGTCTTCTCCATGGGGTGTTGGCTGCAGTGGGATGCACTTGCAGTGTTTCTACACCAACATGTGCAGCATGAGTCCCTGAGATACATCAGTGTCATCCCTGGTGGGATGAGTCCTCTGACTGAAGTGCCTTGTTGGAAGATTATATGCTCTTCAGGAGGGATAAGCAGAAGAGGCAGTGGAGGTGATGGTGGTAGGGTGGCATTGTGTTTAATGGAGGGGCTGGAATGTGTGGAGCTCACATTTGGCAATGGCCCAGTTGAGAGCCACTGGATAAGGATTAAGGGACAAGCAAACAGTCCAGATATCATCATGGGAGTCTGCTATAGACCACTGAGCCAGGATGACAGCACTGATGAATTACTTTTTAAGGAACTAAGAGACACCGAATTCAGCCACCCTTGCCCTTGTGGGACAATCCATCTTGCCATATATTAACTGGGAGTAACACACAGGTGGTACAAACAGGTATAACACCTGTGTTATAACTTAACTGGAAGGACATAGACGTGTTAGAATGAGTCCAGAGGAGGGTCATGAAGATGATTACAGGGATGGAGCGCCTTTCCTATGAGGAAATGCTTAGAGAATTAGCATTGTTCAGCCTGGAGAAGAGAAGACTCCAGGGAGTCCTGATAACAGCCTAGTTACTAGAAAGTACCCAATGGGGGCCTATAAGAAAGCTGGTAGAGGGATTTTTTGCAGGGGCATGTAGTGATAGGATGGCTTTAAACTGAAAGATAATTGGTTTAAATTAGATATCAGGAAGAAATTCTTTACTTCGGGGGTGGTGAGGCACTGCCACAAGTTGGCCAAAGAAACTGTGGATGTATCATCCACAGAAGTGTTCAGGGCCAGGCCGGATGGGTCTTTGAGCCACCTGGTGAAATGGAAGCTGTCCCTGTCCATGGCAGGAGGATTGGAGTGACATGATCTTTAAGGTGTCTTCCAATCCTCAGCATTGTATGATTCTATGATTCATGGTACAGGTACTAAAGGAGGGAAATATGAAAGGTGCCCTTCTTGGTTTGTTGCTTTTTAACAGAGAGGTTCTAAGGAGAGAAGTAGTGGCTGGTGGCCATCTTGGATACAGTAACCATGAAGAAATCAAGTTCAAAATCTCTGATGACAGGAGGAAAAGAGCCAGCAAAATGTCAACCCTGGATGAGAGGAGAGCACACTGCTCAGGGAACTAATTAGTGAGATCCCTAAGAAAAAGCTTTAGAAGGTGCTGGGGTCCATCAGTGCTGGTCACTTTTTAAGCACCACTTCCCAAGCGCACAGAAACAGACAATTCCAAAATGTTAGAAGTCAAGCAGGTGAGGCAAAAGGCCAGCTTGGCTGAGCAGGCACCTTCTTCTGGAACTAAGGTAAAAAAAACAAAGTGTATGGCCAGCAGAGGAAAGATCATGTGACATGGGAGGCATACAGAGATACTGGTCACCACTGTAGGGAGAAAATTTGTGTGTCTGAAAGTCTATTGGAGCTGAAGTGGACAAGAATTGTGGGGGACAGTAAAAAGTGCTTTTCATGTGTGTTAATAACACAATAGCAATAGCCAGAAATAACACTGGCCGAAAGACCTGGCAGATGTCATTGTGAGGCCTTTCTTACTGATATTTGGATGATCTTCGGCATCTGGGAAGGTCCTGGTCAGCTGGAAACTGGCAAATTTCCAACTTCCAGCTCAGGTCATTCTATGATTCACAGTTCACTTCCAGGACCCTCCATACAGGTTTAGAATTCTCTCAACCTGAGTGTTATGTAGGATGTGGGCAGATACAAAGACTTTTATTCTTCTCCTATTCTCAAATATTCAAACATCTGTCCTAAACATGTGACTTTTGGACTGCTGCATCAGGATAGACATTTTCTTTGAAAAAGTCCAATGACTAGAAAGAGAATCTGAATCCTTAAAAACTGATTTTCTTTGCTGTATTTTAGTGTGTTATAACCCTGCACAAAACCTGAAGGACATTGCAGAAATAGGATGCAAGCTGTAAATCATAGGAATCTTATTGTAGATGCTAGTAAAAGTTTCAGTAAAGTCACTTAGGGGGCTGTAAGACTGTATTAAATACTGCCCACTCTACTAAACTCTAATGCAGTTAAATATTTCCTGTATTTTGACACATGATTTATAGAGGAACCTGCTATATGGTACAGAAACAAAAATTAGAACTCAGCTTTACAATATGTGAAAAGCAAATCTGGCCTATTTTAGAAATCACCTATCAATACAGAAAACACAGCAAAAATGTAGAACTTACACATTAAATTAATCACTTGCAAAATGAAAAGAAAACATATTTCTAAAGCCACTCAACACAATGCCACTTTCAAAACATAAAGCTGGTGACCAGCATGAAATTTGGCAGGATGTGTTTGACAATGTCATTCTGCCAGAAATATTCCAGTTTTTGCTTCTCAGTGGCAGACAGTCCCAGAAACCTCTGAGAAACTGAGTTCCCAATAGGTAGAAAATGGCTGATGAAGAAGAAAAAAAAGCATGTCCTTTTTAAGAACAATCCCAGTAGTATAGTATATAGAAACTGGAATTAAACACAAGCAATTTTTGAAGTTGAACAATGGCTGTGTTCAGGGAGAGGACTTAGGGATTCAGAGACTTTGCAGCAGATATTTTTTTAATGAAAACTCTTACATGTTCACTTTAGTTCAAAAGAAACTTCTAAACAGAGAAGAGAAAAATTTGATCCATTTTACTCCATTTTAAAGGTAGTAAGTGAAGAAAATAAGCCTCTTTCACAAGCATGTGAATCAGTGAAAATTCAGTGTCTAAAGCAACTTGTTGCTCTTGTTTACTCAGCATGTGTTCTCCTGTTCATGCCATTTATATGTTAACTTTTTCATATCTTGGTGTTTGGTTTGTCATTTAAACTCAGAGAAAATTTGTGTTATTTTGCTAAAAAAGGCATAAAAAATGAGGTACTCTGGACTTTATGATTACCTCCTAAGATGCATCAATTCTTATCTAGAATGATTAGATCTGGTAGATCCTTGCTTTGTTCTTCCCAAGCTCTGTTTACAATCACTGTGACTTTCTTTGCAGGACAACCAAGATATCTGCAGGTCAAAAACAGTAACACGAAATTCTATGAAAAACACAGACATAAGTCTGAATCTCTTCTCTCTATCATATTTAAAATCAAGAGGGATTTAAGAATGAGCAGGAATATATTTTTCCAACGTACTAATAATGCTTTCTTTTTTCTGCCCTGCCTCCTTGTTCAATACGTGTACCTGATTGTGTCAGCAGAATACCTGTGCAGTCTCTGTCATTTGTGTAAGAAAATTCTGTATGACAAGTACAAAATGTGTTGTCATAGCTTGTTTAAATTTTAACTTTGAATCTGATACTTCTTTAAAAAAAATTCCTAGATTCATACGTACAGCTGAAGGAATAGTTTTTAGTAAGCAAAAGTTTTTAGAAAGGGATGTTGCCTATTGCAGCTGTCAGATGCTTTCAGAATATTTCAAAATGGATGTCTGAGACTTGTACAGCACTAAAATCAATGTGCAGAAAAAGAGCAATCAATTCCTGTGGAACAAAATATTTTGCATGCATCTGCTTGTTCATGAGGCTACCTGCTTTTCATGTTGGGTTGGAGTGAGAAGAGTGTGCGCACAGCCCATGTACCTGTATATTAATGGCATGACCTTTGCTACCTTTTGAAATGTTATCCTGGAAACACTTAATCAAAGGATTAAAGAAACCACTGGGCCGCTTCAAATTGATACGGGACAGTTTATAAGAAGGAGATACTCTAACACCAGCAGCATTGTTAAACAGTTACTTTGCATCTCTCCTTACAGAGGAACACAGAGAAGATCAGCTCAAGCCTGAGATCAGTTTACAAGTAATGACAGAAAGTGAAACAGATATGTACAGATTAGAGAATTGCTTCTTAAAAGCTTAGATCCACTTAATGTAGACAAAGCATGCTGCCTTGATGAAATTAATCTGTTAGTCTAAGAGGTTGTAAGTGAGTAAATAAGCAAAGGAGTAGTTGTCTTTTCCTCCTGCTTTGGGATTTGGCTTAGGGGTTTTGAAACTAGAGAAACAAATATCATTATTTTAATTGTTTGAAATAAAAGCAAAACATAACAGTATGAATTAAGTTAAGAGTGATTTATTTCATTTTGGGGGAGTCCTGGGTACCTTAATAAAAACAGGAGGTAAGAAGGGGAAAAAAATATAAAAAATAATGGAGAAAAAGTTAACTTCAAAACCTTCTACACTACTTCAAATGCGATAAAATATCTATCAAGTATCTGAACATGAGTATGATTGCAGATCAAAAAAACCAAATCTGAATTTGAATTCAGAGTTCCTAGCTACTCAGTGTAAGTAGTTATCCACCATCTGCACAGCATCAGCGTGGGCCCATTACTGGATGTGCCAACCCCTAGTCCCTTTATAAGTGGTCATCCTGATACTCATCATATCAAGTGATATGATATGTGAGATCAAGTGTTTATGACATTAGGCTAGTAGTGATGGAGAAGAAGTTTTTGGGGGCAGGATACTCGCACAATGCAAAATTAAGAATCTTAGTGCTGACTTTGCAGCAGAAAAGAGCAGATGTTTGGATTCATGGGGGAAGACGTGTGCTGCAGGCATAAGGCCCCATCTCTCTGCAATCACAACAGATTTGCAGCTGGTCTGACAGTCCTCCTGGAGGTATGGTACAGAGCAGAGAGCTAACCAGCCCATCCATTTTAAAGGCATTTGGAGGCACAGATGAATGACTCATGAGGGAAAACACATGTCCCACTAAATGGCCAGATTTTGCATGTGTGCATTCATACTTGCTATTATTATGTTATTGTCACAATTGCATTATCAATGTTTTGTTTTGATGCCTTGATGGTCTACTGAAGTGGAAGGGGAAATGACTTAGGAATGGTAAGTTGGTTTGAGTCTATCCAGGACTTGATTCACTTCCAGGTTGTTCTGTTCAGATTCAGAACAGCAGGGAAAAAAACAATGTTACAATTATTAATTTTTCAAGACCTGCAACTTACACAATATAGATAGTTTTCTTCTGAAGCTGTAACATTATCAGGAGAAATTATAAGAGAGATGGTAAACGCTTCTGCATACACAAAAAGCAAATAGATTTAAAACCAAATAGATTTCATTGAGGTGACAAAAGTAAGCAGGAATATGAAGAATTCAGTAATGGGTTTAAACACATTCTAGTTAATGTGAGCTTCACCCACCTGCAGAATGTCTTTGGTTTAGACTACCCAGGTATGTATCTGAAGGGCATATCTTTGGGTTGACAAAAGATGACATATTTGACTGGATATTTTGGTCATCCACTTACTCCAGTCACAAAGACCCATACCAAAAATCACTCAAGATGGATGCTGAAAAAGAAACATATTTGATACTCCTATTACCGTCCTAGATTGGTTCTGTGTGGAGGCATCTCACATAGACATGCATGGATAAACCAAAACAGTGGGCCAAAATTATCAAGACTGTTTTTCGTGTTAGCTTTCAGCCTTGCTCACTTCTCTCATACACTTTCTCTCTCCTCATCTCTTTCCACAGTCACATCTACTCCATCTTCTCTGTGCTGTGCCAGTCATGACCAGAATGGGTTCACACTGTCTGCATGGCTCTTGCTGGTGCGTGCCGGTGTGGCTCTCTTGAATGGTATTAACTTGTAGCTCATAAGATAAAAGCTGGAGGTCTCTGTTAGACATCCAGCTCTGTCCTACCACTTTGGCTACAGCAGCAGAACAGTCAGATTACTGAAACTGTTACATAATTGTGTATTAATTACGTGATTCAGGATGCTGAATAAGCCTTCTAAGAAGGAAGTGCAGGAATTTATCAATATATTCCACTATGACCTGTTTCTCTTTTTTACTTCCTTTTCTGGCATTTCTTTCCCACCTCTTTCTTCTGCAGTCTCATCACAGAGACCTAATTGCATGAGGATGAATTGAAATAGGCATGTATGCTCACAGCCCTTCAAGCATTTATCTGCTGCTACAGTTCTTCAGATGTCATGTAAATGCAAAAAATTAACTCCTATTGAACCAGTGTCCATCACCAGATAATGTTTGTTAAATACAGGAAAATTACTTGGATAGTATTCTGGTATTGAATCCAGTATCTTATTCCCTGACCTTGCAAAAAATGCTGACTCACAGCCATGTCTTATTAAAGACAAGTTATGCCCCAGTATAAAGGATAAACCCCTTTATTTGGCAGGGGCTAGCTGTTTATTTTGTACTTTTTGTGTTATTACTAGCATGGGAAACATTCTCTTCCATTGGTTCTTCATTTTTGTAAGTCCTTATCAAATATATAGGAGTTTGTTGTACCTGATAGCTACTTTATGGGAGACAGGGTTTTTTTTCCCCTTTACTGTAAGAGCAGGAGGCTGACAGCTGACTACTAATGGTAAGGCACAATTTAGCTTTGGACGCTAACTGAGTATCCCCAGGTCTTACAAAATAGAGATTAATAAAAATTCTGTTGATAACCTTCTTCCAATGTATGAATTTTAAATGTGAACTCTAGCTCTTATGCCACAAGTAGAAAACACTACAGTATAGTAGAAAATACTACAGAAAATATTTTCCAGTATGCTGGAAAAAACTTAGAAAATGTGATGTTGATTCCTGCAGTCCATAATTTATATACTAATCAGAAAAATAAAAAAGTCAGATGTACTGTTACACAATTCACTCAGCTGCACTTTCCATCTGAGCAAGTAATATGACAGCTGGCTAGAGCAGTTTGTGCCTTGGTAGAATAAAAGGAAGGCTAAAATTGCATTCACAGGTGAAAAGGCATGGGGGCAGGCACACGTGTACACAGACAGATATGCGTGTTCATGTACTATCAGGTTTGTTACATTATTATCTGAAGGAATGAGACAAAATTGCAAAGCTGTCTTGAAGAATAGTGCCTAACTGGGTTATTTGATCTGGCTTTTCTGTCTTCATTGTGAGGTAACACAGATAAAGACCTGTTAAGCCACTCACTCCTGGCTTAATAAGATCTTTTCTAGGAGAAAACCCAAAACACCATCTGGATGGCTCTAAGCAGTATAGAAAAAGTCAACCACTCTACCAGAGGAAACAGAGGATTGAATTTAAAGAGCTGAGACAGAGGAAAAAGGAGGAAAAGACAATGAGCATTGCAAATAAAATTGCTGTCAGTGTCCCGCAGATATATTCAAGTATTCTACCAAGTGCTTTCAAAGAAATAATGAAAAATTAAATAATAATACTGCATCAGACAGACATCATAGTCACATTTCTAGTGGAATGAAATGAATTTTTTAAAAGAAATAATTGAAAACAACCCCTCAGCAATTCAGCTGGTCTGGAAACAACGGCTTTTGTTTACTATTCCTGGCAGCCTCTGGCAGGTCAGTGCAGACAATGCTGAGTCCTGGCTGCCCTCCACAGAACCTTGTTTTTCAGCACACATTCTGCTGATAAATGCTTCCGTGTTGGAATGAAACCCATTACATGGAAGCTAAGACCTCACTGGTGGCTTATGGTCACAGCTTTTCTTCTGCTCAGGAAAAGAGATTATAAAGTGTCAATATTTATACAATAAAAACCAGAACTTCTGTTAGTTAAACTAGATATAGTAGAACAAAAAAATATTGCTATACACTGAGGTGGAGGTAAGGGAGAAAAGTGGGGATCTGTAGAACAACTGCATGTTTTTTTGGGTTTGTGGAGTTTGGAACAAATGTTGCTGCAAGGTTGTGCTAGTGGTGGTGGTGCCCAAACAGCAGCCCAGCACTCCTAGGAGATGGGAGAGCTCCAGGCTCAGAGGCAGCCACATCCCTATGCCAGGATGGCCTAACAAACAAACTGCCCAGGCTTGCTCACACAACGGTGTGAGTGGATTTCTGTCTTTTTTTGGGAGAAGCCACAAGAATGAGCCGCACTGGAAGGCAGAACTGATGAAAGTGTGTGGAATCTGATGATGTTTTCACTTCTGTAGAAATTAAACTTTCACAATCTCTGAAATGCTTTTTCTTTTGGTGACCAACGCAGCAATTTGTAATGTGGTCCACTTAGGCAATATGCTTAAGGAAGGAAATGTGTTGTGGTAAAGGCACTCAACTTTCCATTTCTAGCTCTACTCAGAAATGCCTGTGTGACCATGAGAAGGAATTTTACTCCTCCAGCAAGACTTGTCCTGCATCTTCCACGTATATAATTAAATTTGAATACCAGAAGCAGAGCTCTCTGAATAGCACTGTCAATGCACAGGTCAGCAATTTTTATTTATTCTGAATAGTGGGTGGATGATTTTATGAAAAACACCCAAAACCCCTGCCTAGCCAAACACACCTCCCCCACAAAAAAGAAAAAATTCAAAGGAAAGCGAACAACTCCCCCACCAAACCCCCAAAATAACATCCCAAAACCAAACCAATCACACAACCAAAAAAACCCCATAAAACAAAATGGGCATGAGGGAGCAAAAAATTATTATTTTTCTTGTTTGAAATTAGGAAACTTTTGAAAATAACTTCTTTCCAAAGTCATGGAATTGTTTCTTTGTCTTCTATTTGCTTTTTTTTTCCCTTTCTTATTGTTCCCTAAGAGAAGAGAAGCTCTTTTCTCCCACAGTCTGCACTCAACAAACCTGCCTAATTTAGTTCATACAATCACTTTTGTAGCAAGAGGTGGAGAAAAAGAGCTGTTTTTTCTTTCAGTTCAATGTAGAAATATCAAACTGCTGCTGTGTGTAACCCAGTTGTTACCCAAGCTACTGCTTCAGATTTGAACTCACTGAGCCATATGAGGCAAATTTGTAAAATGCCAAATCTGTACTACAGGACTGTCCCTGGAGACAGAGAGGGTGGCATTTGTGCTGCTGTTTGGGTGTTATCTCCCTAGGAAGAGGAAGATATCCGGCATCACATTTAGATTGATAAATATGATGATAACAGGATAAAAAAATTCCTTGAGCACTGATAGCATGCATTTACTCCTCCAGTCCCATCATGGCTGTCACATCAAATAAAGGAAGCCGAGACAGAGTAGTTACATGGAATAGACTATGTAAGAAGATGAGACAAACAGAAGACTGGCATCCAACTATGTCCTTCAGGAATACAAATTTTCTCCTTAGACACAGGATTCTTCTCCCCCCCAAATACATTCTGTAACACCTCCGGCTTCTGAAAAAGCCCCCTGTATGGGAGGATAAATCACAGCAGTCCCAGCAGCAGTGGACCTGCAGTTTGCAGCACAAATCACAGTGGATTTCTTGAGATAAATCTGCAAATAAAAGAGAGCTGTGCTCTTGTTTCCTCTTCCTAGCACTAACAAAACCCAGTATCGCAAATATAAGCATCTAATGTTTGAAACAGAAAATCACTCAGCCGATGGAGGGATCAGGAACTAATGAAGTAGGAAAACTAATAAGTGCAAATGAGTAGAGTTTCAGTGGCATTTGATTGATAATTTCACCCAACAGATGTTATAACAAAGACACCTGGTAAGAGATCTCTGCTTAGGGGGATATGCACTTTCAGGAAGAGATTTGGCTTTGATATTTTCAGTTTAGGAGAGTATTTTTGTTACTTGGAGGTTAAAAAATACGTAGGATCAGCATCTTTGCCAACATCTGGCTCAAAAAACCAAGCAATCAAAGTTGGTTCAAATCCTGTGCAGGTCTTGACAGCATTAAGCACTTTGACGGTAATTTCTTCTCTCCAAATTATGGGTGTATTTCACAAAGATTAAAAGCAACATTTGCCAAAGCTTATCTGAAGGTAAATAATCAGGTAGCCAGCCAGATGGGAACACAGAGATTTCAAAGAAGGTCAATTGGTACATTTTTATTGCACATTTCCTTGTGCTTGTGTATTCAGTCTCTAATTAGGACGAGATTATGTATGAAGCATAGAGGCAGGTTAATTGATTTTCATATCTGTTTGCCTAATGGTGATCAAAGCTGTGATGTACAAGCTCGGTTAAAACATTCTTTTTTGTTTGTTTGGGGTTTGTTTTGGTTTGGGGTTTTGTTTGTGGGGGTTTTCTTGTTTTGTTTTTCCTGAATGACAGAGTATCCTGGATAAAGGAAAGTTGATGGTTGTTGGGATGCCTCCCAGGGCATCCTCTGGCAGGGCATCGTCTTGGTCCCTGTGGAGACCACCTCCTGTCACTCCATTACGTGCCCTCCAATGGGCAGATGAAACACAATCGGAGGGTGGTTCCATGGGCAGCTCCCAAGTTTAACAACCCCTCCCCTGAAGATCTGCACCTGCCCCTACTTCTAGAATGTTCCCAGTTTCTATGTTCCCCATTGGTTGATGTATGTTGTCTCCTCCCCTGTTCAAAACCCATTGGACGTTTGTAGCCTGGCTCCTCCCATTTCACCTTATCCCATTGGTCCCCATTGTATTCTCCTCCCCTTTTCCCTTCCCTTAAAACTGCCCCCGCAGAGCCACTCGGGGGATTCCTCCTGATCCGGACACTCAATAAACTCGTCCTGGTCACCAGAGGATTCCTCCCTCCTCGTTCTTCCTTTATTCCCGCGGGCTCTCCTGAGAGGGTCGCTGCCAGCTCCTCCGCCAGCAAAGGAGAAAGCGTGCGCCAGCTGTCTGGACCGCTTCTCCGGCAGCGGCTCTCTTCTACACGGCGTCCAGCCTCCCAGCGCCCCAGGTCTCGAGCCTGCAGGCAAGGTCGCCGGCCGACCAACGTAGGGGTTGGACGGAGCCCCTGAGGCGGACAGCCCTGGCTGCGGGATCGAGTGGCGCCCAAACAGGGACGAGAGCGTGTCTCCGTCCCTGCAGACTGACCACCGGACGCTGGGACTTTCCACTTGCACGTTTTGCTGACGCCGCGCCGCTTCGTTAAGCGCACTCTGTTTTAAGAGCTGCGCTCTGGAGCCTGTCACCTGCCCCGGGAGACTTCTCCTTGCACTTTCGTTCCAGAGCTCGACTTTAGGTGAGCACTTTTGTATTTTCCCTTTTGCTGTGGGGCTTTCTTTCGTTCCCCAAAGCGCCTTTTTATGGACTCGGGCTCCTGGGCCATTCTCTTTTGAGTTGCACATTTTGACACAGGGAGGGGGTGGAAAAGGGTGCTGGGTTTTCTTTTGTGCTTCCTTTTTCTGTGTTAGCTTGGTTGTCATTTTATAAGCCGCTCACCATGGGCAACCAGCTCTCAGCATCTGAATGGGGAGTTTTTCTCCAAGTTGTGGGTACCCTGGAGGGGGGTGGATTTAAGTTTTCGAAGAGTTGTTTGAGAAAGTTTGTGAAATGGATTTTTCTCCACTTCCCTGGCACTACAATTGGAGATGTAAGGAAATTATCATATTGGAATATGGTCGGCAACCATTTGCTTGAGCTTCAGAACTTTAATTGTAAAAAGGTCGACAAATTCGCTCCAATTCTGCTCCAAATTAAGAACGCTTTAATAAAAGAACAGAGGAGTAGAGAAAAATCTACGGTTTCGTTTTCAGTCCCCAGTTCACCTGCTCCCTCTTCCCGCAAAACCCCTGTCCCTTCTCCCAACTTTTCTGAGAAGGGGAGATTGAAGAGAGCAAGTAGCCTAAAGGCTGGGGACCGCTACCTGCCTCCCGGCTCTCCTCAATCCTCTCCGCACCCACACTGCTGCAGGACTGATCACCCTGTGGCAGACTCGTCCCTAACTCCTCTTTCCTATCCCTCCTTCCAAAGTAAATCCCCATCCCTAAGAAACAAAAAAGATACAAAAAAAGATTTCGCCATGCAAGCAGAGCTCCCCACTTGTCAAGAGCCTGCTGCACGAGCAGATTTTATGCCCTCGTCGTCCCCACAAAATGGTTGCCGCCATGCGGTATGCCAGACCTCTCCTTCTCCTTCACCTCCTTGTCCTTCTCTGCCCCCACTCTTCTTCCCACAAAATGGCAGCGACCGCATGGCCGGTCCCGCCAAGACCCCTTCTTCTTCTTCCCATAATCCCTTCCTTTCTCCTTCCCATAATCCCTTTTTCCCACCTTTTCCCAGCTCCTCCCAAGACCCTAACTCCTCCCCTCAAAGCTCCTCCCAAGGTTTCAGTACCGCCCCAAAGAGGCGTGACCTTTGGTGCCCCTCAGCCCCACCTGTTGATGACATAACCTGGGAAAACTCGGCTTCCGGTTCTCACGCCTCCTCTTCTGGTTCCCACGCCTGGGATACCGGAAGGGACGCCATTTTTGAACGGAACCCGCAACCCAATCATGTTCCTTTCGCCGCTCCAGGCATTTATAATCCCCGAATAGGTCTCAACCCTCAATGGAGGCCTTTTGATTACAACCAAATGAAAGATTTGTGCAAAACGCAAAAGGAATATGGTAGGGGAAGCCAATACTTTAAAAACTTATTCAATTCAATTTGCACAGCTAATGTATTGGTCCCCTATGATATTCGAAAAATCATTTCCTCCCTCATGTCCCCAACCGAATTCGACTTATGGTTGAGGCTATGGACGAAGGCTTTAGAAGAACAATTGCCTGCCCTATTGAGGGACCAAAATAACGTACATCTAACTATTCAACATTTAATTGGAGAGGGCCAAATTGCAAAACCAAATGATCAGGCCCACCAGATTCCGAGACCTGTCCTGGAATTAATTTGGGGAACGGCGGAAAGGATCTTTTTCAGCATGCCTACTAAGGTATCGGTTTCAATTCCATATCACAAAATTATACAGGCTCCTAATGAGTCCTTTATAGACTTCGTTGATCGCTTATGCGAAGTGGTTGCCAGGCAGGTTCCTGATAAGTCCCACCACGAACAAATCTTAAGAGACATTGCAAAAAGCAACGCCAACGAGGTCTGTAAGTGAATCATTAGGACCCTGCCATTCAAACCGCCTCCAAGTTTAGTGTTGATGACAGAGGCGTGCATGACCCAGGAGGTGGACTCAGAGGCACCAAAGGGAAAGGGGGAATCGGGGACGAAAGTCATGGCCAATGCCATCGGCCAGGGAGAGAGCAGCCCTTCCCCTGATAAACCTGTTTCTATATGCCATCGATGTGGCAAAAAGGGCCACACGGCCAAATTTTGTAGAGCACCTGCTCCCATTCACGCCCCGCAGAGGTCTTCTTTTTCAGGCACACCTAAGGCCTCGGCAGGGGTTTCACCAACAGCGGAGCAGGGAAACTGAAGGAGCAGCGCGGAAAGGCAGCCCCGCGTGACGACACAAGTCAAAAGGCTGCCCTGAGACTTATCGCCACGACAGTGAATTCTGTGCACTTTCAACATAATTTTCATTACACTGTTCAGTGTACCACCAAGCCAAAGCTGCCAAAGTAGCGTGTCTTCATACTTGGGAATCCAGCCTACAACCCTGTAGGTTTCGAAGTAGCACCGACCATCACCGACACGGACTCAGAGGGAAACTTCCACGTGATTGCGAAATGCAATTTCCCTCCATTTATTGTTAAAAGAGATTATCCTATCGCACAGATCTTACCAATGCCAGACAAAAATAAAGTTAATGAGGCCTTCTGGGCTCAGACTGTGGGGGACGACCGCCCCATGCTAACGTGTCAGCTTGCTAACCGAACCTCCTCTGCTTCCATTACAGGTATGATGGACACAGGAGCAGACATCACCATCATTTCGGCAGCAGATTGGCCACAGGAATGGGAACTGCGAACCGACGACAGCCTCGTTTCGGGTGTTGGAGGAGCGGTAACGGCTCAAAAGAGTCAGGATCTTATTCAAATTGAGGGCCCGGAGGGTCAGGTAGGAACTATCCGACCTTTTGTCATTAACTCCGGATTTACATTGTGGGGCAGAGATCTCATGTCCCAGTGGGGCACCCGGTTGGAATTGGCTGACAACCGCCGGGATTTTCAATAAAGGCCACTGTGGAGCGCCCCACTCAGAAGCTACATTGGAAAACAGAAACACCAATCTGGGTGGATCACTGGCCTTTACCAAAAGACAAATTGAGAGCGCTCAACTCGCTCGTGGAGGAGCAATTAGTCAAGGGCAACATCGAGCCATCCAATAGCCCCTGGAACTCCCCCATTTTTGTAATAAAGAAGGCAGGGAAAGACAGGTGGCAACTCCTCCACGACCTGAGGCAAATAAACAATGCCCTTGAGGACACGGGACCTCTGCAACCTGGAATGCCGTCTCCCTCAATGCTCCCACGGGATTGGAAGCTAGCGGTAATTGACATCAAAGACTGCTTCTTCCAAATCCCCCTACACCCGACCGACATGCCAAAGTTCGCCTTCTCTGTGCCATCGATTAACAGAGAAGCACTGATGCGGCGCTACCATTGGCGTGTTCTCCCGCAGGGGATGAAAAACAGTCCAACCATTTGCCAGTGGTATGTTGCTCGCATCCTGTCACACATTCGAAAAATAGCCAAAACGTCCATCATTTTACATTATATGGATGACATACTGGTCTGTTCCCCAACTCCATCATGCCTAGAATGGACCTTGAGCCAAGTCACCAGCGCGCTCAAGGCAGAGGGGCTCGAGATACAGCAGGAAAAGGTCCAGAAAGTCAGCCCTTGGAGGTACCTAGGGCTCTCCATCACAGACAGAACCATCACACCACAACAGGTCGTGATAAACGACAATCCTAAGACATTGCAAGAACTGCACCAATTGTGCGGGAGCATCAACTGGGTGCGGTGCGGCCCCTGCTAGGACTAACCACTGAGGACTTAGCTCCTCTTTTTAATTTGTTGAGAGGGAGTGAGGAGCTCACCTCTCCCAGGACTTTAACACCACAAGCAAAGGACTCAATAAAAAAGGTGCAAGAGGCTTTATCATCGAGACAGGCTGTCTCTTTGTCTCTCTGCCTGCCACGGCCGGCACGGGGGCGAGACCCCGGGCTGCGCAGCAGGGCAGATTTTAGACTACACTTTAAAAGCCGGCTATGCTACCTGTGATTTTCCTTTATCTGGCCGTTGGATCCCTCTAGGGTGTGCAGCACATCCACAGGGATTTGGTTTGGACCCTCGGGACCCCAGAAATAAAGGAGGGCGAGAACGGAGACGCTGGGAGACCTGGAGATGTTTATTCGTCCATCCCCCGCGGCCTGGGGATCGCTCGCTTCTCCCCGTCCCGGGGACTGGGGGGCAGGGCTTACAGCAACAGCCAATGGGGAGGGAGAGAACCCGGGGCTAACCCGATACCTCTGGCACGGCGGGGGGAAGGGAGAAATCATATACATTTGTATAGGGATATCATACACCGAGGGGAACTGGGGAGAACCAATACATATTTGTATACAGATACCATAAACCGGGGGGGTTCTCTCAGGCGCAGGTCTGTGCCCCCAAACCCTGGGCTGGCAGGTTTGCCAGGACACCCCAACAACAGGCCCATTGTCACGTTCCATCTTTGCCATTTAACCTCATCATCTTAGGTAAGATGCCCTACCTCCATGGGCTGATATTTCAATGGGACGAAGAGCAGAGAGATCCCTTGCTAATTATCGAGTGGGTCTTTCTCTCGCACCAGCCATCCAAAAGCATCACAACGCCACAAGAATGCATGGCGAAATTGGTCATCAAAGCTCGCTCCCGCCTCCGTGCCTTGGCCGGATGCGATTTCGGATGCATCTATCTACCACTAACCACCGAGGCCTTGGAACACCTCCTCCAAACCAACGCAGCCTTGCAGTTTGCCCTGGACAGCTTTTCAGGACAAACCTCGATCCACCCACCAAAACATAAACTGTTTAACACAGTGTTCAAATTAATCCCAAAATCCAAACAATCGAATAAACCCTTGGATGCCCTAACCATCTTCACAGACGGCTCCGGAGCATCCCACAAGTCAGTGGTAACTTGAGGGATCCTCACACGCTGAAGTGGGAGAAAGATGTTGAAAATGTGGCCAGCTCACCCCAGGTAGCCGAGCTTGCTGCTGTCGTTAGTGCATTTGAACAGTTTTCTGAACCATTCAATTTGGTTTCAGATTCGGCATGTGTGGCAGGGGTGGTATCCAGAGCAGAGTTTGCAAAGCTCAAGGAGGTGAAAAACCCAACCGTCTATAAGTTGCTCTCGAAGCTTATCAAATTAATCTCCCACCGAGAGCAACCCTTTTATGTGATGCACACGAGATCGCACACTGACCTCCCAGGGTTTATCGCAGAAGGCAACAGGAGGACGGATCAATTGGCTCTCCCCATCGGGAAGGCAAATTTGCCCAATTTGTTCGAGCAGGCCAAGATTAGCCATGCCATGTTCCATCAAAACATCCCTGCTTTGACCCGCACCTTTCACCTTACACGGGAACAGGCTAGGGCGATTGTGGCAACATGCCCCAACTGCCAAAAAATCGAGCTTCCATCTATGGGCAGTGGGGTCAATCCCAGGGGGTTAGGAGCGAACGAGGTATGGCAGATTGACGTGACGCACATTACATCTTTTGGGTGGACCAAATATGTGCATGTCTCTGTGGACACCTTCTCAGGCGTGGTGTTTGCTTCCACTCACACCGGGGAAAAAACGAAGGATGTCANCCGGGGAAAAAACTAAGGATGTCATCAACCATTTGATGCTGGCCTTTGCCACGCTAGGGACCCCCAAGCAGATCAAAACGGACAACGGCCCCGCGTATACATCCTCCAACCTGCAAAGGTTTCTTCAGTCTTGTGGGATCGAGCACAGGACCGGCATCCCGCACTCCCCAAACGGCCGATCCATCATAGAGCGGACGCACCAGACCCTGAAAAGAATCCTGCAGCAACAACAAAGAACTGACTCCACAGAGACCCCGGTTCATCGCCTTGCCAAAGCACTTTTTACCCTTAACTTCCTAAACACCACCTTTGAGGACCCAAATCCTCCGATCATTAAGCACTTTAACGAAAACTGTCAGACCAAATTTCGGCAAAAGCCGAGAGTTCTGATTAAGGACCCAGAGACAGAGAAAATTCAAGGACCGTTCCCCCTACTCACTTGGGGTAGAGGGTATGGATGTGTGTCCACCCCTGAGGGCCCTAGATGGGTCCCGGGAAAGTGAATAAAACCATTCCTAGAGGGCAATAAAAAAGATCCTCCCGATAAGGGAGTGATTTGAGAACGCTCAAGAACAACTTTGCACCTTATCCCCATGTTATTAATATGCTTGTTATTTTTCCCTTGAGTCCCAGGTCCCATGATGTATGCCTCCCTGCTGAAGTTCCTCCTTTTCCTGGCCCTGATTGACTCCCCCCGAGGATGGATCGTCCAGCTACCCAAGGCGAATGTGTGGACCACCTTAGCCCAAGCCATGAACCAGTCCGGACTCTGTCTGGCCATGGCGAGCGCAGAAGATCCAATGTCCACATGCTTGGCTGGGGTCCCCCTGAAGGCTAATGACTACCCCTTTGCTGGTAAGAAGCCTGAGCCAGTCCAGTCGTGGGATGAATGGACGACAATTCTGCCCCATGCAACACAGGAGCCCCAAGAATTGGCCTTAGTGGGCTCAGCTAAATCAACATACTGTATAAACTTCAACTTCAAAGTTAAGGGCAAAGAGTGGCTCACTGTGGCGCGTGACAACACGCCAATGTTAAATGTGAAGCCCCACAATTCGGCTTATAACATCGCAGCTTGGTGCAATGACACTGCTCCAATCCCATCCAAGTCCACTCTGGAACCCAGACAACTCCCTAAAGGAGTGTTTTTTATCTGCGGTGACCGGGCATGGGCTGGGATCCCATCCCGCTTGCGAGGAGGGCCATGCACCCTGGGACAATTGGCCTTACTGACTCCCGACAAAAAGCACTTAATTGACTGGACCTCTGCAAAATGTACCAAATGATCAATTGGCAGCATCCCCGAGGACTGCGACTCCGAAATTATTTCCTGGCCATACTCCAAAAGGGTTGCAGTCTCAATTTTTCTCCCTTGGGTGGCAGCAGCTACGGCTCTTGGCCAAATTGAACATATAGAGTGTTGGATTGGTAGGCAGGCCAACCTGACTTCAAAAGCCCTAAGCGAACTCCTCATAGACGAGGAAACAACCAAGCATGCGACACTGCAAAACCGAGCCGCCATCGACTTTCTGCTTCTCATGGCCACGGCTGCGAGGAATTCGAGGGCATGTGCTGCTTCAACTTACAATCGCACGCCAAGAGCATTATGTCCAAGCTACAGAAAATGAAGGAAGAGGTTGTGCAACTCAAGACAGAGTCTAAAGACTGGTTCCAGAACTTGTTCACCAGCACCAGACTTTTGCCTTGGGGAGCATCCATCCTCAAATCCCTGTTTGAATTTTCCCTTGTCGTGTCCCTTATTTTCCTATCCCTCATGTGTTTTAAGAAATGTTTTTTGTTCATCTTAAGTAATAAAAACGGGGGAGATGTTGGGATGCCCCCCAGGGCATCCTCTGGCAGGGCATCGTGTTGGTCCCTGTGGAGACCACCTCCTGTCACTCCATTACGTGCCCTCCAATGGGCAGATGAAACACAATCGGAGGGTGGTTCCATGGGCAGCTCCCAAGTTTAACAACCCCTCCCCTGAAGATCTGCACCTGCCCCTACTTCTAGAATGTTCCCAGTTTCTATGTTCCCCATTGGTTGATGTATGTTGTCTCCTCCCCTGTTCAAAACCCACTGGACGTTTGTAGCCTGGCTCCTCCCATTTCACCTTATCCCATTGGTCCCCATTGTATTCTCCTCCCCTTTTCCCTTCCCTTAAAACTGCCCCCGCAGAGCCACTCGGGGGATTCCTCCTGATCCGGACACTCAATAAACTCGTCCTGGTCACCAGAGGATTCCTCCCTCCTCGTTCTTCCTTTATTCCCGCGGGCTCTCCTGAGAGGGTCGCTGCCAGCTCCTCCGCCAGCAAAGGAGAAAGCGTGCGCCAGCTGTCTGGACCGCTTCTCCGGCAGCGGCTCTCTTCTACACGGCGTCCAGCCTCCCAGCGCCCCAGGTCTCGAGCCTGCAGGCAAGGTCGCCGGCCGACCAACGTAGGGGTTGGATGGAGCCCTTGAGGCAGACAGCCCCGGCCACGGGATCGGAGGGTTTTGGTTCTTTTCCCCCCTCATAACTGATATTTCATCTGCATGGTGGTTTGTAGCGGCGAGTTTATAGCTTTCTCAGTCAGTTCCATTGAAGCTGTGGCTGGGCAGTTTACTTCCCTTGAGCTGAAATATGTGTCTAGCAACAGACAGCTCTCTTTGCCAACCTAGAAGAAGTACGACGCTTATCTCACCTGTTGTCTGTTCTCCATTTTTCTACCTGCCAAAATAAAAAAAAATGGCTAGGTGTAGGAAAATTTAGTGGAGAATGCTTTATGTACTGAGTCACAGACATTGATGCAAGTATTTTAGCTGTGTTGAGGCTACACAATCATGCAGGAACAATGTAGGTCAATCTGAATGAAATGGTTTTTTACCAGAAGATGAAACCTTAGAAAGGAAGAGTTTGTGACATAATTTAAACTGTTTTTCTCATATAATTAGGATTTCTTCTCAGGAATGATGCAAGTTTTGGTGGTAGTTATCCAAGGTAAAAACATACAGACTAGGCAGCTGTTCGAGGAAAATGTTGGGATGGCAGCTGAAATGCATATACCCCCCCAAACACTCACACTTCAACACACTTCTGTGTGCTCCAGATTTTAAAGCTATCAAAATATTATAAGGCCTTTTGTGTTTTGAGAAATTCGAGTTTATACACTATGATTAAGGAGACGTCCTATAAAACATGGTTATAAATTATTGTATTTGCAACAGTTTTCTGGTGGTTGAAAAAATACGCTATTACATTATATTCACTCCTGACAAAAAAAGGCTGGCTATATTACTGAGGAGAACTGTGCTGAGAAGTCTGCCCTCTGACGCAGTGGTAACTGCAACCACAAATTAATTCTTCCCCAGGCCAGCAAGTGAAATAAATGAGCATTTAAATGTAATACCTTACGGATACTTTTCAGGAGATGAAAACCACTAGCAGGCTAGCACAACTGCTAATCCTTTCCAAGCCTAGGGCAACAGTGAGCATAAATCATCCATAGGATGCTTTGGCATACGTTTGCAAGACAACTGGAAGATCATGTATAGTATCACCTTCAGCTAACCTCATTTCCTTCTCGCCTTAGTGCACTACAAAATAAAAATTATGAGATAACATCTAGAGAATAATCACTTCTTAAAATTTAAATTAGAAGTGGGAAAAACCATTGATTTCAGAATTTGTTTTACAAATTAAAATAATATTCTTCGTATCTTAATAGCTCAATGTGGATCTTTTTAGACCCTTATGCAGTAAATTGGTTGTTACGTGGAATTTTAAGGCAAATTCAATCCCTAAGTGGTTTTGCAGGGCTAAGTACTAAGAATTTATTATTTTAATTAAATTTGTAATCTCATTATTCCAAAAACACTTGAATTTGAGTACTATGTATATATAGTACACTGGATAAATTTTTGACATCCCTATGTTTATTTAGCACAGCAGATCTGCTCCATAAACTGTGTATGTTGTATTAGATACCTAATCTGATAAGAATTTAATTACTTAGATAAGGACAATTCTGTCCTTGCTTACAAATGTGTAACTCCAAAGTGGTTTTGTGTAGTTTTATAGCCTTTAAATGCTAATTTCAAAATCTTTTTCCTGAGCATGGCTGCTGTCTCGGGAAATACAGTAGCATGGGTAGTCTATAAAAACTCTCCTAGTGACAGAGTTTTTGCTCTACTAAAAATGTTAA
Source organism: Struthidea cinerea (assembly GCA_013397865.1). Classification (NCBI taxonomy): domain Eukaryota; kingdom Metazoa; phylum Chordata; class Aves; order Passeriformes; family Corcoracidae; genus Struthidea; species Struthidea cinerea. The sequence goes on along the minus strand of VZTI01003890.1, from coordinate 103,420 downwards.
AGCGGGCTGAGCAAAATTTTCAAACATCAGTTCTGGACCCAATTTGATGAAATTTTGTGAAATAGATGGGCTCAGAAACCTAGTATATTAATTAGAAACATTCCCCAAGTTATGCAAAATACATGAATGAGTCTCTTTTACACTCTTCTAGCTGCCATCAGAAATACATGCCAGGAGCACGCCAAGCTGTTAAACAGGGTGTATTCATGTAAGTGCTCATCCAGCTCTGGCTGAGTCTTGCCCTGGGTAGCATTTTCTTTTGATAGAATGAATTAAACTTTAAATAATGCAGACCTATGCATAAACCCAATGTTTGAAATGTCTTTGTTCCTACACCTTGCTCAAGAGAGCCAGGTCAGCCCACAGAAATTACTTATTTCCTTAATGTATCATACTCCTGAAGCTTGATAAAAAGGTAACTAAAGATAGGATAGATAAAAGCACAGGCTACTTTACACAGAACTAAAAACTAAAAAGTTGACTGCATTTTTCTTTAAACTTCTTTCTATCCATTACGTTTATGCTTTAACACAATAGAGTTGTAAGGAGAAAGACAGTATCCACACCAAATAAGAGAAGGCGAATGCACAACATTCTTCCACACTGAGTGGCAAATTGCACACTGACGTAACATTCAGTTCACACAGCTGAATCACAGTTATCACAGACAGCAAATAAGAAACGTGTATTTTCATGAAGCCCCTGGCTGAAATTCCATCCAGAAGAGTAAGCCTTAAAGTAAATAGACAAAGATAAATTAAACAGAAGAAAACCATATGTTTCTTTGGCACAAAACCAAATCCATGCAAAAGTCAAGAACAGCTTGAGAGCCAATTTCATGCTAACAGGCAAATGCTATTGAAGTATGATGTTTTATAAAAGATTTTCGGAGAGATACTTTCATAAACCTCAATGGATTTGTAAGGTAAGTGTTATTTATGGCCATTTTACAGACAATGCAAATGAATGTCATTAAACTGTTTGTCTCAAGGACATGTTGGATTAAAATCGTGTTGTTCTAATCGTTCTCTTCAAGGCTGCCATATACTACCCCTCTGTATGCTCTAGCTTGCAAAGTTCTGGTCAGAACTAAGATATTTTTTCTCCTGGGCATTTTTGAATATTTGATACGTTTCTGTGCAAAACTCCATGTTTTTTATTAAAGGCAATTTTCATGTCAGGAGTCTCTTACCATGCCAGCTACTGCAGGCAGCTGTGAACCATCCATGTGGCATATCAGAATTACGATCCTGATACACACTCAGTGCATTTTACTGAGTACTCTGGAGATCAGATACACTTCAGGAGTCAATTAGGAGGCAAGAGAGATCTGGGAACAAAGCTATCTGAGGCAGTAACCTGCCTTAAAGTCTTCCCAGGAGCACTGGAGCTGGAAGGAGATGATGAGATAATCACTAGTAAATTCAGCATGTCCTTTCCCTCTTTTGACCAGGTCCACTCCTGAGAAACAATGCAACTTGGCTTCTGTTTTACCCAAGATAGGTATATTTGAAAGTTCAGTTATTTCATGAAGGAATGGTTGAAAAGTTTCTGGCAGTTGCATCACTTAAACTCATTCTTCCTGCCCTTTCCCCATCAATTTTAGTACAAAAGAGGAAGTACTTTCTAATGTGGTCTTTTGTCTTTTCCCCTGCCCTGAACACTGATCTCCTGTTGAGACATAACTGCCACATTCCTCTTTTGCAAAGCAAACGGAAGAACAGTTACTCAACTACAAGCTCTCTGGAAAAATGCTGAAGGTGTTGTGAGGTAAGGTCTCACATTCTGATACCTCAGAATGGATTTCACACGAAAAACCTGTGAAAAATAATGAATTTCTTCTCATGCTGTTCTTGATTAATAGCAGTCCAGCTTGCTGTTGCAGTAGTGATACTCTCAAGGGCTCTTGACTTAGAAATGCAGCAGATGGCAAGAAGATGCCTGCCTGCTCTGTACAATCACTTAGAAACATAACATGTTTCTTCTATAAGGCGTCCTTTCCAAACAGAGATAAATAATTTATGGCAATTTGTCAATCCTTTCTGAGTGCCTGCTCTATGTCTTTCAGCAGCTGCAAATTGTTGCCACGCTAATTATTTCTTTCCCTTTTTATACTAAGATTGCAACAGGCAAGGTGATCAAACAACAGGAATACTTCTGGGCCAATGTCATAGCTTCAGAGTGGGGATTTGATTAATCAGCCTTGTTTTATGTGTTATGCGGAGACATCCATCCTAATTGCTGTAGTTTTTTTGCTGGGAAAACATTTTGAAGTTCAGGATAAACTTTGCAGGGAATCAAAACTGGTCCTAGGAGCTAGTTAATATTTTTTTTTTTCTCTCAAATGTAAGAGTATTTATTGTGCTTTAATTCCTGGTGGCAACTAAGCCCCAGGCAGCCACTCGCTCACTCCCCCACAAGCAGGACTGGGGAGAGAATCAGAAAAATAAAAGTAAAAAAACTCATGGGTTGATATACAGACAGTTTAAGAGGTAAAGCAGAGGCCACACCAACAACTAAATGAGAGAAATGAATTCATTCTCCCCTTCCCCAGGGCAGGCAGGTGTTCAGCTAGTCTAGTCCAAAGAAGGCAGGGCTCCGTCATGGGTAACAGTGACAGAAGACAAATGCCATCAGTCCAAATGGTCCCCTTTTACTTCTTCTTCCTCCAGCTTCACGTACTGACTCTGTATGGTCTGGGATATCCTTTTGGTCAGTGTCAGCTGTCCTGTCTGTTTTTCTCCCAACTCCTTGTGGACCCCCAGCCTGCTCACTGGTGGGGTGGGGTGACAAGCAGAAATGGTCTTCACATTGTGCAAGTGTTGCTCAACAAAAATGAAAACATCTCTGTATTGTCAGCACTGTTTTCAGCACAAATCCAAACCAGAGCCCTACACTAGGCACTGTAAAGAAAATTAACTGTACTCCACAAGTATCTAAACCAGCACAATATTTAAAATATTAATACCTATTATACTAAATACCTCTATACTACACCGAGTATAGAAAAAGGTGTTTCATTTAGCAGGAATGAGCTTTCACTACAATCACTGAAATTGTGGGGAATACTAGGATTAGGGTGTTTTTGTATACTCACTGTGACATTGTCTTTATTGGCATGACTGGTCCTACTTACGCACATGGAAAAATGTTGAAAAGCGACAAAGTTGGTTGCTTACAGTGGTGGGAACACAGGCACTTACATGGATCTTTCTTTTCTTTGAGAAGTGGGAGAGTTCTTTTAACCATAAACAACAGAGTAACCGGAGTTGGAAGGGATTTGTGAGGAGCATGGAACTCCTGACTTCACACAGAGGAAACTAAAATTTAAAATGTTATCCAAAGGTGTCTTGAACACTTGGCTCGGGGCCATGACTGTTTTCCTGGGAATCTTGCTCAATGGCTTGATCAATCCCTCAGTAAAGAAACTTTTCCTAATCCTCAATTTGAACTTCTCCTGCTGCAGTTTTAAGTCATTGCCATGGGTTCTTTCACTGGACATCAGAGAAGAGATCAGCATCTCCCTTCCACTCATGAGGAAGGTATAAATAGAAATGAGGTCACCCCTCAGACTCCTTTAAGCAGAAGAAACCTAATATTCTCAGCTGCTTCTCAAAAGGCATGCCTTGTAGGCCTTTCACCACCTTTGTTGCCCTCCTTTGGACACATTCTGATATTTTTATCTCCTTGTTACATTGTGGAGAGGAAAACTCTACACAACGTTTGAGGTGAGGTCACATCAGCAATGGGTGTAGTGGGACAATGGGTTTTGACCAGTCAGCTAGATTGTGCTTAACACACCTCAGGGTACAGCTGGCCTTTTTGTGGAAATACTGTTTTTATCTCTTGCCGCCATTCACCTCAGAAATTGCTGCTTCTCTTCGGGGAATAAACCAAAAATATGATGAGATACCACAGCAGAACATACCACAATGGTTGTACTCCGCTTCTATTCCTGCAGGCATTGTCCTTCACATTTATTTATAAGTTAGTCTGAAAATACCTTACCATTCACTTACAAATCACATCTACAGTGCTTGAGGCCAAATTTTTTGTAATGTTCAGTGACAAAGTATAAAACCACCAGGAACCTGTTTCAGTGATTCTCTGGTCAGTGTCATCCTTTATAGTGAATCCAATGTGTGCAAGAGCCCAGAGATTGCTGTAAATGCATGAGCAATATGTTGCTCCCAAGGGAGCATTTGTTACCTGAGAGGCAGCAAAATGCAGAATTTGAAGTTACCCACTTACATCCTAGTCCATGTGACTTAGCTGAACATGTTAAATTTAGCTAGCTCCAAGACTATCAGAAGAAACTTCCTGCTGTTTTCCCTCTCTTTTACAAGGAATTAGGAGGAGGGATTTTTGGAGCTAGAAATCTGACTTCGTTTTTGGAGGTTCCTAATGCAATTTTCCTGTTTGTTCATGAAGGTCGTTTCCCCTCCACCTCCACATATTGTCAGCATCTCCCACCTCCAAACTGTTGATTTGAGACTGCAAGGCAGGGAAATGAATGCTTATTAGCTGATCCTTTTCCATTACTGGTGAGGGGGAGATAGGGGTTGAGAAGGTCCAACACAGTATTTTTTTCTCTGACCTTACAAATAGCAGGACTGACTGAGACGTGCTTTAGGTAGTGGAAATTTTGTCAGATGCCTTTTAAGTTACAACAATAAGGACAACAATAATTTTTTGTCTAGTGGTCTAGAAAAAGATACCCAAAGTCTCCAGGCAATGATAAAAATCTCTGAGATATGACTTGTATGAAAAATTATTCTCACATTATGATGACAAATTTCTATCTGACCAGTTTGATGACCAGCCTTTCCACAGTTTTGGCTGTATTAAGCTATTTAGTGACAAAAAGGGGGAATTTACAAGCATCTTTCAGTAATATAGGATCAAATTATGTATACATAGGGCTCACTTTCTTCTACTGTTTCAGGAGCATGATAAATTCTGTGGTACTATGTGGGCTGATATGTAAGCTGCTGCCATTACCACAGTTTTTAAAGCAAATTTTTTTTATGAAACCTGGTACAATAATTAGTATACTAAACCTATTAATTAGTTTAAATTTATGATTTATTATAAGTAATTTCTCACTTTATTTGTTGAGAATTCATTGTGGTTTACACATATGCTTCTATATTTAGTTCAGTTATTAAAATAAAGAAATCTGCGTGTAAACATATTTGGGCTACTTGGGTTTAGTAGAAAAGGTCGCTATACTGACATAATATAGTCTATTCTTATAGATCTTCCTTTAAGTGGTCCAAAAGAGTAACTTTATTGTCTTTTGAATATACAGTCCAAAACTTTTGAGTCTCTGGTTGCTTACCATCTAAAAACTCATCACTTTTCCCTAGTCATTCGTGTTCTCCAAACATTTCTGAAGCCTTTCCAAAGCCTTCTAGTTGTCTCTCTGTCGTTCTGTCCAATAAACATGATGTGGTCCTATTGGTTTTCTTCGTTCACATCCTAAAATTAGCCCTACTAGCTTAGGGGAGGTTAATCTTGCTGAGATGAGCTTATCTGCCTGTTTTTCTTTAGGAGTTAATTTATTCATTAGAAATCCAAGGCATCCACTGAAGAAAGTAGGATTTGTTGCAAAATTAATCTTGGATTATGGCTTGGACGCCTTTTTAAAATTCGGTTACATGATTTGCTGGAAATAAAATATTGGAATAATATTGTTTCAAACTTGAAATAGTCTTAGTGATCTTGTGGGCTGAAGTAATATATTATGTTTTACATGCAGAATAAAGCTTATTTCTAGGAATAGCGCCATGAAAAGAAAATCCTGCTAAAATTAAACAATCAAAGAAGATAGGTGAGGTGTTGACTTATGTAATAAAAAGTGGTTGAGGAAAGAAGAGAAAGCAGCAGGACTCTGTGTCGCTGTGAGCGGCACTAACGGCGAAGAATGGTACAACAAATTAGGAGAAATAATAACTCATTTGTTTAATTATAAATCAGTTTATATAAGTTGGGTCGCCAGCATGGCATAAGGTCATTGGTCACTGACCATCTGCCTCCCGTACCAGTTGGCTGAAACCTTTCAGAATATTTTTCCCAGACAGTATCATAACAATACTACACAACAACTGCAGGTGCAAGAGAGAGAAAGCTTGCTTACAGAACTGTAGCACTGTTTTTCATAGTTGCTGTGAGAAACTGAGCTTTCACAGAGTGCTGCAGAAAGCTGGAAAATTTCTCTGCTAACACTTCTCAGTGTTCACAACTCTGCATGAAGCAAATTAATTCATGCTGGAATTTCAGGCTTCTGGAGAAATTGAATTGCCCAATTCCTAACCAGCACAGCTCCCTTCCATGTAAATTCTTTACTTTGTGTTTAATCTTCCATTTTTAGTATAATTTGTTCTATATGGAAGTCCAAATTTAAACTTCTATGTACTTTAAATATTTTTGGTTTTTTCAATTATTCTACAAAAGCGTTTTTCTTTGTATTACTTTGAGGAAAGCAACATGCAGCTATCAAAATTCCTTTTTCTTGTGTTTGAGAATATAATTTACTCTTGTCCCCCAACTGTTTTATTTTTTTTTCTGTTTACTTTCCATAGAAGTGATGCTTGAGACTATGCCACTACTGCATCTATGAAACACAAAAATACTTCATTCCTTTTGTGGGATAAACTTAAGAATACACTATACTACTTGAAGAGTATATCAAGACCACCAGCTTTTAAACAATGTGTAGTACTAAAGCTAAAATTCAGTCAAGGACGAATCTTCAAGACTAAAGACACAAATAGATAATGAGCTAATTTAAACATTAATTCTAACATTTTTTGGGTTTTGAGTAAGTTAGGAAATGAAAAACGCATTCCAGATCTTAATCTAGCATTTCCACATGTCATTAATACACCAAGATTGTGCCTGGCACAATGGACTGTTATTTTCTCTCATCCAGCTGAGTCTTTAAATCTGACAGCATGAGTGCCATCCATTCTTGTGAAATGGTAGCTGCAAATGCAGAGAAAATGTAAATACCCATTATATGCTGTAAAGGAAGTCTGGGATAAACCAAAGCATTTTGAAAATGGCATCAGTGTTATACTACAAGCTAAAATACAAGCTTTCTACTGTATATATTTCTTTCCATTTTGTTTGTTATAAGGTGCTCTTAAACATTATACATGCAGTCAATATTATGGCATGAATTGTTATGATAATTATTTGTAATTCATAATCTAAAACCTCAGTAAAACAAGGCAATATTTCGGCTGACTGAGAGATGAGCCAAGGAGGTGGTTTCGTCAGAACCTCATTTCCAGAGTCAGGCCATGGTTAAGCAGTATGTTCTTGGTGTGCTTTGCTGAGTTGAAGCCAAAGCACTGTCTCTGATCTTTTAATCTCTGTGCTGTTCTGAGTGTAGGAATACAATGCAGCAGAACTGGCAGATATTGTAAGGTTTCCATTATTTCAAATTATTTTAATTGATTCCTTCTGAGAAGCACTCATCAGATTTTTATCTCAGAATATGAACCCTAACACAATCTGGCCCTGAGCCAGGATATTAAGCTTCAGTTTAAAACCTTATTCACATCTAACTCTTCTGAACTGAACACCTCAGCTCCTTGTTGAAAATACAGTACAGAAAGTGAATTGTCTTGTAGCCTGGAGAGGTGGTTCCTCAATACAAGGATGATATACATTGTGGGGTATCGCTGGAATGTCTAATATGGAAAAAGTCTTTGAGACTTCTATGCCTGTACCTACCTTTACCACCACATTTCTGTTAGCATTTTGTATTTCTGTTTTAAGACTCAACATTGCCATTCTGACACGTATCTGAAAAGATCTGAACCTACCAGTGGAATTTTGATTCTAATGTCTAATTGTAGCTGAAGCGTCTAGAGATCTTTCCAAATAGGCTTTAATACATATAATTTGCTAAAGGCTACCGTGGCGTTTGCAGCTTTTTTTCGATTTAATCACCTCAAGCTTTCTTTCTAGGTAAGGTATTTAAAAAAATTTCCCTCAGCTAGGAGAACTGCCTTCGCTATTTTTTTCCCTCTCTATGGAAGAAAAATGAAAAATTGGCATTCCAGACCTTGTTTTCTACTTAATTCTTCTTTTGATAAGCTAACATGTGGACAGCTCCAAATTACTGCCTTCCCATTACACATGACATGCTGAGGGTAACTTCAGCTAGTGTCTCCTTCCATTCTGACAAGTAAAAATCAAAAAAATCCAGATGATAAAGTTGGTATTTAATACAGTCACAATAAATTGACAGTGATTATGGAAGACTTCTAGTCTCTGTTCTGTTTAATTCACTCACTCTTGCACATGCAAAACTTGCCTATAATATTTTCTATCTCATGCACAAAATTCTTGACTGCATCTTTAAAACACAAATCCTGCTCACTCTATAAGAAGGACCTTGTCCTGGGTTGCAGTGTATTCTATTACCATCCTCATGAGTGTTGAAACCAGGTGGGGCAGTGTTTCCTGGCCTCCTCCCTCCGGACTATCTTTCTGTTAATGGCCCATCAATGCCCTGCCGCGTGACCCACAGATAACTCCCCCCGGACTGTCTTCTCTTAATGAGCCCATCAACACCTGACCTCATGACTCATTATCACATTGTGAGATACTCCACCCAGAAGGAGGAACCAAGCATTCCATCCTGGATATAATCTGAGATTCCGAACACCACAGACAACTTTTCCACTGGATTTCCCAGAGGACAGGAGCTACATAGCCACCACTGGACCTTCTGAGGAAGAGCAGACCCTTCTACTGGACCACCACTTTGACAGAGCCACATCCACCACTTCAGGAGAACTGCAGCCACCATTTTATCGGCCTGCTACCACCATCCTGACTAACCGGATGTCAGGTTGTATCCTGACTCTGTCAGTTTAATCCACTGTTTTCTGCCTTTACTTTTTTTTGATTTCCCAATTAAATTGTTATTCTGACTTGGTGCCTCCCATTGGTTTGTTTTCAAACTAGTACAGACCTTAAGCCTTTTATGGTACTGTCTCATACTAGCTCAAATGGTAAAAGCCTTAATGCCTTTTAAATATGCTTGTGATATCCCCACCATCAAAGAAACTTTTGGCTTCATTAAGTATACTTGTTTAGTGTACAGTATACTTCTCTAGTCTATCCGCCCAAACTCTTTCCTCTGGAGCTCATTACCTGTATAAACTAATTTAAATTGCCAAACTTGTTATGCCAGTGACATTTATAATGCTAAGTCGCTGTTGCAGAGAACTTCAAGATCTATACCTAAAATGCTGCCACTCTCTGATAAAGTAACAGATGTTGGTTTAGCTCACTGTTGGACACTGGTTTTCTGCCTGCTCTGTAGTACATACATGCATGCCTACGTAGAGGAATGCAGTGGATGAACATGCATTGTCAAATGCATATTGGACATGTCAGGAATTTTATGAGGTTCAACTAGAACTGCTTACTCACTTAAATTAATGTCTGCGGAGCTGTTCTTGTCATTTATTTCAAGCTAGCACCCTATCAAAATTTAGAGTAGAAGAGAAATACACTTTAGAAAATCAGAAGGCCCCCAGATTTTCACAAAGAGGCAAGTTTACGAAATCACAAGAACATGTTATAAAGTTCTCGTAACATGTTCTTGTCATTTTGGAAGCTTAGATCAACAGTGTAAGTATTAAGTTTTGCATGATTCCCTATACTAAATGCTCATTTCACCAATGATATACATGCTTCATCTTAGTGATCCAAAAATTCAATTGAACATTGTAATGCCATCAGTCGCTGCACTTAGACATCAGCATCTTGACATCCAACAAACACTGCTCAGAAGTACTTTGAATTACTCTGTGACAACAGTCTATGCCACTAGCTGGTTTTAACAATATCCTAGAAAAATAAATGTGCTAGCTGCAGGCACTGTGAGTGCATCAGATGCAGTGGATAAAGCCTTGGGAAAAGAGGGGCAGGGAGTATCATTCTCGGGTTAATTGCAAGTTTTCTGGCTGATTAAGAAATGTTATTATCTTAGGCACTTGCTCTTAGTCATGGGTCAGAGTGCAGCACTGTATATAGTGTAAGACGTAACTACCAAGGAAGTCTCTGCTGATGAGGTATTTTAGTAGAAGGATCACAAAATTTGACAGAGAATTTTTGATGCCCTCTTCCATGTCGTAATAAAAGAATTTCTGAAATCTGTCTCAGATTCTTCTACAGGTATCTGCAGTATTGCCAGGATAGCATCAGGCAAAACTATAAAATAAAGAAATACAATGATCTTTGATTGTCTATAAAAATTGAGTTGTTTCTCCAAAAGCTTCCTTACTGTAATTTACATTTAATTTTGAGAAAATACATCACTTTATGTTCATGCCATCTATTAAAAACATGACATCTGTTTAAAAAAAATTATGGAAATATCTTTATCTATTCTATCTGTATCACAATCTTTTTCACTATTTGCTTTTCATTCCACTGAAAATGCTTTTACTTCTCAAAATATTGCAAGAGACATTTCAAGTACAGGTATGTCCCTGAAGTGGCTGCATTTTCATAGAGAAGAAGCAATTCGTAAATAATGAACATTACTTTCAATCATAGGAAAGGGGAAAAATAGGCAGTGCTATTATTATTCAATGCTGGCCTGCCTTGAGTGCTAGACTTTTGTTGCTGTAAAGTAGATCTCGAAATCTGTACTGAGTAAATACTTTTTTTTATTGTGTTTGTACATGCTTGTTCTTGAGCTAGGATAAATCACCAAAGCTGTTTCATCTCTTAGTCATCCCACAGATTGGTTTCTTTGGTATACAGCAGAAAATATGAAACTCTTTTAGGATGTCAGAACAAAAAATGCATTCCACTTAAAAGTAATAGAGCTAATTTTATAATGATTTGACTTCATGTGTTTGGGCTGATTTACGCTGAAGAATCTTAAATTTTTCACGAACTCCACCCTCCACCCTCACACCAATTTTATTAATATAAACTTTGTGGTTTACTGAGCAGTTCCAGAAGAATTGGAGCAGGAAGTAGTCCAAAAATTTGCTGATTAAAACAGCCTGAAGGGCCCCAAAATCTCTTGAAATCTTAAAAGTTAGTGAACTTACTGTAAGAGAAGATTTATTTGTTTTGCTGTTCCTAAACAAGCCTTGAAAACTTACTGCAAGAACAGCTGATGGATGTTTGGATGTTTCATTTCTGAGATGCAATTTTTATTATGACATTACTCAACTAATCCCTTTATCTTAATTAAAACTCATCCCTGCTGTTCTGTGTGTGCCATCTAATGTTATTATGAGATATTTCATGTCATAAGTTATTCTCATGTCAAAAGGCAGTCTTGTTCATAATCTGAAAGTAAAAGAAGAATTTCTATGTCAATTTATTGGTTTAGCAAACTTTTTTTAAGACATAGAAAAATGTGAGCTTGCTAGAGAAAATTGAATCCACTACACTATTAAGAGAGTTATATAGCGATGTTTGTAGTGTAATTTAAAAATAGAAAGCATTGGCAGACTGGATTTTTGGCACAGTAAACCCTGAAAGAAATTTCAGTCCTGACCTATATGAAAACAAACCTGCATATTCATCAGCTGTTATACCTCTAGCGAAGGAGCAGCAGGATATTTTTTGCTGCGGATTACAACTTGAATGACACAAATTTTCTTCAAGAATATTTAATTTATAATTAAACACAGTTATATTTAAATATAAGCAAAAATTGATGTAAAATACATTGAACAACCTTGTTTTCCTCGCAGGAAGGTAACAGCAATGTTTAGTGGCTGCACGTTTTCCTCTGGAATGACAGGCTGTGTGAGTCACGTATGCCATGGGCACTGAAAGCCCTGACTGTCCTTGCCTGCCCCCCCCGAGTCTCTCATCACCTGTCCTCAGCCCAGAATCCCATTTCAGTCTCAGGACTGACAGCCTCTGCCCCCCTTATCTTCTGGAGGCTCCTCAGTGGTACCAAAGACAGCATTTCATTCCTGGAGAGGGGTCAGAGTGGACAGAGCTCATCTACAGTAGTCATGGAAGGAAGGCAGAAGCCAAAGAAGAAGGAACTGGTGAGTAGAATGATGGAAAATGGAGTTTATTTTCACTGCTGTTCCTGGTCTATTTCCTAGAACACAATTAGACGATCTGTTTCTGAGAAGGGATGCTCTGCTTTCCCTCTCATATCCCCAGGGGTACGCCACCAGTCTTGACCTCCCCTTCAGCAGCAGCAGTGAAGGATGCCAGATGTTTTCCTACTCTAGGCAATTTGCTGCTTTACTTCTGCCTTCTGCACAGAGCTGCCCTGTTTTGCTGGCAAAATGTTCCCATTTTCTCATCTTCTCAATGCATTCACAAAAGGTCACCACAAACACATAATGCTTCTCTGTGTGAGAAGCTCTCTTTAAGCTCTGTCTACTGAAAGCCCTGAAAAGATGTAATCAGTTACTCACTCATCATTGATGCATAAGTAGGGACTAACGACTGAAAAATCCCCACCATATCACAGTATCATGGTAAGGTAACAGAAGAGGCCTTGCTTCAAAAATGTTGTCCACATTGTCCAGGGAAGAAGGTAAACAAAAATTTGACTGATCAGTGAGAGAAGTTGCAAGCTCCAAATCTCCATTACAGCTGGGAAGGCAGATTACTTTGTGTTTGCCGTTGTGGTGGTATGTACAGCACAGTAACAGCTGTGCTGTTACTGGGCACAGCACCTGGAGTCCTTCGTGGGCATTAGGAAGGCACCTGGGCTAAGCATGTTCTGGCATGTGCAAGTTGTAGCTGGATAACTGCATCTAGTAGCTGTGCCATGTTTTTGTTCATGTTTCTTTTCTTCTGTATGCTGCTACAGAATCCTACGTAAATAAACAACAGTGTTTTCTGCTTTAAACAAGGTAAGAAACTTTCACAGTAAAAGCTCAGATCAGCAGTTCGGCAAGCAGGATATGCGGAAGCACCAGGAGGGTGCTGCTGGGGCTGAGGTTGGCAGTGGAGCGGGCAGGAATACAGGGCGCAGCCCCAGAGTGCTGTGGGACAGGGGACATCAGGGAGCAGTGACAGCAGCCAGGGACGCCCAGAAGGATGACTACACAAGGATAATGAGGCAGGTCCAGGGTGGGTCACAGCCGGATGCAGGAACATGCATGACCAGGCACAAGAACACAGGGATAGTTGCAGGATAACTCAAGCCAGAGATTTTATCCAGAACATGGTGCAGCTCCCAGGAGAAGCAGGGACAGTGTCCCGTGGGGGTTCTCCCAGCTCCTGCTCTGCAGCTATGCTCCCAGCAACTTGGGAGCGCAACTGTGCTATGTCAGAGCTGGCATGAGCACAAATGGACAAACCCTGAGGAGAGGGGATGGATGGGTGGAAGGAGGTTGCAGAGCCTGGTAGTGCACTGGAGGCCAACAGTAAGTGCCAGTATTTATCCAGATGTTGTGCTTCAGCAATGACTAACGTGGTATGCAAGGCGTTCATTTGCAAACATGTAAACGAGCTGATATTGAGAAAGGTAATACCTTTATTTTTGTAAATGTTTGGAATTGTCCAGGATGGATTTTTCAATGGTCCAAATTTCCTGTTCAGTCCCACAGATGGTAGAAGACTGAGAGTGCCAGGAACCAAAGAGAGCAATTTGAGGAATACTAAGAAGGAAATTAAAATTAATAAATCTTGGAAATGTTTTCATGTTGTTAATGAATGAATTAAGTACACCATGAAGTAGGAATGTCTAATTAAATCCTCTTAGGTTAGAGTTATTGCCAATTACTTGGTTTTCAAAAATTGATACAGCTCTTTCAGAATGTGATTCATTTAAAGGACAGCCATTAAAGGTGTGCTGTTGTGGCAGGAATTCTACCCACCAGATCTAAAGCAGTGTTTGCAGCTCCACGTAGTGTCAAATGGTGATTATTCAGAGTAAAAACATGGTGGTGGTTTCACTTCTCGTCTACACCTTCTGTATCCTTTTATTGGATAGTTTGACTGGTAGACAATAAAATGCTTTTCCCTCCTCTTGTTTTATGTCTATGACTTGAAACTTTCTGCACAGGTGCAACAAATTCTTCTGCATTTAGAATACATGAGGCTGGTTTGCACAAAAACTACTGAGTACAAGCACAACATATTCATTCTCAAATTCAGTAATTCTGTAAGTTGTTAAAGAACCTTCTGAGAAATAGTTATGCATTACGGGGCTTTCAAATTCTTGCTTGTAATGAATATGCAAAGGACAACCTGCTGTATATACAGGATTCATTTTGTGTATGACATGATATATTTTGCAGAGGCAAATTAATCAAATATATAAGACAGATAATGCAATTGCATTCCTAAAGAGAAATAAAAAGGTATCTTTTTTCAAGAGTCTGTCCTAATTGGCTACTCCGTCTTTTTGCTTACAGGTCTTCAGGTTGCTCTTTAAATCTTAGAGAAATTTAAACTGAAATAATTAACTTAGTGTCTGAAAATTTATATTCTTTAAAAGCTATAATCGAGCTTTCTGCTTAATATAAATAGGTTGCATGGAGATCTGTTTAATGTTTCACTAGTATATAATTTTAATGCAGAGTAGCTTCTTTACAGGGAGTTCAGCCTGTCACTGAATGTTTAAATTTTCAGTGTCTGTTGTCATGGCAACATGAATTGACTCTGGTACCCACTGTGCTCAACATAAATTAATTTAAAGTCATAGTTTCTTTCTTTTCCTTAGATCTATTGTAGTAAAAAATAGCTATACTGGAAAGAGAATTTAAAATGCAATAATTCTCAGCTAATTATTAGTTTTACATGCAGCATTCAATAAATTGATCTTAATAAAGAATGTATGTATGGAAAAATTTTTCCTCCATTTCTTGTGGAACCATACTTTTCAAATGTTAAAACTGGCACATTTTAACCATTCTTTACATTTGAATTCTTGTGTTTTCAGTTATAGCTCCAGTACTTTCAAATATGCATGTTGAACTGACAAGTAAATTGTTAGTATTTAGGATTTCCTCTAATTTCCTGATTCTTTTTGCAATATTGTCATGCTTCCACAAAGATTACTAACTAATGTTTTATATTTAATTTTATCCTAATATGCTTTATGAGAAAAATCTGTAAAACATAGCTATGTATATATTAAAAAGAATCAGAGAGAGTAATTTCTTGATCCCTTGAGATTCTCGTGGTTCTAAAGTGGATTAAGAAGAGATATTAAATGCATGTGGTAAGAGACAGAATATTGTTCCAGCAGGAATAACAAAATTACTTTTTCCTCTTGATATTTGTAAAATTAGTCACAGCCGAATCTATCCTCTAGGAAAAAAAAATAGCTCTTGATGTATAGTATCATGTAGGGTTCCTCAGTGCAGGAGACTCTCAATGACTCTGGTTTGCATAACATTGACATTTTAAGAAAATCCTGTGGTTTAACCTTCCTGATACAGGTAGGTGTTACACATTTCTTTCCATATGTTTTCTACAGTACAGTCCAATTCTCAGAGGACTAATGCTGAAACATTTCTTTGAAAGAGTTGTGTTTCAGTTTTATTTTATGTTGAAAAGACTATGTAACAGATTTATAAATTGTGTGAACAAAATGCCATCGTTTCTGAAAATGCAGACGTCTCAAAGAAAATTCAGTTTGAGTAAAGTGAGTGTTTTGTAGGTAATCAAAACCTAATTTTTTAGTATTTATCCTGGAGATACTGAAGAAAAGGACATGGTTCTGTTTGAACAATTGTCTTCTAGATACTGAGTTTCACATAATGAAACATTTTACACTGCAATAAAACATGTTTTTCAGATTCTATTTAATTTCTGCATGGAAAACACTGATTAATATTTAGGGCTTTAAAAATTACTGCTGAATTTCAGATGTTGATGTCTAGTTGTGTCTCTATGTGCCTAGCAGTTGTAACATTGCCATATTGACACATACTGTAATGAGACACTTAAGAAAACAGAAATCTGCTGCAGCTCTGCATGTCTCATTTGCACCAGCCTCACATATTCATTAATAACCCAGCAGAGAGAGAAAATCTCAATCTAAGTTTCCTGTGGGGATTTGGGTTGCTGCATATTCTACAAAAATGTTAATGATTGCAAACTCTCCTCATTCGGATTAAATCTTCCGAACACCTCTGTTTCTTAATGAGTATCCTGTCATTCACTGTGTTAAATCTTCTGTAATGAGCTTGAAAGGAGAAAGACTCAGATCACTACTTGCATCTGTCACTGATGGGACAATTACAGTCTTATAAATGACTTCATTTTGTAGTCTGCTTGATTCAAACTGGAAATGAAATACAATTTTCTCATTCCTGAATTACTGAGTGAGGTTTTCTTTCCAGTTCAGTGAGCAGTAAGTATCACAGAGTTCACAATAAAGATAGAGAATCACAAGGGTGTGTTCTTACACAAATGTGGATTTAAGTATCACATCGATAAATGTATTGCATAGCACAGAGCCTTATTTTCAGGTTCACCACTGACACCTCGTTGCTCCGTTGATGAACTTAGTTTGTCTGATCTCTCCTTTCTTTGGTGAGAGAACCAGTTCTTTAGTATCAACCAGGTCTTGCAGTAGGGATTTACAAACTCCCTCAAAACACCTTATAATCTGATATTTTTTCTTTTGTTGCATTACTTTTTACAACACCTCTTGGATCAGGGATCTTTCAGGTGATTGTAAGCTGATATTTTTCTTTAAACTGCTTATTAACCTTAAGTTATCTGTCTGTTACAAGTGGACGTACAGGTGGTATTTCTATGAGATGGGCAGATTGTAATACTGAAACAGTCCTTTTATTACAGATCTTATTTTACTAAATTATTATTTTCATACAGCCAAATTTCCTTTTCAAGAGCAAGGATGATTTATGTAACTCCTGGCAAATAGTGTGTAGCTTATTACATACTTAACTTTACCGAGGAGACAATAAAAACAAATTAGTAATAAAATCTGTTGCATGTTAGAAAACTCATACCATATGCTTCCAGAATAATTCTTTTTATTATTTCTTTTCACAAGCAGAGGGTAGAGTCCAAAGCTTTTCCAGAAA
The DNA here is from genome assembly GCA_013397865.1 of Struthidea cinerea. Taxonomy (NCBI): domain Eukaryota; kingdom Metazoa; phylum Chordata; class Aves; order Passeriformes; family Corcoracidae; genus Struthidea; species Struthidea cinerea. The sequence goes on along the minus strand of VZTI01003890.1, from coordinate 86,387 downwards.
TACAGAATGCTATGGCTAGGAGTATATCCTAGGTTTACTTTTTTAAATGGTTGGCAAAATTTCCTAAATCCTAAATAAACCATTCTGAATGTCTTTGCTATTGCCCTAGATAAACGTGTATTTGAATGTAAGCAGCTAAATCACATAGCAGAAATCAAACTTCCATGAATAATTTCCACTCATTATTAATGGTGGCCAAGACTTGCCAAACCATAGTTCAGTGAGGCTTTTTTGTTGATTTCCAGGGACTTTAGAGAGGTTGATGTTATACTCTCATGCTCTTACAAAAGAAAAAAAAAAAAAAAAAAAAAAAAAAAAAAAAAAAAAAACCAAAACAAAAAACAACCAAAACAAGCATGATAATAAATACTGATGGTTTTGCCTTAGGTCAAGGTTACTGAGTTTTGTAGTATTCCTACTCTCTGCAACAGTCATTGATTATGTTTTAATTACTGCCTAATATTGCTTCCTTCTGATATTTGAAGCATATCAGCTAAAGTAAAAAGGACAATTCAAATTCAGATGTAAGACAACCAATTTATTTGCAACAAATAAAGTAGTCTGCCTGACTGTAACAGTTCCTTAAGAAATTCTTGAAATTTTTATTTATTTTCACACTGATCTTTCTTGGACACTTGCTGATTAATCTATAGTCTCTTGAAAAATTCATGATATATTCTTCTTAATCCTGAACTGCATTTTTACCCCAAAAGTGAGTGAACACAGAGAGCAATAACAACACTTGCCGCTTGCTTTATGGTCTGATTTTTTCTGGCTTTTTCTGACTGGAAAGAAAAAGGAAGAGTCATCTTGATTTTACTATGAGTTTCCTTGGTTAGTTTGTCTGGTATAGCTAAAATTTTGTGAGCAGTGCAGTCAGAAATGCATTTAATGCCTCAATGAATTGAATACTCTTAGGTTGGTAGTCCAAGACGTAATTCAGAACAAGATTTTGATCTTCTATGAAATGAAAAAATCACCATATAAAGTATGGAACAAAAAGAAAAAAAAGTCTGCAGCTGTAAAATCAATAGATACGGGCAGAAGGCGGGGGACTCCTTGTCTGTTTTAGAGTAATGTGTGTGTTGCAGCAATACCTTTCCTGTGTTCATGTTTGACTTCCTATGCATTGAGATTCAGGGTCTCATTTGAATTTTCTTTCCCCTATGTAATTAGCATTTATTTCAGGAGAATGTGTTTAACTACAGGGTTAATTTTCCTCAGATTTCTTTGTACTTGGTCAACCTGATTTTCATTTACATCAAGAACCTCTTGATCCACTGGGTTATTTCCATTTTAAAGGGCTTTTGTACTGTCAGTATGATGGAAAAGGTTGGAGTGCAAGTGAAAAATCAAGGCTAGTGAGGTTTCTGGAAATCTTCTTTGTGTCTTTTAAGGTGATCATCAATAAGAAGGGAAAAGTATTACCTCCAGTTATTTGTTTTTTCCTTCCAAATACTGAAATTTTCTTAATTTATAAGACTCCTAGAAGAAGAAGGCTGCAAAATTATTTTGAAAACTATTAGAAACAGTTTCAGTACTTTCAAATTGAATGACATGCATTAATAAGCATCCCTTTACTTGAAGTAAAAATTTCAAAATGAAGATTTACTCCTGTCACACATGCATTTCTGGCAGTAGGAACAATTAATACAATGCAAATGGGTAAAAGCCAGGAAAGTCCCATTTTCAGTTTATAAGATCTATTTTTACCCTTAAAATTGTGATTGATAAGTCTTACACACTAAAGATGTGAACCTGGGCCCATCACAGACTGCAGAACTCACACAGAATTCATAACCAGATGACAAGCACTTTTTTCCAAAAAGCTAGCCTCACATAGCTATTTTTATCAGAGATCTGTTCAGTTTAATTGGCAGCATCTAAGGTAAATAATGCAACATCATTTCCATAGGGAGATTGTTCCACAGTCTTGCAAACCTCTGGTGACGAAATTTTTCTCAGTGAGACAGTGTGCGTTTCCCTTACAGCCATGTCAAAGTCTTTCTGTTTCAGTCCTTTTAAAGGATTGTTTAATGCCAGGATATTGTCACTGACATTTACAGAAAATATGAAGAATCGGTGATTTTTGTAGAAAACCTAAGAGAGGTAGATACCCATTTTTTATTCATACACTTTAGGAGAAAAAATTGATTGGTAGGAACAGATCAGCAGACCAATCTACTTCTGGCTTCTTTGTCCCAGTTCTTTGTATGCCTATGAAGAGCTATTTGTTGTCTTCTCTATTGTTTTCTTTTATGGCAGTTGTAAAACTTTATTATCCAGAGAAGATGATTTAGTAATATTATCTATAACTAACACCCAGATTCTTGAATACCAGGCTTATCTACAAATAAAATGAGGATATTTGTTTCAGTAGAGACATTGCAATACAAACAGCTGTAAATCACATGGAAACACACAAATATTTAGCAAACTGTTAAATTCCATAGAGAAGAGACTCTGGAATCTTACTAGATGTTAGGATGTATTTCTAACACAATTGGGTCAATATTTACGTTGAAGCCTCTTAAGCAATGGACCTCCATAAATAATAAAGCAGATTCATGTGAATAATTTGAAGTAGTTAAAGCAGATGGGGAGAAGCTGTATGCAGCTATGCTGCAAAGCTTATGATCAGACCTGATAACACTAGGAAAATGACAAAATCTTTGGCAAAGAAAGGCAGCATTCAGGATATCTTCAGGTCAAGTGTCCAAAGCTTTTACTTCTATTTTAAGTAGAGAAGCCTCTGTTTGCAACCAATAGTATAAGGATGAGTTTCCTTCCTCTAGGCATAGTCTGGTTAGCAGTAAAAAATTGTCACTGTGATGTATCCGTATTCAGTGATTTATTTCAGTTTTTAACCACCTTCTCCCACAGAAACAGTGGGATAATAATAAACTTATATCCCAAGGACAAATGTCCACTCTTCAGAAATGTTTGCATCTCAGTGTTGATGTTCATTACCGGTCTGGGTTTCTTGGCTTTCATCCAGCAGCTGGAGACTGTTATCCTGGGACAGAAATGTATGATAATTATATTATCATTTAATTAACATATTGCATGGACTCCAAAGGTAAATGTTGTGTCTGTCCCATTTTCAAGATGAACTGCATGAGTGACCCTGTAATTCAAGGCAGCAGCCTCTGTACATCAAAACCACTACCCATGTCACACTTCAGTATCATGATGGATCCAATCCTTGTTTTACCCAAAGCACTGGAAATACTTTTGCCAACTTCACAAGGACAAGAACAAAATCCGACTGAGAGGAACTGAATTTGTTGTCCAGATAGAGTAACTATGTTTTGTATTTGGTTTTCATTTTCATAGTACTTTAGATAGTACAGCATATTTTGCCAGAATAGCAATCTCTCAATCTCACTCACCTATACATAATAAAAGGATTGCATTCTGCCAAGTATCTGATTCAAAGACAGACAATTAGCTTTTCTGTTTCCACTGGGACAGAAACTGACAGTCATGTCCTTGTCATGTTAAACCAGCTAACACAATATTTATTGCAGATTTGGGGGTATGGGAGATCACATGATTTAAATAACTACATCATTTGCTCTAACCCACTAGTCAAAAATAGTCTTTATTTGTAATATAAATGATCCTACTTGTTCTAACTCTAACGCTAATTATAAAATGTGTTACCATTCAAGATCAAGGAAAAATGTTACCAAACAGAAATACCATTTACACAATGTTTAACACTGATTTATTTCAAAATAGTTGCACAGGTCAAGGAGATATTTTCCATTCAAAAATTACGTATAAATGTCTGTTGTGTTACAAGCCCAGCTGGCAGCTAAGCAGCACACAGTGGCATAGGCGGAAAAATCAAAAGAAAACACGTAAGTTGAGATAAGAATGGTTTAAAAATTGAAACTAAGTAAAATGTAATAGTAATGATAATTTAAAAAAACCCCAAGAAATGCACAATACAATTGCACATCACCCTCTGGCTGATGTCCAGCCCACTTCTGAATTTCCATCAGTGCATTATGAATGGATTAGTAGAAGACGCCTCTACGTAAATTAAGGTGCAAATGAGTCCTTGTGCCAAAGTCAATAATACAGACTTAACTGACAGTAAATTTGAGGTAGAGAGATAGAAAAAATAGAAAAGACTGGTGCAGGGAAGAGAGAGAGAGATCAGCAAAAGATAATCACCACCTGTTGATCCAGCTGTATCCTGTTGGTCCCCCTTCACTCCAGGCTTCTTGGTGTTGGGGGGTCCTAGAGTGGTTCTTCTGTGGGTATCACCTTATACAGTGCGTGTTCTGGTTATCTACAGAGTAGTGGTACATGCTATTCCCATAACTTGGGGTGATACATACATGAGCAATTGCTTCCTTTCCCACAGCTTGCTACAGTGGGAATTTTTGTCTGGGTGCATTAACCAGGATGTGCTAACCAGCCATCACCTCTGCCAGGCCTGGCATTAGCACCTTATTCTTGCAAATTCCTTATCTCTAGTTCCTGCCGTGGTGGCTTATCTTATGGAAAGTGTCTTCTGTGTCCTTTTGAGACAGGGAACTGTACTCTTTAAGTCCTTACATGACCCCCTTCTGGGTCACTCCCCCAGTTTGTATACTGGGCACGATATTTTATGATTGGAATATCCCTTCGGCCAGTTTGTATACTGGGCACGATATTTTATGATTGGAATATCCCTTCGGCCAGTTCAGGTCACCTGTCCTGGCTATCCTCCCTGCGGGCTTCATGTGCAGCTCCTCACTGGCAGAGAATGAGACACTGACAGGTCCTTAGCACTACTTAGCAACAGCCAAAACATCAGTGTGTAATTAACATTATTCTCACACTGAATCCAAAACACAGCACTCAACCAGCTACTAAGAAGAAATTAACTCTCTCCCAGATGAATCCAGGACATCATCAGCCATCGATTTCCATCTCTTTTTCTGTCTATCTCTCACTTAGAATCCCTTGTTACTTGCTGAAAGAAACACAGTGGTGAAATGCTGTAGTTACATGTTTGCAAAGATATAAACGATTTTAAGAGATGAATTTGCTTATGCAGAGATACTTGTAAGGGCCTGAATACTCAGTAAATGAATGTAATTCTGTGTTGTCATTTAGTATATAGGGTTGACTAAATATAGAAGATATGTCCATTAGTTCAACTGACAATAACACAGTTATGTTAGTCATTGGCATCAAAAGCCTTCTGAATCTTCTGTCTATCTCCTGGGTTTTGTTCTTTTCTCTTGCTTCTCATGCTGAACCTTTTTTTCTGCAGTTGGATACCCAAAGAATCAGCCATAAATATTCCCTTTTTGCAGCATGAGCTATTTTATCTTCTCACCTAGCATACTGATTTTGAGGGCTTCTACTGAAATACTGTGCAGCACATAGATCTGTTATTTGAAGTCTCTCCTGTTTTTAATCTGTAATATCCAATGCAAGGCGTGGTGCTGGATTTCAGAACTACAGGCTTCTCAAGCTGGAGCCAGCTTGCAGTCATTAATGCTGTCTGAGGCTTAACCTGAGATTAAGCAAAGGCATAGAATAATTTTAGCAATAACAACAGCAAGAACTACAACCATTACAACAACAACAACAATGATGATGATAATAATGATGAAAAATTATACCTGTAAATAATAAAAATTCTAAAAGAAGCATGGTGCAATGCTTGGTAATTCCTCATTTTGTCTAAGAAGATGTAAGACAATTAAGAGCTCTCAGATACCCGGTAACAGTCCAAGAACTTCTTTCACTTCTATACCACCAAAGGAATACTGACTATTATATGTTCAGTTTTCATTAATGCAGTTGGCAGGATGAAAAGGCCAGAGTCACTGTCCCACACAGATAAGGAGAAAAGAAGCAGAGCATCCCGGTATTGTGCCATTGTAAAAGCCCTAGCAGTTGTAAAGGATATTAATGAGATGGCATAGCCTGTTCTGAAAACAGGCATCGGGTGTCTGCTTTCATGTACCTGATTTATTAGCAACAACAATCCTTCCCATTCCCCAAAAATATGCTCCTTAAAGTTTATAAAGATATTTCTAGAGGGTTTTCCTTTTTAGAATGCGAGTAATGATTCTGCGTCTTGCTTCTCAGTTACAGATCATAGTTTCTCTGTCTCTGTTGTATCTTTGTAGACTGAGTAAAGACCTGCCATGGATGGTCAGTTCCTGGAAACATTTTGCAACAGTTTGGAAAGTACAATTTGGGTGTTATGAGGGGGAAATCCCAAGTCTAAGGTTTGGATAAACTCTGAAATACCAACACAATTATTTAAATCAACTGAAATAGTTTCTGTTACTCCAAGACTCCTTTCACTTCTCCGTTCTTCATTTGCATTTACTTCCTTCTTCCTCAACTGTTCTCTTGCTATTTCTTACTTACATGCTTACAACAAGATTCTTGCTTTGCCAATATACCCTTCAGAGATATTACCTTTGCGACAGATGTTATTCTCAAAAGCTTTCCTTTATATCTACTGCTCCTGGTCTTTGAGACCCTAAGAAAGACCCATTTAAAGAAATTGTGAAGAAAAAACACAGTGACGTTAAACCAGATAAACTTTTTTTTTGGCATAAAATTCAGAGTCCAAATACACAGCTTTAGAAAACCTGGAACCAAATTCAAACTCCTTAGCTGAAGCCACTTTTTGAAAATTGTGATGAACTTTCTGTAGAGCAGGAAGGTATGTTATGACAATACCTTCTGCTCCACAGTTTCCTTTGAATGTTTAGCCATATCCAGTAACTTATCTGTTAGGGCAGTACATATGATTGAAGCAGTATAAGTCTGATAAATTCCAACGTCAGGTTTCTCTGCTCACATTTTTAGAACCAGTTTACATACAAAGCTCTCCAAATATTTTGTTTAACTAATAATTTTCTTTGTATTACATTGTTAAATATAGAATGTATTTTGAAAGCTTTTGCATTTTATTAGGAAAAAACCGTACAACTTACCCCTTTTAATGCTTTTCCCAAACCTGTGGACTGCAAAAGTAATTATTTAGCTGAGTCTCTGTCCATTAAAAGCTAATTGATGCCATCTTGTGGCACTTACAGAAAATGTAAAAGCAATCAACCCACGTTCTTTGTCACACCTTGGATAATTTTGCACCAATTTTTTTTGTGCATCTTCTTTTCTTGCCTTTTCTCTACCACTATGTGCACGCCATTTTGTTATGCCTCAAAGTCTAACTCAGTTCTACAGTTGAAAAATGTTACTTTAAAACCATAATTTAAGAAATCTTCTGAAAGAAAAGTCTGTAATACATATTATGATCAAATTAGACCAGGAAATATAAAGAAAACAGTTGATTTTATGAAACTAAGTTTAATCTTTAACAATTTTAAATTAAAAGAAAAATTATGAAAATACGCTGGTGTTGGCATCACTGTGATAACACAAAGTTTATAGACACATAGATTCAATATTCAGTGGAACTGCTTGTCTTTGATATTAACTGGAATTTCTAGTGGTCTTTGACTTCCAATTTCGTGTCAGAATTAATATGATAAATTTCTTCCTCAGAAAGTTTCATGTCAGATTGGTCATCTCATCTATGGCATGGTTTGATGATTGCAATTTGCAGTGCTACCTAATTGCCATCATGAAATTATTCAAAACATTTGTAGTATGTAATGAAATTTACCTTCCGTCTGTGATTCACAGACATCCCAAAATAGAATGTACGTCCCACTGTGTCACGACATTGTCAAAATTCCTCCCTGACACTTTTATTGTCTATGATTTTAGATATATTCCTGCAATAATAAGGTACCTAGCAAAAGAGTAGGTAGTCAAATAATGTATATTTCCTTTAAGGAGTGTCTGGGAGCCTATGAGACTCAGAGATACCTTATCCCAGAGTAGAGTATATTTTTCGATACTAAATCTATGGAAGAATATCATATGGAGGATTATCTATGGAATAGTTGCAAGAGAAGTACAGAAAGCCTGGCCCTTCTGGGGGCAGATTTGTGACACTCTTTGCGTATGAATTTCCATCTTTTTAATCTTGTCTGTCCTTCTTTAATCCATTTTCAATATCATATCATCCCCTAGTTGTTTCCAGGAAATCCCTTTAAAAATGTGCCTGCTATTCCGGAGCAGTAGTAGAACAGACAAGCCCTGCATTATGTTCATTCTTTTAAAAAAATCTTGAGGGAATGTTGTGAGATGGGGGTAATATATAGTCCCTCTGAGCCCTATCAACATTTTGCTAACACCAGCAACTTTCCAAAGAAAATCAGTAAAAACATTAATTCAGCCAAGGGCACATGGCAGGGGCAAGGGGGGAATGACATTTTCATGTTTCCTCTGGTCAGATCCTACTTCCCTGCCAAGATCAACACACTTTATGTCTCTTTCACAAGGCTCCATAAGGCACAAGACCTCTCCTTTCTGTAATTCTGTGGACCACTCCATCTTTGTGAAAATCACTGCTCTTCTTGGTTTTCCTTCTTCGGAGAAAAAAGCAGCACAGTGTGAACATATGATCTGAAATTCCATGAAACACACAACAGCTAATTCGAAGGCTATTTCAGGTCTTTCTTTTCACTGAACAGCATAATTGCTTCCTACGTAGTTGGTTATATGTCGTTATAATATGGAGAATGTCAAAAGGCGATTTTTCTGATCAGGTCCCTACACTTCAAAACATACTGTATTATCCCATCTTACTTCCAGGAATTTTAAAGCAGGTTCTGATAGACCATTAGACTGCTGAAATTGGTCTGAACACCCAGTGTTCCTTTAGTTCTAGAATATGGATATTCTACTCTAAATTTACATGTTAGTCTCAATATCTAAATTGTGTAAATGGAAACCGAATAATGAAAACTTAATAGCTGGAGTAGCTGCCTTGTGGTACTACAGTCACCATGGGGAAGGAAAGAATTTATTTTTCAGTAGGTTTTTCAAATTCAGGATCGAATATGCAGCCATACTGAATAGGTTTGCCTTCCTTTGTTTATGCTGAAAAGAAAAATCCCATGCGTAAAATGGTTGAAAATAGTAATGAGATTATAATCAGTGTATCAAGTGGAAAATTATGCAAACGTGAGGTTTATTTGTTCTGAAAGTTTCTTTGTAAACCCTTTAATTTTTAATTCCAAGCAATATTTTTCATTAAAAATTAGTCATCCTTTCACAGAACCATAAAACCTTGTACTCCCCTTGAGTAGCATGTCACCTGATCTAACTCTGTGCTCAAAGTTATGTAAATACCTTCAATATGTATAACTAAGGTTTGTCTAACTTAGTCCTAAGGACCTCCAGTGATGGGAACACTACAACAGTACCAGCAAATCTGTTCTGGTTCCTTACAATAATCATTGTTGACCCATTTATCCCACTGTTTAACCCAAATCTTCCCTGCAGCAAACGTGCTAGTCAGCTTGGACAGGTACAACAATTTTTCCATTTCCTTTTAAGAAGAGCCTTTACAAATTTTATCCCCCTTCATTTTTCTTTTCCTGCAGCTACTCAAGCTTCCCCTGTAGATCACACTGTCTTGGCCTTTGAACATCTCTGTATCTCTCATCCTTATTGATCCATATGTACCCTGAAGCATGGTGCAAAAATACTCTGTGAATGCCCAAATACCTCACTACTGCAGTGTACAAGGAAAACATCATTTATTGCTCTCAAATCATCTGTTTCTTTCTGTTGAACCTGTGTTCTTTTTTTTTTTAAATTATATTGCATGATTCATGTGGTCAGCTTTGCAAACCACTATGAACTCACACGGGGTTGTAGGAAACTCTTACATACATGATTGGCTCACATTCTGCATTTGAGCACTCCCAATTTCAGCCTACACACAGGCTAGTAAATTTGGCACTATAGGATTTGTAGCTGCTTTGAAATGTCATCCTTTTTTTTCCTCCAAATTTCTTCCAGTATATAAGATTCTCACATTCTCACAGAGTTATCCTGTGTCCTAGAAAGTCTAGATTCCAGCTCTGTTACATATAATTAAAACCAAAAAGAGCACAGAGTATTTTCAGTAAGTTAGAAAAAAACTGAAATACATTGTATTTGAGAATGACCAACTTTTTTCCCAGTATTTTTGGTGCTGAAAAAGGAACCCTCAATTTAGAGGAGTCTCCATATACAAATTTACAAAGCTGCCTTCCTTTCCTACTCATAACTAAAACCTACTTGTTAGCAGGAGCAATAAGAGACTCTCTAAGCTCTCTTTGGCTTCCACAAATGGAGTGTTTTTTGTACTTCCAGGTTTCACTCTAACGATGCTGAGAATCTCTGAATTTTTTCCCTATAAATTGAAAATGGGATACTGTTCTTTTAATGGGGTAGAGGTTGCAGGAAGTTTGCGCTGTGCTGCAAGTATGTTTGCAAGGGACCAGTTTCATTATTCCCTCATGCTTGCTATGTCAGGGTTTAGCATTACAAAACTGGACAACCTCTGAAAAATTTAAGTGTGGAGTATACCTTTAAATTTTACCAAAGAAAATGGATGTGTCAAGACCCATGTGTCAGCCTTGTTTTAGTGACATTCATATTCAGAGGAGGTTGCATATAGGAAAAATTAGATTTAAAATAGCAAATATTCTCTATGTACAAAAACAATCTGAGGACACCCTGAAAACTTCTTAGAGGTTTTTAGATAATAGCAGAAATCTATTAAGTGTGATATATTTCTAAATTAAGCATTAGGTAACACACATCTAAAGGTATCGTATTAAACAAAACCCAAAACAAAATAAAAATTCTGGAATAATGCAGTAGCTTGCTGACAATAAGTCAGGAAACAATGAATTTTGGATGATGCCAGAACAATGGTATTGTTTCCTGTAAGACAAAAGATCTCCCTCAGCAGAAGAGTGGATCACATTTGTTCTGCATCTGTAGACAATGAGATGTTATGTGGAAGAGTAAGTCACTTCAATCTTCTGGAAGCGATAATCTGTTAGTATTCAATAGGAAAAGGTCATTCCCTCCCATTTTACCACCGTGTTCGTTTTGTCATTCTAACTTTACAAACGTAGTCAATAAAGACAATAAATAATGTTCATTACTGATCCCTTTCATGTCCTGGTCCACACGGTAACTTGTGGGACAAAAGCAGGAAATTAGAAGGTCAAATGATGGCTGACACAAATGTTCTTGGTAGATTATGCAGAATGTGATTATTATTAAATGCTAAGATAGTGTTTTTTAAGTGTTATGAAAGCTTATATAACATAGCCTATGGCATTAAATAAGCAATAAGACAAATGAAATTGGCATGGACTATGCACTATAATTGATAATTTCAGTACAAAATACAAACATTCAATTTAATAAAAACTTTTCCTATTTATGCTATCATTTTAAGTCATCTTTTTGTTTTCTCCTTTAAAGCATATGCATACTGATAGACTGAACATTAATAGTATGAAAAGGAAAAATTAATACAATGCAAAGCAGTCATGAAGTAAAAAAAAAGTCCCCATTGAAGCCAGTAGTGAATTGACAACTAGCTAAGTTTTTCCACCAAAACTCTTCTAATGGAAATATAAAACTGTGATTAAATATTTTTTTTTTGTTGTAACAAATACTCATTTTTGCTAAGACAGCTTTAAATAAATTTTGTCCTAAAAAGCAAATTTCTATATAGGAATTTTTCTTTTTTTCTTCCCTAGAATCTGAAAGACATCTGGATTGAAACTAAAGCAAAGAAGAAAGACTAACTGCTAAAAGCAGTTCCAGAAATGTAATGTGACCTTTTCTTTTTACTTCACAAAAAACTCCCAAATTTTTTCTTGATGTGGTGGTTTAACCTCAGCCAGAAGACAGGCAGCCACGCAGCTACTCACTCATTCGTTCTCTTGCCTAGTGAGACAGGAATGGGAATAGGAAGAATAAAAGCAAGAAAACTAGATGAATCAAGATAAAAATTATTTGACAGGTGAAGGGAAGAGAAAGATAAAAAAGGTGTGACAGAATAGCTAACCGTCACCACCTCCCACAGCAGACTGATGCTCATTGCCAATCTTTGAGTGATGGACACCCTGGAAGTCAAAACCATCCCCTTCTTTCTTCTACCTCCAGTGTTCATCGCTGAGCCTGACATTAATGGGGCATTAAATATCCTTTTGGCCAGCTGGCATCAGCTATCCTGGCTGTGTCCCCTCCCAGTCTCTTGCCCATTCCCAGCCTGCTCACTGAGTGATGGGAGTGCAGAGTGGAAAAAAGAGAAATCCTTGTCACTCTTCACTGTTCAAAAATGGCTGAAGAATTGGTTGTTACTATCTCTGTTTTAATGACAAATCCAGAACAAGTGACGTGAACAATCATACAATAAAAAAAGCTGATTGTTCTTAATAACATATTCCAGCGTGTTGCATGTATCATCTAGGTCTTTAATTTTTACCTTAGATAATGATGACTTTGACAACTTGAGCAAAATATTTTCGTGAAGTAAAATGACCTTTACCTTGCGGTTTTGGATGAAAGTAAGAATGACAACATAACTTGGAATGGGAGCAGAGAGAATTTCACGGAAAAGATAGGGAATTTGCTTTAGTCCATGCGGTGCAGACATACAGGAGGGTGGTGTATTTGGAGCAACAAAATGAAGTGCAAGAATATGGTTGCCTAGTTCTGGAATGAAATACTGTTTAAAGTGCAAGCAATTTAGCAATACATAATTTACAGTTTCCTTTTATCCAAAAGTAACTTGTCTTCCAGTGAATTAAACGGTTTCTCTTCTAATCCTGCCAGCAACAAGAAGCAATTTATGATGGAAATAAAGGCTTCTAAATGAGTTATTGCTTAACAAAACATTAGTATCTTATTTTGCTAAAAGACTGCTAAGAAAAAATAACAGCCGGGTGGAAGATTCTACATTGTGAAATCTGGGAAACTTTTATAACATCTAGTATTTATGTTTTCCATTTTCATACTTGTCCTCATTTGCTACTGAAATGATTGAGTGTAGAAATTCTGCTTGTGAATGGACACTATTACACTCACAAAATTAATTTCCATCGATGCAAATGCCAACATATAAAAGCAAGGTTTCCCTTGCCACTAGGGCACTTGATATCAGATGTTTATATGCAAAATACATGTTAGTTGCAAAGTAACACCTGTCAGTTGAAAGAATGACAATAATGGATGTACAATATCAAATGAAATAATGGGCAATAATAAATGTAAAATATTTGTTTTGCTGAACAGTTTATATCAAACATCTGAACAAAACTTTCTACAGGTTTAATTTGCCATGGAGTAGCAGAAAAGTGTTTTAATACATACATTGCATGGGTATTGAGGAGAAAAGTACTGCTGGTCTCATTATAATGCCTGTCCTGGGAACTTTCAAACTGAACAGGAATCTTCCCCAAAGGCAGTATTTCTATAGGTAATCTTTCAATTCTGTTAAGTAAACATAATGCTTAAAGCACACTGGATCTGAACATGAGATCTAACTTATCTGCTTTAGGATCCGAAGCAGAAATTATTTCAGAAACTTAGCCAAACTCAGACTTCCATGTGTGTTTGTTTAGAGCCTTATCTTTGCCAATGATGAATTCTTGGTAATACAAAGTCTGTTTTTTGAACTCAGAGTATAAGTAACTTAAACTCACTGAAAAATGATGTAGCAACAGTCCAGCAACCTCAATTCATTCTAAAATAATACATTAAGTATGTAAATTATACACCTACACCAAGTTTCTCCTGTTTTGAATTTGAGTCAGCTTATTATCTGTCTTGAAGATGCCATTGGCCAGAGAGTCAAGCGATATAAATTAAGATAGTGACATTGACATACTCCATTGATTTACTCTAGCTTTACAATGGTTTACTGCATTTAAATCTTCAGGATTTTTTTAACTGGTCACAAACATAATAACTTAGTTCTAAAAAAATGTCTCAAGCAGTGGCATTGATCTTTTCGCATTTATGTTCTCCACTTCTGGCAGCTGCCCCAGAAACCCTTGTGAAATTGCACTGACTAATTTGGAACAAAACTACTCAGTCTCACCTCCAGTTTCAAGCCAAGTGAAACCTGAAGAGACTTCTGACAGCAGACATGGAATGTTGAAATAGGAGAAAATTACTTCCTTGTGGCTAAAATATTTAGCTGACCCAATACCGGTGTAAAGGAAGAAATTAAGCTAAATGTAGCACTATTCCTAATTTGGGAAAACCAAAGACAGAGGCAAGAATAGCATTTAAAAAACACTATTGAAGACTTTGTAGAAATGCATAATGATTGTTTTTTAGCAGTGGTGAAAAAAGTAATTTTTATTTAAGTAAAAACATAAGGTATGTTATCTGTAATATTTTACTGACATTATTGATTGTACACACTTAAAAAGAGAATCCAACAGAAGGAATAAAATCAATATTTCTGTAAGTATTAGCAAGCATTAACAAGATTGAGCTCAAAACTTCTCTGATGCAAAAATTAGAAGAGTACAGAGTCAGAGAACTGGCAGAGCAGAGATGAAAAGCCTTGAAGAGTCGGGCCAGTAAGCAGGTGTGGGTCATGATGCCATGTCTGCTGCTGATGGGAGGACTTGGTGCTCATTAAATAGTTGCCATGCTTGACATCTCAGCTTCCTTCTTGGCAGCAAAAACTGCAGCCAGTCTGCCCTTTGAGGACTTTGCTTCGATAAAGTAGTCATGGACAGTGTGCTGATTAACTCTTCTTTTCTTGCATTTACACTTTTATCAGCTATTAAAGAAAAGTTGATTTATTGTATTTTCAGAGATAAAGATTCTGCCAAGCTCTGGAAGAAGAAATGAGAGGTAGGAGAGGCTAGAAGGAAAAGAGGTGTTATGGACTTGCCCAATGAGTCCCTGACTGATGTATCACTGGTTTAAGCTCTTAGAGCACTGTGCAATGACAGCTAAAGAACCAGTTTCTGCTTTTCCCATACCTGTTAACAAGCACAAACACACCTTTTGAAATATTCATGCAGTGCCCAAACAGACAGTGCAATAGTTTATTTATGGTAATGGCCCAACCCTGGGCAAACAAATGGGCTAGTTTAATATATATAAATAATTGTAAAATCAGCTGCAGCAGAGGTGACTCAGATACTCACAGCTTCTTCTCTGTGTTTGCAGTAGCAAATCAGATCATCCACTTCAAGAAGTATGACTGGCAGTGGATGTCTGCTTTTTCTGCAGCATAAATCCTGTCACACAGGCACAGTTAGCCCTATGAATGAAACATTGCCAGAAAGAGATAATGCTAGAAAGACATCATTTAGAAGGAAAACATTCTTTCTTGCCAAGGAATTCCTTTGTGTTTCTTGAGAAAGAGTTCCTCTGTGCTCTCCCAAAATGCAGCTGAGCATGAGGACCTATGAGTTTCATCTGAACAAGATAAATACAGGAATTTTGAAGGTATTCTGCTCCGCAAGACATTTTAGTCATACTACTGATTTCAAATTCTAGAAATAATAACTTTTAAAGCGGCATTCTTATAGCCAGTTGAAATATATTTCACATCCCTCACAAAAAAAACCCCAAACCCAAACCCCAAATCAACAAGTAATTCTGGACTTTTAGCATTAAGGTAAGATTCCATTAGGACAGAAAAATATATGACTGATTTCATTGTAGACACCAATTATGAAACACAGTTATGAAAGAATTACCATAAAACAAATTATTACTGTGTCCAGCAGATCCTGGTGTTCCAAAGATGAGGGGCAATGCTTGCTGAAGCAGAACATTATTGGAACTTATATCCACTGTGTAGATTGCTTTAAACACTGAGAAAGAATAAATTTCACTCCTTTATGTTCTAAGGCAGGTGGGCAGCAGGGGAGGGAGGGGATTCTGCCCCTCAGCCCCGCTCTGGTGAGACCCCACCCGCAGAGCTGCCTCCAGCTCTGGACTCCCAGCAGAGGAAGCTGGAGCTGTTGAAGAGAGTCCAGATGAGGGCCACCAGGGCGATAGAGGGAGGGAGCACCTCTCCTAAGACGAAAGGCTGAGAGAACTGGGATAGTTCAGTCTGCAGAAGAGAAGGCTTCTTTCCGGGTGACCTAGTTGCAGCCTTCTGTACCTGAAGGGAGCCCACAAGAAAGATGGAGAGGAACTTTTTACAGAAGCATGTAGTGATAGAACAAGGAGGAATGGCTTACTGAAATTGGTTTTGAATAGAATCATTCTAGATCAGATATTAGGAAAAATTTCTTTATTGTGAGGGTGCCGAGGCCCTGGCAAAGGTTGCCCAGAGAAGCTGTGGATGCCCAATCCCTGGAAATGTTCAAGGCCAGATTGATGGAATCTCTGAGCAACCTGGTCTAGTGAAACATGTCTCTGCCATGACAAAGGGGTTGGAACTAGATAGTCTTTAAGGTCCTTTCTACTTCTAACTTATCTTTGATTCTATGATTCCATGAGAATGCAATATGTAGTTCCCTCTTCAATTATTTGACCACAGATACATAAATTGTCTCACATCCATTGTTTGTTACATTCCTTTTTTTTAAAAAAATATGACTAAAGGTATGTTCTAATACGATTAACAGTAATTTTGAATTTTTTTTAACCAATTTTTGATTTCATTCCTATACTAATATGCAAACAACTGAACTCTGTCCTCCTACAGTGACATGATACAGCAACATGCTCAAACCTTCACTCAGTGTGTACATTAGAACAGAACCTCCCAAACTGCTGTCACTGGCATGTACTATACAACCTACCCTTGGTTGCTATCTCTTCTTGCTGTAGCAAATTTTTTGAAGCTGTGGTGAAATTGTCTTTAGAGACATGCACTAAAAAATCTGGTTTCTCCTGTCATTTGTATCACTCAGATTTCTGGGGCACAGGTAAGTTCTTAACACGCCACTGCAGATATAACAGGGCAGTTGTTTTCCAGCTGACTGAAACATGGATATTGATCTAAGCCCTACTGACTCATAGCACAGATTAGACCTGATGCCTGTGTTTTCAATTTATGATGAAATCATGGGCTAATAACCACTGTTATAATGGAATGCACCATTCACCTTTAACAATTAGGTGTTCTTAGGCCTTTAAAAGCTAGAAATTACATTCTAATAGATAACTGAAAGGCATCTTATTCACTGAACTCCTTTCTTTTTTGTAAGGCAAACACACACTTTCAATTTTGTTATTGAAACAAATACTCCCAAATAAACAAAATTGGAAAAAGCAAAACATAGATTCTAAGGTACTTGTTTTATGAAATAAATAAACATTTTCCTAAATACATGGTTAAGAAATGTGTTGATGTCTAACTCGACTTAAACTGGCAAATCAAGTACTGGTTTGCGAGCAGATGAAGACCATAGAAGCAGCAGCAAGTTAGGTATTTCCAGAGTGTACCAATGTTTGTAAACAACAAAGCTAAACAAAATAGTACTGAGATCAACAAGTTACTTTGAAATGTGAATTCATCCTATCACACAGAATATGGAAATGACAATAAACCCTGGCAAAATGTTTTGTTTTGTTTTTTTTTTCTCAGCAGTCCAATTTGGAGCCCTTTCCTGGAACTTCCAAGTATAGGGCCAAGTGAAATTTCATTTAACTTTGTATATTTGAGAACTTGTGCAGTCACTTCTACTTCACAGAGTCAGTCTGTTTCTTTAGTTTTATTCACTTAATGTGAGTCACCTTATTTTTATCGGCTCTTCTATCTCAAATAGTCAGACATACAACAGTTGTATTACTTTGGGAGCTTGAGACATTCTACTAAGTAATATTTCTTAAATTATTATTCTATAAATATTAATATGAATCTATTTTTTGAAAAAAATGAGATTATGCAAAAACAGCAGATTGCTTTCTCACACTTAAAAATGTTTCATAGATATCATAATTTTATTGATGTATTTATTAATTGAAGATAAAAGCTTATTGCTACAACATTTGAATTGAAGTTAATATTTACAACATGGAGTCCAAATTTACAGATATGTAGATTTGAAATAAAACCAATTTTATAATTTTTATTTAAGAAATTAAGTAAAAGTGAATTAAAGAGAATTTGAAATATTACACAGGAAAATGTTATGTGAATTATGTAAATAACATATATTCTAAAACATTGAAGTATTTAACAGATAAAGGTGGCCCTGTCTTCAACATAAAGGATGAATTGAGAAAGTAAAGAGTAGTACGAATATATGACAAGGAAATGGATAATCTCTTCCTTTAAAATAGCTTCTTTTTCCTCCTGACTGCTTCTTAAAACTCTCCACATATTTACAGCAGAGTCTGTGTCTCACAGGCTCAACAGATCAAATTATTTCTGAAGGTCAAGGCCAGAATTCTGGAATGCTTAATCTGGTTCTGAAAAACAGCCTGTGTTTTATAGATTTCACTGTTCAGTTTATTTCTGAAGGTTAAAACCAGAATTTTGGAATGCTTACTTTGGTTCTGAAACAGAGCCTGGGTCTCTGTGGAATGATTTTGGCATAAGGATGATGCATGGATGATCACTGCCTTCAAATTTTATTCAGACTAGATGTTAGTATCAAACCTGTGTGGTGACTGAGTGGGTAGAAGTTTTTCTTTCACAACTGCCAATTATTTAGTTCATATTGTCTCACAAGCGTTTCAAACATTCACTGCATTGCTGGCTTTCGAGTTGGAGATTTAGCTTAAAGATTATGGTTTAAACAATTAAATGTGTAAGATTACAATTTACATATTGCTACACAATTTACAAAATGGGTAGACTGTATTCGTGAATTGAATTTTAAAATATTTCCCATGTAATACAGTTTACTGTAATGCTGCCCCTGAAAAATGAATGGTAAGTTTCAAAAAATATCCAGAATCCATTTGTTTTAATCCCATACAAACAGGAGTCTATTTTAAGGTACATAATTTTGTATTAATTTTAATAATGGCATATTATTTTTTATTTTGTCATAGTTTATACTTACATACTTTTCTATTATATTTTATTGTATTTTACTTGGCTTAAACTTAAATCCTGAAAATTACCACCTTTTCTGTTTCCATTTATAGAATTTGTTCCTCACTCACATCATCTACTACTAGAGGCACAGGGGAATTTTTTTCAATATCAGTGGATAGTGACCCTTTACATCCTCTAAAAAATATTTCCTAAACAGTTTAATCTACACTTATGGAAGATTATTGCACTTACTGAGAGTTCATACATTCTTGATGGTGAATACACATTGTAGTTCTCCTACTCACACAGGTGTCCCATTGATGCCAGGGCTGTTATTAGGATGGATAAAGTGTATGAAATGGTTATAAGCAAGGGGAAAAATACTCTTTCGCAATGATGTAAACATCAGGATGCCTTCAGCTTTGACAGTGTCAGGTCTTCATTCTGATTATTTCACACCAGGCTTTTAAAATAGTCAGTGGAATAGCTTCTTCCGGCATACTTGAATGGAGAAACAATTTTGCCCTAAAATGTTAGCTGGGGCATGTGTTAGCATAACTCGTAATTTTGACAGCTAACCTTAGTAGCTGATATAAGAACAGTGGAATCTTAGCAATGAGAAGTTAAGATGGCACAAGATTTGCTAGAAAATTCCTGATTTCTTGTCTCTATAAAGCACTTAGTGCTGTTGTATTTTAACAAGCTCAGTTTTGTTTCCCTTCCACTTGGGTTGCAACATCTGTGTCTTGGATTACTTGCCGGTCTTCATTTATTTAGAATGCTTTCCAATCTGTTCAATTCCTTCTCAAAGCTTTCTTTAGATGTTTAGCATTCTTCCAAAGAGAATATATTCTAAATGGAATCAATTTTACGCTTTCTTCTTGGCTGTAATTTAGTACTCTGAAAAATTTCTAAGGTCAGAATGAATTTTTAGAATTACTTAAGCCTTTTGCATCTTCATGGATGTGAGCTGCACACTTGGAACAAGAAAAAGACTATCTAAGGTTCAAATAAGATTACTAATAGCTTCTTGTTGGAGGTAAAATAATAGGATATTGACACAATTTAAAAAATGTGTGTGTCCCCAGCTGTCTGCCATTTCCATCTAAATAAGGGTGTGGAACAAAAGAAATAAAACACACTGTAGTAATTAAAGAAATAACAGATGGGAGCGATGCACAGCTGGTGCTATTTGATGTGATGTAGTTCAAGAAAATTAGAACAAATATTCATAATGTGAGTTCTTCCTCAATCAGGTCAACCAGGGCCTCCAGTGCTCCAGACTCTTTTCTCCAATCCGTCTCTCCTTCAGGTTTCCATGGCTGTGCTTATGCAAGCTCTGACATGGTGCAGCTGTGCTGCCCTGGATTAGGGATCAGGGAGCAGAGCTGCATGAGCAGGAGCTGGAAGAACTTTGATGAGGGGCTGTCCCTGCTTGCCCTGGGAGCTGCACCATCCCCAGGTCCCACTACCTGCGGTGTTGATGACCTCAGTGCCTGGCTCCACAGAAACTGCGCAGCAAACTGCTGCCTGACAAAACCAGTTATATGAATGTGCTTCCATCATGTTCATAAGCCTAACAGTGATGGATCTGTATTGTCTCCAAATCTCAACCACTGATCAATTGCTTGCCCTCAGTAACATCTGTTATCTTTGCTATCCTTTTTCTTATGACAGGTTGCAGAAGTCCACCCTGTGTTTCTGATACAACATGGAGAACACTATGGATTGTTCTCTCACTTCTAATATACTCACAATTACTCCTGAGATTTTGACTTTCCTCTGGTGACACACCCTAGGGCACCTGGGGACTGAGGCCTTGAAGAGCTTCACATGGGGTCTACGCTCACACGTCTGCCCTTCTGCCTGCGGCCTGGGGCTTGAGGGGAGGACGGGGAGAGGCCATACTATTGCCCTTTGCTCTTGGCTCCTATCTCTGACACAGCCACTGGCCTGTGTTGCTCCCTGATGTCAGGTTAGGGGTTATGCTACTTGGTCTCTCAAAAAACTGCTACTCCTTATACAGTCATTGATTCCTCCAAAACTGTCTCTGAGGCTGGACATGATTTTTGCTCCCTCAGGCCTCCGGAAATTTCACAGTCTCAGTGTGCCAGTGCTGAAATTGCCACCTGGAGAATTCAGGGTGTTCACAGGAAAATTTGACTAAGCCACTCTTCAGCTGATCCTTAGTTATTGAGAGGTGATGACTAGTAGCAGATAGGTTCACAGGCTGTTCTCCTGCCTCCCTTTACAATGTCCCTTTCCGAGTTGCACAGGTGAAAAGATGATAGCAGCCTCTCTCTCAACCATCAGAATTGAGTCTCCGAGGTTTGTGGAAGTATGAATAGAAGACCAAAGGAAGGTCTGAACATAAAGGGCTTCTGCATGTCATTTTAGCTATATACAACTTAGACTCTAAATGTTAACAGCATGATAATTGGACTATCAGTAATTCCTTGATTAGATGGCTAGGACAGCGCGTTTGCTTCACCTAGAAGAAATCTGAGTTTAACAAACTATTCAAAATTCAAGGAAGCTAATCCAACTTGGATCCCATAACCTGGTGATAGCAAGAAGTGCCTGTAGATGTGTCAAAATCTTTCCATGCCTTCCTGTTGGTGGCACGTCTCCTGCCACTTCTGGTGCGTATGCTAGACCCTCTCCTGTTGTATTTAGTGGGAAATCCTCTGATCCTTTGTCACCCTATAACACTTTTGTCACTCTGTTTAGGCTGTTAAATAGATTTACTGTAAGGTTTTGGATTATTTAATCTCGTGTTGAATGCAGTCCTTTCTTTCTGCAAGGTTCTTTGACATCAACTACTTCAGTAACTGTACATGATGCAAAATGTGAATATGATTTATGTGATAGAAGGCTATAACTTTGGCTTACTTCTGTTTTCTCAGAGCTTCAGCTTCCCAACCAGGTCATCTTCAGTAAATTAGGTAGCTATGACCAGGACACTTTAATTATATGACCTGAAACAGAAATCTTGTTATTCCATTACATTAGTCACTATAAAAGTAAAAAAAAAAATCTAGTAAAAAACTAGACTATATATGAAGCAAATTTTAAATCTGATCTATATGATCCCTCAATCAGAAATCAAGAAATGGAAGTATATTATTATGGTTTCTTTTGAGCAACACCTATTATATTATTCTATGTATAAATTAAATGCAATTTTAATTATTGCGCTGTGGACCTCTAAAGTGGTACTTGAAAACAAACCATTGAATGAAGAACAACACTCTTTTCTTGTCAAATAAGACACTTGAGCATCTTTGCAAAAAAAAAGTCGTATCATTGTTTAACTTCATATTTTGGCTACTGCAAACATGCAAAGGGTTTGAGAGTTTTTTTCACTTACATCTGTTTGATATATTCCACAAACTAAATCTGCCTGCTAAACCTGATACTCAGTGGACTGCTGAGTAGGTTAATTGCTTAATTTGCAGTTAAAATTATTTTAAACTGCAATGCAATTGTTCAAGCTGTCAATTTCCTCTTTTTTTTTTCATTTATAGCTTTAATTCATGTATAAGCTTTAATTTATAAATTTGTTTTTTAACGTTAATGTCACTATTTTGTTGTTTTCTGAGTTAAAATAAATAAAGTAATTAGTACCTGCAAAGCTTATATTTAAGGGTTTTTTCTGTTCAAGGAAACTTTTGAAGGCCTAATTTGTTAATAGATTTTTTTAAAATAGAGAAATTCTAGAGAGTCCTTCATCTTAATAGTTTTCATGGAAAAATTTTCTGTTTTGTAATATGTATTAATACTGTTCAGCTTTTATATTCCACATATACAATTATCATGACTAAGCACATTTAAAAATAAACCTATCCAAAAATCACTCATGGAAACATCTTTAGCCAGGAGGATAAGTCAGTGAATGAAATCATACTAAAATCTCCTAAACAAAACAGAAGCTTTATTTATTTGGAAAAAGGGAAAATCCCTGAAAAAGCCCAGGCAAGCTTCTGCTATGTCAATAAAATCATGGGGCAGTTTCATTAAACTTCATGTTAAAATTTTCTTGTAAATGCCTAGAACAGTTGTAAATATTTGACATTCTGAAAATCAAAGCAACAAATTCAGAATTTATATATTTATCTGGATATATAGCTGACATCTAGACAGAAATATCTAGATAATAAGTTTTCATGCAGTGTGTGGTTATAATTTGCAAAACTGCTACAACTCCTCATATAATCTTGATCCCTTGAATTACGAAGAATGTCATATCAATTGATCCACCCCTTAAAAAATGGATTTTCCAAAAGTGAAAACAAAATTTCTTGGAAAAATATGAGATTCAGGAAAAAGAAATAGGTCTGAGTTTTTAAGACCAGAGACATGGAGTCTCTGCAAATTTAATTTAAAATTCAAATCTTACAAACAATTGATTTTGTCATCTATTTTTGAAATGTTAACTATACAGTCTACACTTAGTATTGATTGGATTCCTTTTGTAGTGGTGTCTCTGAGATAATAGCAAGTTTCTTTTTTGTACACATTTCTGTTAGGGATATTTTTTAAAAGCCCAAATGGAGAGATTGATAAATTCTCTTTCGACATGCATATTTACAGCAGTGTTCTTAGTTAATAAAGAGGAAAAGTCAACTAGACTACTTCTAGACTAATAACTAGAACTCTGACAGAAGAGAATTATTCCATGCCAAACCAAAATAAGCACATTTGTTTTCTGCTGTTGATATATTTGTTCATGCAACAGAGCACAGAATTACAGAGTGGTCAAAGGTGGCAGAGACCTCTGAAACTAATCTGGTCTGACAGCCTGCTCAAGTATCACCTACAGCCAGGTGCCAAGACCATATCCAGTCATCATTTTAACATGTGTAAGCATGGGAATTTCACAACCTCTCTAAGCAATCTGCGGCAGTGCTTCAGCACCCCCACAATGGACAAGAATTTCCTGATGTTCCGATTGTTAATCCCTTGTTTCAGTTTGTGTCCATTGCCTTTGATCCTGTCACTGGGCACCACTGAAGAGTCTAGCTCTGATTTCTCTGCACCCTCCCTTCAGGTACACTGGTAAGATCCCTGTCCAGAGCTTACTCTTCTGGCTGAAGGGTCCTGTCTCTCCCAGCCTTTCCACATAACAGAGATTCTCCAGTCCCTTCAACATTGCAGTGGGCCTTCACTGGACCCTTTCTAGCTCAATTTCTCTCTTGCTCTGGGGAGAACTGGACACCCAGCTCCAGGTGTGGTCTCACCAGTGCTGAGTAGAACTTACCAGAGGATGAAACCAGTAGAGATTTAATGCAGAGGGACTGTGTATTTTCACCTGCAAAATGTATGTTATATATAGATTAAATTCACTGCTAAGAAAAAACAAACTGCTATTATGGTAAACATAGTATATAAGAGAGAAATTTAGTGAATGTTCCTGCTCTTTATATGCAGAATTTACCGTATATCATAAAGCTTTACTAGCTGCCTGCCACTAGAGGCCATATATTTGCTGATGAAAAAAACAATGAAGCAGATCCAATTTAATTTAGTTTTGTTCAATCTATGAACCAGGCAGAAAGAAAATAGAAGAGATTTCTCAGTTTTAGAAAACACTGAAACCAGTGTTTCTGAAAAAAATGAAATAATTCATTCTTCTCTATTGATCTACTCATTAGATTCCTAGGGTAGGAAAAATATGTGGATCTTACTTTGTGAAAAATCAATTACTCCGGCAATGATACTAGCTCCGAGTATGTTTACATGTCAAACAACATGAAGGTTACAGGAAACAGGTGAGGTTTGGCTGAAAGTAAAAGATTATGGCATCGACACAAAAACGGGAGAAGCCTTAGGTTTTCACATTGAGGCATATAAGTTAGGCAGCTTAATAAATTATGGGAATAACTCTGGGTATTAATTGTAGGATATCAATTTAAAACTCAGTATCACTATCCAAATACTCAAATAAGCATACACTTAAATGTATTTCACTTCACGATATGTTGGTTGGACTTTCCAAGAATTAAAATGGCATAAAGGTAAGAACAGAACATCCATTACTAATGCCTTAAAAAAGATAATTCAAAAAAATATCTCCTTCTTCATATATTCAAAATAGGGGGTAAGCTGATACTGCTTCTTTGGGCCCATACTGGTGTCAGAATTAGGCGCAGTCCAAACTAAAAGCTACATTACCATAACTTAAGTAGATACAAGACTGTAGAGAAGCACTACAGTGGTGACAGAAGAACATGATTTCTCGAGGCACAACGGGATTTGGAGATACCTTCAGCTAGTTAGATCCAACAGGAGAGTGTACATAGTTTTAGGCTTGCTTTTTTCATTTTCAAAGCAATTAGTGTGTTCAAAAGGAGACCAAAGCAGATAATTTTTACATAAATTCTTCATAAAATTGCCTATGTAAAGTTTTTACATAAAAACTTCACATAGGCAATAAAAATGCTGGTTTTATCTTGTTTCCACAACAAACACACCATCAGGACTGGAACAGGATTAAGATCTTACTATTAATATAAAACAATAAAGATAGTAAAGAGAAAAAATAACTAATATATGAAATTCCTGGTTTTACAAGCCAATCAGGCAGGCTAATTTCTATTTTATTCTGACTCTCTCTGGTTACTGACATTCTTCTTCAAAATAGGGAAATACACTTGGTAAAAGTGCTAGTTGCGTCTTTAAATAGCATAAAGTACGTAAAAATTCAAGACCAATTTTCTTAACTGGAAAAAAAAAATTGAAAATATGGAAAAGGAGATTCTTCATTTAAAAAAAAGTAATACTGTTTTTTTCTTAGTATCCTTTGCATGAATTCTGACACAGCCCAAATAATAGAAAATTATGTGCAGAGAGCTAGTAGAGTTGAAATAATCTAAAGAGGAGGATTTTTGTCAGTGACAAGTATCAGAAATAAAGTTGTGCAAGCATTTGAAGTCTGAAACATTCAGAAAATACTAAAAAGCTGCCTGGAAATTGTGTTCTAAGGGCCACAGGTAATTTGCCTTGCATCTTATTTTATAGCTGGTAGAATCAAAGAGAATATTGTACTGACAAAATGTTTTACTGAGTTTCTGGGAGATAATCTTTCTGCAATGTGACAGTGGGTCTGTGTTCCACTTGGCCTTTATCTGAGAGAGGATGGCTTTGAGATGCTTGAAAAAAATATTTTGAATATGCATTTTCCCCCATCTGCCTTATCTGATTGCAAAAACTCAATCACTTGAAATTCAGAGAATGGTAGTTCTCAGGCTTCATAATGCACTCTATTTCTTAAACAAAACCACAGGTTAATATGATTGCAAAAAAATTGACATGGCATGGTAACACGCAACTGGACAACTATGACTTGTGAGGCTGCAGACTCAGTAGCTGATCAAATACAATACCGTGAAGTTACAAGGGCCTCAATTTTATAATTCTTCCACAAATCTAGCATTTTTTTTTCTTTAAAATAGATTTTTTGTGTCTCTGCAAGGTATTACAGTATTAATTTTATTATATTCTTCTGTAAGTTTCTGTAATAAACAGAAAATTATAAAACTTATTTTGCCCCTAGAATATAGCTTCACATTCCTCCTTTACACTTAGGATCAGAAAGGGACTTCCTAGTTAATCAGTTCTCCTGTCTTTATCCTAGTCATAACTTGATCAAACTCCATTTGAATTTTTAGAATTCAGCAAATCCTTTACTAGTTTGTTCCAAAAACTCACCTCTACTGAAGATTAAAAGCCTTCTAAAGCCAAAGAGAAAATTAATTGTCAGTTTGTTCATTTGTTCTGAAATCTTCTGTTGCATTTTGTCTTTTTCCTTATGGTTGCATATTTCATGAAGCACTTAAACTTTTTAGATTGAACAGGCTTGTTTCATTCAATTCTTTGTGGAAAACAAACTTCTCTGTAATATTTCTGCACATTTTAGCCTTCAAAAGTGATTTCATGTGAAGTTGAGGATACAAGTGGTACACTATGGAGAATAACATATAAAAGAACTTTATCAGGTACCTCTGACTGCAATACACACATCAAAGTGTTGGTCATATTTGCCCCTTTGATGAGCTTCTTCGGACTAGGCAAATAGATTATTCACCTCACAGTCTTTTACTATTTTTTATCTGAGCACTCTAGATACTCTCCTAGAAATCACTTATATTTTGCCATTTTCTGATAGGTTTTGTATCAAGTCTTAAATGCCAGGAACTTAAATTTCTATAATGGCTTTAGATATTGTCTCAGAGTAAAACAGTATATAAAAGCTGGTTAAATCTGCTGCATTTTTCTGTAAATTGCTTTTGGGGACATAACCAGTGCAAAAATACACCATATTTTATTCTGTCTCTCTCTCTTCCTGTCCCTGTAGCTTTCTCCTAAAACATGTGTTCTACTAGCATGGTACAAATTCTCAAAAATTCAATCCAATTTAATTTCCTGGATTATTCAATTCCCTATTTAATTTCCAGATTAGACCTACACTAGACACCACAATGCCACCCTCCTCCCCAGTTTTCTTAAAAATGTTGTTAGCTTCATCTGAACACATTTTTTTTCATACTGAGCTCCACCAGCTTCTCTTTCTCCCTTCCGTTCTGTCACCTTCCTGTGGTGATAAAACAAAACCACCAGTTGGTAGAGCGACAACTAGATGAAGATAACAACAAACATAGCTGATCTGGCAGTGCAAGGGAGGTTTTCATGTCTTATTAGCAGTATAATGATTTAGCAATTTCATGAGTTACTCTTACTACACAAGTATGTAGCCACTCTAGCAAAGATCAGGATGTTGTTTCAAATGGCACGTCCTACTTTATTGTAATTAGGAGGATATGAAAGAAAATCAAAAAATGGAAACACAAAAGGAAGACTCTACTATATTCTTCCTGAAACAGACTGGTGTGTCAGCTGGTTTATGCATATCCTTAGACCTCTCATGAAGCTGTTAACTGGGATATATTTTGATAGCCACATGAGGAAACGACATTCTGGTCTATAGACTGAAACTAAAATTAATTTCCGGGCTTTGGATCATCAGCGACCAGCAGAGGAATGCTTCACTGGAGAGCAGCTTTCTGTACTCCTGTGGGCTAGGGAAGATCACTGCTGGCTGTGGGGTGGGACAGCACCTTGGAGGGACCCTGAGGTGGCCAAGGAGCAGGGTGGAGAAGGCCCAGGGAAGTCCATGGCTCTCCAGCTCTAGCCACCACACACTGTCCCCTCAAGACGCCACAGAAGCAGCAATAACAGCTGATTTTCCATTTCCAATTTATCTATTTGAATAATTAGAAACATGTTCTCTTGTATAACTTACTTGTTTTCTTTTTACAGTAGAATGTCTCCATGTAGTTTCTGTGCTGCTATATGAATACTGGAAAATGTGTGCTTCTCTCTAAGAACAGACAGTTGGGAATTCAAGACAATGCCCCGGCTTTCACTGTGAAACCAAAGTCACTACTGATGTCTTTGGTTTCAATCCTCTTTCTCTTGACTCTAAAGTGTCTTGGACTCTTAAAGGGGGAAGGACTTTCCAAGACTAACTCGTACTGCCTAGAGATGAACACCAGTGGTGACACCTAATCGATCTCCAGACTCCCTCCCAGTTATTCTTGTGCAGATGAGTCAAATAATTTATTCTAAATGCAAACAAACTCAGACTTTCTTATGCCTTTGACAAATTCTCGTGGTTCATGTCTGCAATTGAGTCAATTTGTTTAATGACTGGGAACTTCTGCACATGGAAACTTTCTGAGAGAACAGTATTTCAAAAGGACAGCATCTGCAAATGTCCAGAGTTATTGTTGTGCGCTGGTCATGTTGCCTAAAGTGGGAAAGTACGATATCTGGTACATTTTGCAACATTTCTCTTTTTGCAACACTTACACGGAACAGGTTTGGGTTTGGGTTTTTTTTCGTGTCTCGAAAGAAACGTTCCTGATGACTTTTCTCAGGTACGTGGCGGGTGCTTTGCTTTTTTTTTTTCCCCACTCAGAACGAACGTTGTTGGATAATATCGACGTGCCCATACCTACCCGACGTTCAGTGAATTGCTAAACGCTGTTGATACTACGCGGCCGTAGTGCGACGGGATGTCCCTGTAGTGCCGGCCGCGGGGGCAGGAGCGGGGCCAGCAGCGGGGCGGGCCGGGGAGGGGCGGCGGAAGCACCGCCACCTGCCCGCCGGGGCCGGGCCGCCGTCGGGGTATTTAGCGGAGCGTTGGGCGCGGGTGGAGCTCGCAGCCGCGGCTGGCAACGGCCTCGGGCGCCATGAAGGGCGGCGGGATCGAGAACCCGGCGTTCGAGACGCCCAGCTCCGACCTCGGCCGGCGGTACCACGCGGGCCCCGCCATGGCAGGCGCCGGGACCGCGGCCCCCGCCGGGCCCTGCCCTGGCCTCGAGGAGGGGCCCTGCGGGTGGGGCCCCTGCACCCCCAGAGCTCTGCAGCTCTGTAACAATTCTGAGGGGTACTTGGCTGCCTACAGCCTGTTGGCCATCTTCCAAGGTAATCTGTCCTTGCTGCCCAGGGCACACGCTGCTCCCCGTCCCGGGGCTGGGGGGAACCGGGTGGGAGCCTGGGCTGGGGAAGAAGTGGTGATGTTTTGGGTGGTGGGTGAGGAGAGACAAGGTTCTTCTAGCGCTGTTGCTGAACACTGACGGTAATGGCTTGACTAAGGGGAAGAAAGTACACTTGTGCCCTCGATGGGGAAGTTGCACAGTATTACTCTTTGTAGTTCACTGTTTCTCCTTTCTTCTTTTCCCACGTACTTTACTGACCACTGCTGTGTCCACGGTCCTACCAGCTCTTTGCTTCATGCTCTTTGCATGCATCCCCATTGATCACAGGGAAATAGTGCTTCATGTGCACCACAGGCAGAGACTTACAAGCCAGGGATTAAAACACCAATATAAATACAAAATTGTAATACCTCACCACTTTATTACCTGCTTGCTAACTAAAACACTATATTGGCCTGGTTGGGTGGGACTTTGGGTAAATTTGAAAACAGCAAAAACATGTGATTTTGTTCTGTGAATCCCAGTGCAGCCATCTTCCTAAAACTTAACTAACGGTTTAAGCTGACCCTTGGGAGTAACCTGAAGTTTAGCTTGCCCTAAATTCCTGTTGTTCAGCTTCAGAGATTCTTGTCCATATTTTTGGTTTTCTGTAATGATTGGTTAGGGCCTCAGTAAGCCTTAGCCTTAGAAAGTAGAAATATTGACTGAGGGGAGAAGAATTAGTGTAAAAAATATACAAAATTGAGGTTTGTAAAACTTAGATACTTGTCTGCTGAAAGGATGATTGGGTTCATGTTCATAACCTTTCAACTTTATTTGACTAGCTAGAAAAGAAAATAATGTTTCCTGAAAAATTTGCTTTAAAGCTCAATGCTACTCTTTAAGAGATTTCTATGAAGGATAGAGGGAAATGTTGGATATTTGGAGTTAGAGGAGAGAGCAGCCTACACCAAATAAATGCAGGGTTTGGATGACTCCATTCCACCAGGAACCACACTGAGGCAACTGGGATGGTATGAGAAGAGAGTTAGAGGCTCTGCTTAAAAGCTAGAAGGATTTTAATGCTACTTGTGATACTTGGAAAGTTCTTGCATGAACCAGTGTCTCGATATGTGTTTCTGTGAACTTTTTCTGATTTTAGCCCCTTCAGATTCTGATCTTGCCTTAGCATATAGGTTTAGTGTTAGAAAAGAAGTATTTAGAAAGTTTTGGGATAAGCCTGTTGTTTCTTGCTTGGATTTCAAAGGCCGTGCTGGTAGGAGCAGAAGATGATTACTGTTGCAGTTGTCCTGTCATATTTATTTCCTCTATAAATAAAAAGGGGGGGTGGGGGGGAGCAAAAGAACTTCTTACATCATAGGTTTCAATAGTAGCTCAGTAGTAGAAGACTTTTAGAATACACATATAAATTTTTTTGAGCGGCATAAGAATATGGATAGGCAATTAAAAATACCCTGAATATGACACCGAAAAAATTGTTAAACAAAACAAACTGTCTTGAATATTTCTAAGATGTCTAAATTTCTTAAAATCAGTCCTTCTGTTCTGATCTGATTGTTGAGCTGAATAACAAACTCAACATACTTTAAAATCTTGTTTGTAGTGTGGTTAGGTTCCCAGTCATAAAAATAACTTGTGTATCATAAGAATCTCTGTCCCCTTCAGAGGTTATGAGTGTTACTTGTGCCACTCATCCAGGTCTTGCTTCTCTTAGGTAACTGTATATGTATGCCAGGTGCCTAGCTAATCTAGTTCAGGTTTAGGGCCTTAAAGGAAGGTAACTTACGATGTTTGTTTTGGAAGCTGGTTTAGGCATGGCTATTACAGATCTTGTGACATTCTTGATATGTTACCTGGATTTTGTGACAAGAACCTTTCCTTTGGTTAGAACATAAAGGGAACTGGGTACTGAAGACTCAAGCTGCAATTCTTTTGGAGATGTGGGAAAAACAAGAGTCACCAGCAAGAAATTCAGGGTTGTGTGTGAAACTTTCTGAAAATATTCAGGTCTTGCAGCTTCAGAGTTTAGATAAAAGCACACAAAATGCAACTATGATTTTGAAGTTATGTGACCTAATACTGTACTCTACTCTGGGTCTGATCATTTGACTTACCCTCCAAATTATAGAAAACATCACTGAGGAAGAGAAGATATATCGATTAAACTTGCTAATGCACCTCTAGAAAAGATTATTTCTTAATGCATTGAAGATTAATGAAGTAATCCATAACACACTTTTGATGAATGTAAGTTGTTATACTAGACTTTTTACATAACTGAACACAGTGGGTGATTATCTTCAGTGACCTGGTATGTTGTGAATCTAACTTAAAGCATGTGTTTGTCAGAATATTTTCTAGCTGCTCTAGAGAATAGGTTGTTACCATTAGCACTTGATATGCTGTATTTGCAACTTCTCAGAAGATTTCAGGTGGAACTTAACTCTAATTTCTGTCTCTTTCTGTTTCAAGTACATGTGAAACCTGTATTTCCAGAATAGAAGACACTTCTTTGCCTAGAACGTTTTCACATGACTAATCCTTGGTTTCTGTATGGCACTTAGAGTTGCCTAAACATATGATTGCATCCAGTAATACAGTAACTGGATATGCTGCAGTTCATAGTAGTGAGAACCTCTGCCTTGTTTTCTACTATTTTGAGTGCAAGGACTGTTTATTTCTCATGTCATTAATAATTTTTGGTACATAAAACAACAGAACAACAGTTTGAAACTGGTCCAGTCTAATCTACCTAAAATCTTTGAATAACGCTGATATCTTATAGGCCAATTAGACCTGGTACTTTTACTAAGGCCTTTTTAATTGCTATTTTTGTGTGCCTGTTGTTAAAGCCACCATTCTTATAACAACTGCAAAACACAGATTTTTGTTGAATGGATTAAGAGAAAAAATACTCTTTTGTTTTGTGATAGCAAATAAAGTTGGTTTATAATTAATCTGGATTTTATGGATCAGTATACACTGTACCTAAATCTCTAACAGATGTGGCAGGACAACAAAGTTTTGGTTGAGAATAGTTAAAAATTAATTTCTATACCACAATTTTAAGTATTGAGATGTCCTTACAGAATTTGTTTTTCAGATCAAGTCATTGTCAGTTAGTATCTCTTTCTTGAAGAGGCTTTAGTGATTAATCACTAGATGATGAAATTGGAGCAGTTATGCTGCCATTCATCACATCTGCATTTTTACAGATGAAATCTAATTATCCAGTATAATTAACTGAAAGGTTTTGTGGCTTTTAGGATGTAAATTAAAGGTAGTGACTTAAACTACAGGTAAAATACAATGCCTTCTAGGCTCTGTAATCCACTTGCTGTGTAGCACACCTTCACACTAGTGTTTTAAAGCCTTAGTAAATGTTTGAAGTTCTGGCAGATGGGAAAAACTTGTTTGTTCATTCCTTCAAGCTAGTATTGTTCTTTGGTTAATGCTTCTAAAGAGGAAAATAAAGTTGTTGAATGTGTAACTAATGGCAGTGGAAGGACACCTGAATACTTGTGTCAATCCCATATGAATTTAAGTGTGATGACTAAACTGACAGGTGAAATTGTCAGCCTTAATAAAGAGGCCATGGTAGGGTATTGGAACTAAGACTGAGCCAAGAGTTGCTTCCATAATGACAGCTGAAGTTTGGCCATTAGAAAACAGCTGGTTTATTTGAAGTAATTTTTTTATTATATTAGAGCACTGTAAGGAGATGTTGAAGTTTAGCTCAAGTAGTTGTACATAAGTATGGTGCAATGCTTGTTGGAAACTAACTTGAACACATTTCTGTTACTAGTCTTGTGTTTTCTTAGAATGACGGTAGAGAATCATGTTGCAATTTTAGAGTAACTGTAGGGCCTGTGTCAGGGGAGACGCTCATCAATCATCTGTAAGGTTACAGAACTCTGACATATTTGCAACTCTGACTCTAAGACTTTGCAACTTTTTTTCAGGTATATATTTTATTATAGGCACAATTTAATTAGACTGTGATAGGTTAAGTTATCTGACAGTGTTACAATTACAGCTATCTATCTTGTAACTGAATCCTATTTTGGGACTGCTAAAACCAAACTCCTGAAAGTTTAACTGCCTGGTCTTTCTCATAGAAACAGAATGTGAGGCAGGGTAGAAGATTCAAGTTAGTCTACAAACAATGCTTTTGTAAAAATGGACGGAATGTTTAAGCATGCACTGGCAACTGTAGCCTATTTCTACTTTTGGATAATTTTTTTTTTGCAGTTCATCTGTACTTCAGTAGGGCAGCTTGGCAATGCCTTTTTTCCAGGTCGTTTGATACTTCTGCTTCAGGGAAGTTAAAGATTCAGGGGGTAAACATTTTTTGCTTAGTTGAAGTAAATCACCTCAGTTGCTCTGAAACAGTTGCAAAGAATTTTTAAGTAGCTTTACACTTTTTATATAATACAGGATGCGTGTTCATTTAAAAGCCTTCTTTTATCTTCCCTTTGTGGTGGCAGGGAGTTGGTTGTTTGCAATAATTTGAAAACTGTCCTGCACTTGCTTCAGTCATAGCTTGTATTCTAACACAAGTTGTAACCTTGACTATTTCTAAAGTATCTTATGATATTGTAATGCATTCTGTTTAAAATCTGTGCTTCTGACAAATCCACAGGTCCTGTGCAGTTTGGTTGGCTAAGCTCGCACTGTATTGATCTACTATATACCTGTATTTTGCAGCTAATAAATACCATATAAAGGAGTCTTGTATAAATATATATTAATTTTAACCTTTCCATCACACAAGGGTTAAGTTTACCTCTGCAACTCTATTGAATTAAAGTATCTTTGACTAATTATCTCCTTTTTTTAATTTTTGTAGGTATTGTGGTAAATGGCCTGATTAACATTAGTATTTCAACAATTGAGAAGCGTTATGAGTTGAACAGTTCCCTCACTGGCCTAATCTCTGCAAGCTATGACATTGCTTTTTGTGTATTGTCACTGTTTGTATCTTACTTTGGAGAAAGAGGGCACAAACCACGATGGCTTGCTTTCTCCGCATTTATGCTAGGACTGGGCTCACTTGTATTTTCCTTACCACACTTCAGTAGTGGAAATTACCAATACGGAGGTAAACTTGAAGGTAAGCTTGTTGTTACATTTTGAAAATTACTCTAAAAAATTAAAATCTCTGTATCATCTTGGTGCAATTCTTTATTTGGTACAACGTAGTGAACCTCTGTCAAAGTCCTAAAATAGGGTGCTATCTGTAACTGAAAATAAAATGATTCTGTGAAGTCTGTAAGTTCAAGAGCTGCCTTTCTGCACAGTAAACTTTATTTTTCCAGAAGCAATCTGAGTGTCAATACCAGTTCTTGGTCATAAGAAACATTTGAATAAAATGCTTTTTTCATCTTGCCTTGATGAATGCAATTAAAATTTACTTTAAAGAAAAAATTATCTGATATCTCTTTGTGACTAGGAATCAAGTTAGGTCAGCAATGTTAGACTTAGCATCTTGCTGAAAGGTGACTACTTCTTGCATTTCTTTGTGGGTTTGAACTATTAAAGGCATCTTGATTAATTCATTAACAAGTTTCTCTAAGTTCTTTTAAGAAAGATGTTGATTTTAACTTGCGGATTTATTTGACATAAAGAGGAAACAAGCTGTACTGAACTGTACTGAACAAAGCAGTACTTAAATCATGGGTGTCGCTGTCTCTCAATTCTTAAACTTTTTTCATGAAACAAGACTTAGCACAGTATGGTTAATGCCAGCTATATTTCAATTTAGTGGCACATCTATAACTAATACAGAAATGTTTAGATATGTTTAAAACAGGATGACTTGATCTTTTAGGATTGTCTTGTTTTTGCAGTCTTTAATCAAAATTATGCCTTCAATGACTAAGCATATTAGAGTGCTCACAAAAAAAAAAATCAGTAGCTATAAAGCAACCTGATGAAAGGTTGTTGATTCTCAAATTAATTTCCCTATGATAATCATTTTGTCCACTTGTATGAGCTGTCTAGATGTTAGTTTAAAAAGTTTGTCAAGCTATTTTCCCCTATCTAATAAATGAGGATCTGAAATGGAAATTAACTGAACTTTAAACTGAACAAGGTCAAAGGAAAACATCTTTACTGTTTTGGGGGCTATGAGCAGACATTTACTTGTCAGCTCATGGTAGAGGGGCAACAGGTTACTTGCTCCTGGCTCTGTTATAGTCCCATTTCTCTACAATTTTGGTTTCAGTATTGACCTCCCTACTTCACTATAGGATGAAAGGGAAGCTGAATTTAATACATAAAAGTTTAAACCTGATTTTAGTTGGTTTTTTGTGGGTGTTTTTTTTTTGTTTGTTTGTTTTTTGTTGTTGTTGTTGTTGTTGGGTTTTTTTGTTGTTGTTGTTGTTTTGTTTTGTGTGTGTTCTGTTTCGGGGTGGGTTTTTTTGGTGTTTTTTTGTTGTTGTTGTTTGTTTATTTTTGTTTAGGTGATTTGTATTTATTTTTTGTTGGTGTTTTAGGTTGGTTGAGGTTTTTTTGTTTTGGTTTTTGGGGTTTTTTGTTGTGTTGGTTTTTTTTTTTTTTTTCATTTGGGACAAGATGCTGACAGTGTGGGAGAGCAGATTACCAACTATTGCAACTGATCTTTCCCCTTTCAAACAATTTTAGTTGAAATCCCAAAGAATATGTTACTGTTTCATCCAACATCTGTCATTGAAAATGGCTGTAGATACTGTTACCTTTATTAGGGACATTTTCTACATGGACTTGTGAAATCTAAAAGTAGTGAAGAATTTTTGAATTGCAGTGTGTTCTCTTCACCATAGCGCTGACAGCATGCCTGCTGTTTTGACTGTTGTAATGCAGGTGCCTTTTCTGTGCCTGTGGTGAGCACATTTAAGACCTTAAGCTGACTTAAACAAAACACTATCAAAGATAAATGACTAAGAGTGCAGGGAATATCTGTACCATGGCAGTCAACATAAATCTTCAGGTGCAGTGCAACAGTATCCCTTAACTGTCAAGTAAACCACAGTACAGGACTATGGGATGTCTGGTTTAGCTAGTTCTGAGGTTGATGAAACATTTTAACTATACAATTAGCTGCAGAACTTACTAGCACCACACCCCCAAAGCCTTCCTTTTTCATTATTTGTGTGAGTCACTTACAGAGATCTTAATATTTTTTGTTTAAGCTTGTATTTGAGTCTTTGTATTAAAATCTACCACTTAATTTTCTGAACAGCTCTTGTAACTAGTTGGTTACTTGATTACTAATGTTTGTCTGTTATATGTCAGTACAGTGAGTTTTACATGCCAGATAACTTTAAAGTACAGTTCAATGCAATATTTAATATGGCTGCCATAATAATTAGTAAGTCTAGTCTGAAACACAAAATACATCTAGCCTCCAGCATAAGTCTTACAAAGTTCCTGGAACTTAGTGCTTTATCTTGAGATAATAATTTACTTTTATTCTGAGGATATACATATCCTAATCTACAAATATATTTGATCATTTATCATAATACCTCTTCCTGGATATAGTTTAATCAATTTCATATTTTGAAAGATTTGCTAATTAGTGGTCTGGCTATTATTAATTTTTGGGTTTTTTTAAGCCACCGTAAAATGTGTTTTCTATTCTCCAGAAAGGTTTTAGACTCAAATTTGTAACACCGGTGTGACCAGCTGTTTGTTCTCGTAACTGTTCCAAGATGCCTGGGCCGCCGGTGCCTCAGCTGGCTCCAGTATGTGCAGTCAGGGGCTCCCCCTGCTGGTGTGTCCTAACAGAATCAACTTAATTTGATTAGTCAGAGACGGCACAGAAAACTGCAGATATAATAAGCTGTGTACCTTTAAACTTCAGTCTCGGATTTTATTTTAAAAATTAAACGTGTTTCAATATGTCTGTGACAGCAAATGTGAATCGTAGTTTCTCACTTGACACAAGGAAGGTAACTTCATTGTGAAGACAGTCAAACATTGGGACAGATTACCCAGGATACTTCCTAAATTGAAAGGAAGGAAAACTTTAAAGACTCTTCCTTTTGAAGTGAGGTTTTCTTATCCCTTATGTTGGCCTGTTTCTGTGCGATGGTGCTGTATCACTTATTGTGTGCTACAGGAAGTAATGATAAATTTTCTTAAATACCTAATGTGTGGCCAGCACTTCCTTATGCTTTGTCTTCTGAGCCCAAAGTGTGGATTGATCTTGCCCTTTCTTTGCTTAAGTAAAAAGTACATCTGTTCTCAGATGTAAAAGGACTCATGGAAAATAAAGGCTGTAATAATTTTCTGATGAAATAATGTGAATTAATCAGTCTAGTTACCTGATCTGGAGGACATTTTCATATATTTGTTCAGTGGGGCTCATTACTACCAAACTGAAGTGTTTATCCTCTTTCTTAGGGTTTTATGCTCTTATGTGGAGAAACATGGGAAGAACCATACTCCTAGATGTCGTCACTTGGTATTCTGTTACGAAAAGTGCAATGATAGCAAGAGAAAGGAGAAGACAAAACATATTCCCTGTCTTCACTTCTTCTTTTCCCTCCTTGTAGTGCCAATATTACAGCAGCAGAGACAACCTTATGCTGCTGTACCACTACTTTCCTCTTTGTGTGTGTGCACAAGTACAGAGGCTTTACATTAGCTTCTCTTTTTGGAGGCAGGGCAGTGTGTTTTCTATGAGAGATAGTGGTGTAGGTTTTTAAGGTTTTTCCCTTTTTCATAGGAAAACACTTCTCAAAAGAGTGAATGTAAAGGGAGCATTATCTTTGCTAATGACTGCACTTTCCATCAGGCCCAGACTTCCTCTGGTTGTTCAGGCTGCTCTGTCACTTAAGAGTGGAAGTTGTTAGTGCTCCTCAGAATCATTCTAAGGTACAAGAATAAAATGAAGTGTCTGTTACATACGAGTATTCATATCCTGTGGAATGACCATTTGACAGATGGTAGGTTGTTCGGTTTTTTCATATGTCAGGTCAACAATACTTTCAAGAAGCCAAAATATTTTAATAAGGCTATTCATGTTTCCCTTCCTGGAGAGGAAACAAAAACCAAGCCCAAGAAAAAGTGTTTCTTTTGGGGGATATGGTATCGTGGAAGGCTTGGCACTGCCATATTAGATATATTAATAGGTGTGAAAATTAAAATGGGAGCCTGACATAACAGCATTCTTTTGTAGTTTAGCTTTCAGTATAGATTTTTCTTTAAGTTGGACTGTGATGAGTTAGGTTACAGAATTGTAAAATCTTGCTGTCTCTGTTTTTCAGACACATGTCAAACTGCAGAAACCACCTTTGCTAATGCCACTTGCAGTGCCACCACAAACTCTTCACTTCACAAGTATCTGTATGTCTTTATCCTTGGACAGCTGCTGCTGGGAGTTGGAGGAACTCCTCTATATACTTTGGGGACAGCTTTTATTGATGATAGTGTCCCAAAACACAAGTCTTCCCTATATATAGGTAAGTTTAAAACTGTTTATATATATTGTCTGGATAGATTATAGACTGCAATGTCTTCCAAATGTTTTTATGAATTCCTCTAATTAAAGTCTTATAATTATTACTTATGTACATAAAGTATTTCTACATCCATTACTGTGCAATTTAGTTATTAGTCTGCTCTAAGTACCAAGTCTTTTCCATTTTTATTTTGTAGAGCATGGCAAAGCTACTTCAAGCACGCCTCCTGTCACTGTTAACTGAAAATTGTTAAATGGTTAATGTAGCTTGTATGTTAATAACAGAATAAGTTGTAGCAAAAACTTACTTTTTAGTCACAGGTGTTGAAAAATGTATCAATTAGGTTGGAAGCTAGATCATATTGTATCCTTTAATAATTTTATTTATGTACCTTCTAATAGTAGGTTGTCCACTCAGTGCATAAACACTGCTGTGCCTTGTGTGATCAATCCAGTTCTCCAGCCACAGACAAATTTGGCACTTGGCTGTACTGGAAGTACAGAGGTTGCTTTACTGGGGCTGTTTAAAAGCTAAGGAATACTAATACTTAGCAATGGTTTTTAATCTTTTTCAGTCACCATTCTCTAGGTTATGTGCAATTTTATTGCCAAGTTCATTGCAGTCTAAATGTTTTCTATGGGTATGAAGATATTTATGTCCCCTATCTTGTATGTAAGCTGATTAAAAGCATATTATCTATACTTGTAACTTGCAGGAGGAATTCAAAGCACCTCAGATTCCAAGACTGTTTTCCAGACTAAATCAATATTTTAAGGGACAAAATTGAAGTAATTATCTGTTTGCATGCAATTTTTGCACAGTTTTCCCAGGCAAGCTACTTCATTTGATGCCAACAAATAGGATAGTTGCATATGATAAATCTTAGATGACAAAGACAAGTTTTATTTTTGCTGTTTCTTTATTTTGAGAGTGATAATATTACACTTTTTCTTCCTCCTCTGCCTCCTCCCCTGACACCAGTGAAATAAATTGAGCAAAATTAGGGTTGCCTAATGCATGATTGGGGGAACAAGAAGTGACCTGAAAACTCAGGAGAATGGTGTCAGTGTTCATACTTAAAAAAAAAGTGCACAATCTTCAGGCAACTGAGTTGAGTTCAGAAGAGCAGTGTATTCTGCTTAATATAACAAAACTGGAATGCAAGTGAGTGGGTAGGTAACTAAGCCTTGATTCTTTTTCTTGCTTCATGCAATGCAATGTATTGTGTTAAATTATATTGTGTTGGTTTACCTAATAAAAGAAGGCTTATACACGGCAGAAAAAAACCCAAACCCCCCAAAAGCAACCCACAAAACAAAACTAAAATAAATCTAGAACCCACCCCTGAAATTGTCTGTAAATAGCTGCTAGCATCTTTTACTATAAGTCTGCAACTTGTAAGTTGTTGTTTTCTTTCTCTCCTAAACTGGATGCATTTTCATGAGGACTGGGACACCTACAACTAAAGCTGCTGAAGTTAAACAATTTCAAATGGTATTTAAATTGTGTGTGGGAGGAAATAGGCACTTTCTAAGCTCAGTTTGAAGTTCTGTAGGATGAATATGCACTTAACTCAGAAAGTTCCTATGACCAGGTTTCTATATCCAAATAGTGGGAAAACCTGAGAAATAGCTACTCAATATTTATTTTGACTTACTTGAGTGTCACATTTTGCATTGCTTCCCCCTCTTGTACTCCTCTCACCCTCCTGACTGCCCCATCATTTTCTCTTACTAACTAGAGGGAAATTAAGTACTTGTAATCCATGCACTTCAGAAACAGATGAGAAATCCAGATTTTTTCATCTGGGGAAAGAGTAGGAATGCATGTTTACTAATTAAAGATGGATCTAGTTGCTATTAATTGCAAGCCTGAATCTGCAGAGACAGTGTTTCTGCTATCAGGGAGTGCTAAAATGCAACAGAAATCTGTCTGGTAGGCCAGGGATGCTATTGTGACATCAAAAAAGTCTTGTACTCTTTTGTAGGGTATGGTTACACCAGCAACTTTGCAGGTTGGTGTTTTTTTGATGGTGTGTGTTTTCTTTTGGTGGGGGGGGGGGGGGGGGGTTGTTTGTTTTGTTGTTTGGTAGGGTTTTTTCTTTAAAACTGTCAGGAGCTGCCAAGAGCCCTGGCTTTGTATTTTAAGGCAGATATTACTCCAGACACTTTAATGTAACTCTGTCTTCTGGCCTTAGAAGATCTAGAAACAAACTTAAGATTCAAAAATATAAATAAGCAAGTTCTCAAAGATTGTGGTCAATACTGTTAATAACTAGTGTTCATAATTTCACTAATTTTTTTTTTCACCAGTTAGCTTTTAAATGTAGGCACAAAATGGGCAAAAAAGCAATCTAATAATGCTTAAAGGTGCAGTCAGTGAAATGCATTTTCCTGAACCTCTGATTTGATGCTTCTGAGAGCTGCAAATTTTCTTGTTGAGGCATAATTATAGGTTTTTGTCTTCTATACACTATAACCAAAGTAATGACAGTGAAAGAACAGGTTGACTTACACAAAACTTTTAGTCTGAAGTTGATTGAAGAATTTTATTAAAAGAAAGCTTAAAAAAAAATTAAAGAAGTTATGGTGAACTTAATGGATTTTCTCTTCTAGGAATTGGCTATGCCATGTCTCTGCTGGGTCCTGCTATTGGCTATGTCTTAGGAGGGCAGCTGCTTAAGGTTTATATTGATATCCAGATCCCAAAAAGGCAAGATACAACTTAGTTTATTGCTTCTTATTTTTTTTCCTAATAATTTTTGTTAAAATCTTCAGCTTTTTTCCCCTGTGAGGAGAAAGTTTTTCAGAAAATATTGCATTTTCAAGAGCTTCATTAACTTGGAAACAAGTTGAGCTTATAAAGGCTTCAAGTAAATGAGTTACTTCCCAGAGTGAGTAGTGACTCCATTATGTGTGAAAGTTTCTTTGTAGTGCAAATAGTTAGTTCTAGCATTTAAATATTAGCTATTTTAAACTTCAGTAGCAAAAAATACTTTTTCTTTTGCTTAGTTGCTTATTTGGGGTTAAGCTGCACCTACTGATTTCTTGTGAACTGTTTCCCTGAGTTGTAAGATGAGGGCTAGGATATTGCTCCTTAACTCCTAGGGAAGAGCTTGCTAAAAAATCTATCAGTTGAGTAATAGTCCACTATTTAAAAAATGTTATAAATTGTAGTAGTGTCTAAACCAACAACTTCATTTACACTTTTATTTCCTCTGTTTTAGAGCCTTCAGATCAATGCAATGGCATTCTAAACTTCTGAATTGGTTTTGATATAACTCATTGATTATGAGGAATCTTTCTAAATCCAGATTTTCTATATCTTAATAAAGCCTCAGGATCCTGAAATCAGAGCCAAAGAATAGTCTTTAAATTGGAAAGGCATTGACTAATGAGTTGAAGGCTACATTTGGTGGAATGCAATATTTTTATAATTGCCCAGTGTAGTTGGTTGAAACAAGTAAACAATATATTTAATACATGAAAAACTAAGAAAATGGCGATATTAAAAGGCCTTCTGTTAAATAAGTATTAAAAGGAAATATTCCAGCTGACTGAAATCTGAAATTCAGAAAGTTAAACCTGCTTTTTCTGAATTAC
Organism: Struthidea cinerea; assembly: GCA_013397865.1. Taxonomy (NCBI): domain Eukaryota; kingdom Metazoa; phylum Chordata; class Aves; order Passeriformes; family Corcoracidae; genus Struthidea; species Struthidea cinerea. Next base: position 43,960 of record VZTI01003890.1, on the reverse strand, counting down.
TTTTCCAGTACAAAGGTGGATCAAGATGACCCACGTTGGCTTGGAGCATGGTGGATAGGATTTCTTGTATGCTTTTTTGCAATTTGGCTTCTTATAATACCTTTTTCATGCTTTCCGAGGCACCTACCAGGTAATACTTCGCTACTTTGGAAGAGAGATTTGTTCATATTTGCGGGTTATAGACTACTGGACTGAATCTTTCCTCTTCGATTTTGTTTTTCAGTTGACTGTCTGACTAAAATCTGAGGACAAGTACTTTTTTTTGTTTCCCCCTCCAATATGAAGCCTTTAAAACAAGGCAAACCAGCTAGAGGGAGGATCTCGTGTATGGTGGGCTTGCCCATGGCCAGGGGATTGGGGATAGATGATCTTCAAGGTCCCCTTTCAACCCAAACCATTCCATGATTCTATGATTCTATATAATGATGTACAGTAGGACTGGAAACGTATACCTAAGTGTGGAAGCTGGTGGTCAGACTTTGAAAGATGCTTATAGCTACACACCCAAGACTATATTTAAAGCTTCTGTGTTACCCACCAAGAATCATGTGGAAATTCCATGAGCATCCAAAGGGACTTACTATAATAATATTGAAGGAGAAATGATGGAGGAAAAGAGAAAATGAAGAAGGAAATGGGAGAATGTGAGGGTGATTTAAAAAAAAAAAAAGGGCTTCAGCATACTCTGAAGTTTTTAGGATGTCCCTGATAATATCTTAGTGCAGCCAAGACCTTCCAATAGAATTGTGATACTTTCAACAAAAATCTTCTTTCAACAATACATAATTGATCTTTTTATAAATCTGTACCAATAAAACAGGCAAGAAGACCTATAATATCTGAAATAGCTTTCCCAACTAAAGGATGCACAAATTTTTGTAGCTTTTGACATTGTCTAAGAGTGCAGGTATTCAATGTTTTCATTGTCAATAAATATGACCATTTACAGGAACTGCAAAAATACAGGCTGAAAAAATCTCTGAAACTCATGATGATGGAAGTCAGGTACTGGTTCAGACCAACAATATTGGACAAAGTTTTAAAGACTTTCCTATGGCTCTCCTGGTAAGAAAAATCTCAAATTTGCTGAAACTGAATATATTCTGAGAAATTAAATTCTTTTTTAGATGTTAGATGTCTTTAGAAACGGCTTATCATGTTGTGATAGGGAAGAAATGTTACAGTTAATTTAATGCACATTCATTTTGTTGATACTTGAGATTGTTAGAAAAGCATATTACTGAAGTTCCACTTCAGAGTATCTACTTTTAAAATATACTGACTTCTACTTTAGTTGGTACCAAAATCAAATAATTTCCAGAGCGTTATGATAATTTCTCCCCATAGATACTGTTGAGGAATCCAGTGCTTATGAGTCTAATAATAGCCAGTTCCTCAGAAGCTTTAGTTGCCACTGGATTTGCCACATTTCTACCAAAGTTTATAGAAAATCAGTTTGGAAAGTCGTCAAGTTTTTCAGCAACTCTTGGAGGTAATATGGCTTTTTATTTTTAAATCTTAAATATATTGTGTTGAATACTTCATTAATATTACAGGTAGAAGATTATATGGATATCTTTTTTGTGTGAGATGTTCGTGAATGTACTTAGATGGAATACATTAATCAGAACAGTATTTTTGTTATTCTTGCCTGCGTAGTACTCTAGTACTTAATTCATCAAGGGTGTAGCTCTACTTTTTTTTGTAGGTTCTGAAGACTTGATGCTCATTTTCAAAGTAGAATGAGGATTTTGTGTGCTGATGACACTGTAGTTTATTCCTTTCTTATTCTTGGTGAAAAACATTTAATTTTCTTTATTTAAAATTGGCTGAAGGAACATTATCTTAGTCCCTACTAAAACAATCAAGATGAAAAAAGCAGTGCTTATCACAAATAGGAAGTTGACTTTGCCTTTCTCTTCTTTAATTCCACACTGACAATTACAATGAGTTTGCAATAAAATGACTAATCAGAATATGTAATAAAGCTATTATGTGACCGGTTCTATAGTTGGCTTACTGTCACCTATTTATTATCTGATATGTGGAAGTGATAGGTAGAACAGGAGAAAGCTATGAAAAACTGAGTATTGGAGAAACAGAAAAAACCTGATGGAAGAGCTGTGCTCCGTTGGGTCACATGATTAACTTTGACACAATTAATTCTGAAGAATAGCAACCAGATCAAGGCAGAAATGTCCAATATGCAGACTTAATATTTCTAGAATGTGCCTTGCTAAGCTGTAGAGTGCTGCAATATAACTATGGTAGTTGAGCTGCTCTTTAGCCAACAGAAATGTTTGGGAAAGACTTTCTAAATTACTTATTCTTCTGGGCAATACTAGATAGTATTGTTGCATCAAAACAAAGCATCTGCAAGCTTTACATAAAAATACATTGGAATACATGCTCAGTTGTTAACCTATAACCAGGAGTGAAGTGGAAAACTGAGTGTTGCATTTTTTTGTCCATAGACCTTGTCTGAATGTCTTTGCATTGAAAATATCGACAGTGCTTATTAAATGTACAGCTTTAAAGAAATGCCTACAGAAATGCTGAAATCTGGCTGTACCTGAACTGAGCTAGCTAATCTAAGCATTACCAATGACCATGGAAACTATTTGAACTATCATTGACTATGGCTGTCTGTGGCTTGGGCAGTTTTGTCACTGTACCCGAACTGTCTCTAAAGTTAGCTGTCTCAGGTCAGTGAAAGATATATTGAGATCCATATTGTATTAGACATTAGCCATATAAAAATGCTCAGTTACTTATCTTAAGTGCAAAGAGGATAAATCATTGTGGACTATATGGACTATGACAGCTGACATGACCCACTGATATAGACTTCTTTAAATCTTTCAGTAGATGTCTTACTGCATCTTGTGCTGTCTCTTATATAATAGTGGTTATGTTCTCTTATTAAAAAGTTCATAACAGAAGTATAAGAAAGAACATGGACACATCAAAAAACCACTGAAAGAATGAAAGTATTTTCTATTTTTATGGAGACCCCTACTGGTGTTCAGAGATTCCCGCCCCATAGTGCTCCTAAGTCATCTAGTTTGTCTGTGTTGAATTGGGTTTTGGACAACTATGAATTACACTGTCCAGTTAAACCTCTGGAAAAGCTAAAGGTGATGTAACAGTACAATAAATTACTCATGCGGTTAGAATCTGGTAGTATGGTTTGAAAACAATATCACATGGACTGCATTTTACAGCAGTAAATTTTACAGCTGTTTTTATTTTTTCTTAGCATAAAATTGCACTCTTAATTGCTTCCCAATTATGTCTTGCATTTTTGTGTAACTGGTTCTGTCTTGTTTTCCTCTAGGACTTGTACTAATTCCAGCAGCAGCGCTAGGCCAAGTCATAAGTGGTGTCTTGGTTTCCAAGTGCAAAATGGATTGCAAAGGCATAATCAAGTTCATGATAAGCACTTGTTCAGTGGCCCTAATATTAAACACAGTGTTTTTATTTGCTAAATGCGGGAATGAACCTTTTGCAGGTGTCTCTGAAACGTATAATGGGTAAATATATTTTAGTGCACTCTTGGGTTTAATGTTAATATTTATTCAATTCCCATAGTTTCAAATAGTACACACCAGCAGTTTTTAAAAGTGGGAGGAAGGCAGCTAGCTATTGCAAAAGTCTTCTCTCAAGTGGTCAGTTACTCTGTCATGAATTAACAGAGCCAGAGGCAACACCAACTGTTTGAGGGTCTGCCAAAGAGCCCGATGGAGCTGTGCCAAATAACTCTAGTAGGCGGGTACCTAGGGACTGCTAGATGCCATGTGAGAAATCATAGGCATGATTTGTGCTGTGTAAGTTGGTGAATAACTTACCAATACATTTTTATGGTTTTCTCAAATCCCCCATTTTAGACAAGGGCTACGTACCACTATCTTGTATGAAATTATGATCTGATAATTCTGTTCTAATGCATAAAAAGGCACTTGAAGCTAAATAAGATGGTGAAGAGCAGTGTTGCTCTTTACTGACACAATAGCATGATGGGTAGCATGAAAACAGGTAGCAGAAAATGGGTTGGGGAGGAAATTGGTTTTGTAGCCTCTAATGCACATGCAAAGTCATGGAAAGTAGAAATTTACTGCTATGATACTCAAATATTCATTTGTATTTCCTTTTTCAGAAGGTATGCAAAGTGAATCAACAAAGTTCCATACACTGGTGACTGAAAGAAAATAAAAAACCTTAAAGTCCAAGTTATGGCTCATTCTGATTTAATCTTTACAACTTGCTATATAATTGACAGTATATATAAAGGCCAGTGTTGAAATGTGATGCCTAAAATATGGCTTTGCTTCAGAGTCTGAAAAAAATCTAGCAGACAGATGCCTTGGACAACTCAGAAATGCGAAAATCAGAATTTGGCTTTTGGTTGTAGAAAGCTTATTGTTACATATTGACCAAAAGAATCTGTATTTATCAATAAAATGCTGAAGATATGGTATAGAAAATGGTATATGAAATTATCCATATTTTTAAACCAGGTCCTAAATAAAACAAACAGCTGACAAGAGTTACAGCTGAACTGATTTTCCTCCAAATTTAAATACTGCTGATTTGTATTTAACAATTTTGTGTAACTTTGTCAGTTACGTAGCATAACTGTTGCTGAAGACCACTTATCTACAGCAATTTGAAGTTAACCAGTCCTGAAATACATCTTTTTCCTCAGTATCCATTATAAAAAATGACTCTGTTTTTCCTAATTCAGTGTTACATGTTGGACTATATTTTACTGGACATGTGCATCAGAAAAGTTAGTGGCACCAACACAGTGCCAGTTCTTAAACCGTTTTCCATCAAGAAATAAAATATGTAGCAGTAGCTTTAAAAAATTAATGAATTTATAAATTCGTGGAAGAACAGCCAAGTGTTTGCCTCCTGATTATGCTACTGAACAAATGCTTCTGTAAGAATAAATCATGAGCCTGCTCTGAGAGTTGAGTTGGAATTTGATGTAGATTTTTGTGGAGAAATTCAAGAATTCCTTCATGGCAAGCATTATCTTCCTATTGAAAAACAGCCTGGAGAGGTGAGGAAAGATTTTGCAGGTTTAGTCTCAGAATTATATGAGTACAGGATGACTTGTTTGTGTTAATGAAAACAGCATCTTACTTGTAGTAACACTGTTTGTTAGGCTATCAGCAGAACTAAAACGGTTTATTTTGTCTAACAGGCACTTTAAATAATTGGTTTTGCCAAATTCTGTTGCCCAGTGCTTCCTTGAAAACTTGAAGGAACAGAACTGCAGTGACTGCTTCTGTACTTTGTTCATTTCCACATGTCTCTGGGACTCTTGTTTAAAAATTTGTATAGAGTTTTTTAAAGAGCAATTGATGGCCTCATCTGCTAGATTTTTTAGAAAAGCCAGGGGTATCTTTTTTGTTTTATTTTTCTCTGACTGTCTATAACTAAATGATCAGTCCCTCTTTGGAGGTCAGGGGAAAGAGACACTGTCTGCACATGCAGACAGGACAAATGCCACCAAACTGATTAAATATTTCTAGGCTTTGCATGCCTCACAGTCTAGCAAGGAACTGTACATACAAACCTGTAATTAATGAGTTTGCTTATGGCGTACTGTAGTTCATTCTTCGTACTTAGAAGACTAGAAATTAGTTTGCTTAGGCTTAAAACACAAATTAATTTAATGGGCTTCTGCTGTACTACAACAAAATGGAGCTTATACGTAGTTATGATGTCCCTAATATTCCATTTGAAGTTTGAATGTATGTAGGTTAATTCCTAGATAAACTAATTCTCCTACTAGTACTTTCTGCTATCTCAAATTCTCATGAAGAAACATGCCTTTTAGATAATTAATGTGGAACTTTCATTTTACAGTACAATATTTAAACTCTAATGGCAGTGTCAGTAACCTGGTTTTAGCTGACTGAACTTTTAACTGGTGAAAATTCTTTACTTATTAAGGAACTACTATTAGAAAATCAATGTATGTTTTTATTCTCTCCAGTTGTGCCTTAGGACAGTCCTCACAGAACCCAAAGTGATTTTTCATGCTAATAATATAGTAGGACTACTTCAAATAAAACCATATGATGACCTGTATTGGAAGTAAATGCCTGAATTGAGAGTAAATATAGTAAGCAAGAATTAAAGAAAACTCTGTTAGTTATTAGTTATTACCTAAACAGCCAGAGAAAATCTTTAACGTCCTTCAGGGTGTGTCATTGTTCTCTGCATTTAACATATGTGGTCGTCTCAGTGCTCATACAATTTAGATGTATGCATGGAAGAGTTGGGCTGAGATGCAAAATTTTGTAATCTCTTTTGTGAGTGGAAATTGGAGGAATAATTTTTGGAAGGAATAATAGCATAAAAATAACTAGGTGCATAATAAATGGAAATTCAAGAGCAGTAACTACTATGCTTATTTTTAAACAACTAAGTGCACAAATAACATGAATAGAGTATTTTAAAATATGCTATAAATAATTGCATTACTTACTTAGTATCTTCTGTTTTTCAATTGCTTTATTAAAAGCCCATTAACTTCTGCTTTTCAGAACAGGCACTCTATATAACTTAACAGCACCATGCAATGCTAACTGCAGGTGTTTGCGCTCCATGTACTACCCAATTTGTGGCAGAGATGAAGTCCAGTACTTTTCTCCCTGTTTTGCGGGATGTGCTTCATATCTTTTTAACAACATGAAAAAGGTACTTTATGCAATGAAGATGGCTGACATGGTTTATTCTGGTTTCCTGTAAAATGCACTATATTTCAAAATGTTCTTCCCTTAGTATGACAGGAAATTGCAATATTTATGAATTTAATTGGCAGTTACTAAGAGATATACTCTGACCAGGTATTCATTCTACTTGTGAAAGTGTGATGTTTAATATTAAGTTTACTTACTTGATGACAGTTGATGTTTCATGGGGTTTCTGATTTATCAGAGTGATACAAAATATGCTGAAAACACAATGCAAATGTAGGCTGTATTTAGCAAAATCCAGTGATTGCAGTTTACTTAAGGTACCAGTATGACTCCCACTGCTGGTCTCTAACATGTTCAGTGTCACAGTGCTGGGCCTCCCCAGTTGTTGGGAAGGCATACATGGGTTGAAGCCAGGTTGTGGATGCTACCCATTGCTCTCTAAAATGTTTCTGGTAGTTGTCTGGCTTTTGAACTCTATGTTGGTTCAGAGTTCCAGCTTGAAAACTGTCAAGAACTGTAGACTACTTCCCATGATATTGATGTTTTATGTATGGTGGTCATTAATATAACATGCTATACCACGTGGCATAACTTGCTATATACCAAGTATATTAGCAAGTTAGCCAGTGGTTTTGCTGTCTTTCAAATTGCTGATTTTTTTTTTATTTTGAATTTTAAAACGTGCTTCTCATTATGAATGTACAGCTGTTTTGCTGTATATTGAAGTTTAACCTGTTTGACCACATTCCCTGCCCTTCACCTGCCATGTTCATGCTGGTCTGGCTAGCTTAGGAAAATATTTCCACTCTCCTAATGAACTCAGGGAGAAGCATTTACACCACTGGTTCATTCACTGAAGTGGCATAGCCGTTTCTTTTCTGTATTGCTGTCTTTGCAACTGTTCTGGTCATTCACAGCCTGCGTTGTTTTGTGAGCTTTCTGGGCACATCACTTTTTCCCATCTCTGAGCCTTCTTTCATTGTAAGGGTTTACTGGTTAGCCACAGTATTTCTCACTTGTGTGAGGCCATTTTGCAATGTACTTCTACCAGACTTTCTAATACTGATAATAAATTAAATCTAAATGTACTTTACGTAGAATTGACAATCAGAAAAGTCAGCAATTGTCTTGACATTACCTGAAGTTCCTATCTATATGTTTAAGCAAAACGCAATGTTTATTGTATATGTGACAATCTGCTTCTGTGAGTTTTGAAAACTTGAATGGCAGTAGCCCCTGATGCAGGAATGGTAAGCCATGAAAGTGCCTGGGTATTATCAAGCCTTCCCAGAACTAAGGGGCTGTCTGTGCTTGTCTCTACTAGTACAACAAACTCTTGAGCAGGGATGTGGGAGGAATATAGAGAGATCCAAAAGGCAAGCTGACCCAGAAAAGGCCTTCATGCTTTTTATATTGGAAATTGAGAGGAAGTATTATCCATAAGAAAATGTAGGAGACTAACTACTTCTTGCTGTGGAAACTTCACACTTCACTGACACAGTATTTTTTTTCTTTGAAAACAAACTTCTGTGGATTTAGATGATGAGCATATTCCATTTTTTCACCTGCTTATAAGAGTGGTCCTATATTGCTTCTATTCTTTCCTGCTGAAGTCTTAAGAGTAGAGCTCACCTCTGTGCATATGGTTTGCCTCTAACTTCTGCAAGTTTTTTATGCTTGTTGCTAAAAGCTTGCTCCATACAAAATGGAGACTATCACTGTCTTTTTAGGCCAAAAAGCCAAAAATATCTTTTGCTCAAGTGAGGTGGATCAGTCAAGTTCTGATGAGCCAGTTTTAAAAATTAGTGTTAGTGTGATGTGCTCATCAGGAAATGGACTGTTTCCCATATGGTAAAGTCAATGTTTATTCTTGTCTTGTGTGATGCAGAAGCAATGAAAATTTACCAAAATAGTGTCATTTTGTGTCTTTATTGGAGCTAAATTTTGTCTTATAAATTATTTGTAGACATACCACAACTGTTCCTGTATTGGGAAACCAAAAAGAGAAAATGGTTCAGAAGACTTTCTGTATGAAGCTGTCCCTGGGAAATGTCCAACACAATGCAAATTTTTACCTTTATTCCTGACCTTCTTCTTTTTTGCTGTTGTTTTTACATTTATGGCCAATACTCCAACAACTGTGGCCATTCTCAGGTATGTTTTTTGGTCTGAAAGAAAGGTAATATTCTTGTGAAAACTAATATCAGTGAAATACTTTTGTTTGTTTTGCTTTGCAAAGCACTATTTGAACAAGTTTGTGTAGTAAGCAAGCAGTACTTTAAACAGAGGACTTTCATACCACTGTGCACTCTTGTTAGTAGAAATATTTTGAATCTATTAAAAAAAAATCTTTCTTACATGTAGCAAAATCCATTTTATGGGAGCACTCTTGACTGTTTTAGTCAAAGCAAAAAGAAATAAACGTGCCATTTGCTTTGATGAAGAAAATATTTGACTAGCCTGTCTATTGATAGTGTCAGCATTTCAAATTTTATCAGGAAACTGACAAAATAACAATTAATCTTGTATTCTCAGCCTTTGATTCCTGTCTCAGCTCAGAGTTCTGGCTTTAAAACTTGTCAAGAACCGTAGACTACTTCCCATGATATTGATGTTGTTTATATGGTGGTCATTAATATTACATGTGATAGCAAGTTAACCAGTGGTTTTTGCTGTCTTTCAAATTGCTGAATTTTTTTTTTTGTCTTGAATTTTAAAATGTCTTCTCATTCTGAACGTACAGCTGTTTTGTTTTATATTGAAGTTTGACCTGTACCTCTAATACTTCTAGTGAAAAGATAACCATGATGCATAGGCATGTTGCTTTGTGAGGATGTAGCTAGATGCCCTTTGGTAGGGGGCTGAGGAAATCAGTAACATCCTAAACCTGTGCAGGTTTGGTGTAAATCTGGAATTAACAGCTTGTCATATTGCTGTGCGGGCAGAATAATGTGAAGTTCTGCATTATCTTTAAAACTGAGTTGACATAGTTTTATTTCAATAATTCTAAGCAGTAACATTTGGATATTTGAATCCATATATAATTCAGCTGAAATAGTGAAACAGTTTTTATGGAAAAAAGGACTGTAAGTAGTTTAAATTTTCAAAAACTAATTTAAATAGCTAAATGTCAGTACATTTTACTGTATACTCTGGTATCTTTTCAGTGAGCCTATTTTGTGCAATTTTAAACAAAATCAAATATTCATGACAGTGTTTTATTGTTAGAAATATTCACCTGCATGATGTGAAACTCATTCTCCTTCTCTTAACTGCCTTTATGCGTAAATAGGGTCCTAACACTGACTGCTGATAAGTGCTCGTCTGGGATGTTTTTATGTGGCTAATTCTCACACATACTCCAGAATGTGGGAATAACTTCTGAATGTGTAAATATGGTCTTTGTCAACACTGGGAGTTTATTAAAAGACATGATACAGTTTATTAAAGGAAATAGTTCTGAAACTAAATTGTATAAATTAAGCAAGTTTGGTTGTATTTAACCTTTATGGTAGCACCTTTAAGACACTGTCATGAGAATGTTTGTTCCTGGAAAAATATCTTAAAATATGTAAGAGGTAAAGAGGTGAATTCTGCTACTTGTTAAATCAATATATTGGTTTGTATAGCACAGGCCACCACAGTTTATTGATGAGGTCAGATGCATATATGAAAGGTTAAGGAAATACAACATGTTGTGCTGTGCTGTAGTCTAGTCTCAATTCACGTATTGCTTCTTTAGGTATAGTAGCTCAGGATTGCATCCTAGCACTGTTTCAATTTCCTTGCTTGTTCTATGGAAAAAATGCTCAACAGTATATCAAGGTGATAGCAAGCTTTCTTTTTATTCATACTATTTTGTTAAACTAGTTAAATCCAAAATTTCTTGATGGGCTACTGCTGTTTTTTCTGTCTTTTATCTAAATACCATGTGAAACGGTTTGGTTACTTGTTCTGCACACTGGATTTCTAAACCCCTCAGCAATTAACAGGTTAAAAGAGTATATAGAGATAAAGCATATTCACTGAAGGACACAGCACAGAAGTGGAACTTGTTTACTATGTGTTAAACTGCAAATCTTGTTTACAGGTGTGTGCCTGATAAACAGCGCTCATTTGCTCTTGGAGTACAGTCAGTGTTTCTGCGATTACTGGGTATGACTTTCTTGTTGGAACATTTGCCTCTGAATAATCTACTTATTTGACATTTTTTTCTAGACTTTTAAATAATGCATTAAGAAGCTTTCAGAGGAACTTGAAGCAGTTTGTCATTGGCTTATAGGATACACTTGTTGTAAGGTACCATCTGGATTCAAATTCCTCGTTACTAGGGTATTCATGCTCTCTGTAGCCTTTCTTAGTCTTATGAGCACAAACCAAATACAGGTAACTGTCATTCTTTCAGTTAAAGGCATCTGTTGTTACTTTCCCCAGAAGAAGGCCTATTCTGAAAGCTGAGATAAGAAAAACTGTTGTAATAGAAAACAGCTTTGTGTAGTTAACATCTGAAATCCAGAAGTTAAAAGAAAAGTGAACAGGCGGAGCCTTTCCTCTTCTTTCTTTCTTTAAAATATCTTTGACTAGTTTTAGCATTTATTGAAATTGTAGATACTTGTACATTAATAATTGTTGAGTATGATGTGGGGAATATAATACTTAAACTCTAAATCTAAGCATCTCCAGCATTTCAGTAAGACAGATGAATCTCCTTAAGTAAAACAAAGCTACACGTAGGTATTTTCCGGTCCACACTAATTTGAATTTTCTCAGACATAATTTAAAATCTTTTTTTCATAGTAGACTGTTTTTAAATGGCATGTTTAATTCAAGACTGGGACAAGACACAGTTGCTGGTTGGCCTTTTATGCCAATATTTAGTACTGCAGCCATTCCCTCTCCTTTGAGATCACATATCTAACAGTGTGAGTTTTGTTTTGCTGTATTCAAACTGTGATTAATCTAGGTCATTCTAGCAAAAAAGTTTAACAAAGGCAAACATCCTCACAGGCAGAAATTAACTGGAAGATAGTGCTCAATGCTGTATGAGGGTCTCTGTTTCACTTTACTCAGAGTTCAGATATTTATGATACAGCTCTAACTCCTGACTTCACTGTGGAGTGATAGAACTTTTTGCACTGTCTGTACTATGACTGAAGAAGGCATCAATTAACAGCACTACTTATCAGCAACGTTTTTGTTGCAGACTTTAGGAATCACACAAGGGTTTTAGGCTGAAGACCTAGTGAGGGACATAGCTACTTGCTTAGCTCTAGGAGAGTTTAGGCCTTGGGTAGGTTGGGTAGACATGCAGTGATGTACCTGGTGTGTTTACTCTAAAATTGGCTATACCTGGATGCAAGACACTTGTGCATTATAACACACAAAAATCACACAGTGTTAATAAAACCTATGCAAGAATAATTTTAAACACTGGCTTTTTTTGGTGAAATTTTAACTGGAAGCTTTGCTACATCTGAGGAACGGGAAGAAATGTATAACTGAACACATTAACATAATGGTATTTCAGTTCTCTTCATTTGGAACAGATTGGTGTGTATGATCAGAAGAAAGGGAATTTTTTCCTTTCAGTTAAATTCCTGCTCCCTTGATTAGTTGTTTTCACCCCTGATTTTAATTACTTTTTTTTACAATGAAGACTGAGGCAGTTAAGAAGCTCAAGTCTTTTAATAAAATTTTGCTTAACAAAGTGAGAACTTTATAAAGAATTAACTCTATGCATCCTACCTATTGACTGAGAGCAATTTTAGGTGCAGACTTACTGTGTAATATGAGGCCTATGACTTTGATTGAAATGTTTTGTTTAGTGTTTGGTTCTACCATTTTATCTTTCCCACCAGTATGGCATTTGACTGCATGCATGAACATCAGCTATGCCAAGTAACTCAAACATTCTAACATGTTACTCTGTTTTTTAGGTACTATTCCTGGACCAATTTTGTTTGGCGTTGCTATAGACAACAGTTGTACTCTGTGGGATATTAATGAATGTGAAACTAAAGGAGCTTGCTGGGTATATGACAATGAAAGAATGGCTTATTTGCTGATGGGCATAAGTAAGTCTTTTATATGAAATACATATACTAGGTTATAGAGATACCGAGCCTGACTGATAGATGAGAATTATTTTAAAGTAGAACCTTACACTTCATTTTTAGCAGCAGTGTTTTTTAATTTTTTTTTTCATAAATGATCAGCAAAATATTATGGAAGGAGAAACACCACAGTAAGTAAACCTTAAAGGTTGCTTAAAAAACTCTTTTAATAGTAACACAAAATAGTTTTGCTCTTTGATCTTGCTTCATTGTCACACTAGATTTTTAGAGGACTGGTTTACACTTCAGTCTGTCTTCAGGGCAATGAGCATGATTAGGGGTGTGAAGATGATTAGAGGGATGGACCACCTCTGCTATAAACAAAAGGCTGACAGAATTGGGATTGTTCAGCCTGAGAAAGTGAAGTCTCCAAGCTGATCTTATTGTGGCCTTTCAGTACCTGAAGGGGAGCCTACAAGAAAGATAGATAGAGGAGGCCTCTATCAGAGAGCATAGTGATGGAACAAGGGGTAATGGATTGAAACTCAGAGGGTAGGTTTTGGTTAGATATTAGGAAGAAACTGTTTACTCAGAGGGTGTCCAGGCACTGAAACAGGTTGCACAGACAAGTTATGGATGCCCCATACCTGGAAGTGTTCAAGGTATGGGGCCCTGAGCAACCTGATCTAGTGGAAGGTGTCCCTGCCCCCAGCACAGGGTTGGAACTAGACAGTCTTTAGCTTCTCTTCCAAATCAAACCATTCTGTGATTATCTGGGTTGGTGTGTTGGCAGTTAAGGGCTGGGGAGCTTTCTTCCTCTTTTTGTATTTCAGTTCTTTTCCCTAAATATAAAGTTCTTGAAAATATCTCTGAACACTAGTTAGAAAAATTCTTGACTTGTTTAACAATCTGTTCCCTTCAAATGTGAGGTATATATGCTAGTGAGAGAGAGAGTAGGCTAAGCTTGCATCTGTGGTAAGTGCTGTTGTCCTGTCTTCTAGCAATTGTGATATTTACAGTGTGTAAACTGAAGTACTGATGACTAATCCTGAAACTGAAAAAGCAGTAGTCACGATTTGAGGTTTAAGGATCTCATGGCATATTTGTGATAAAATACAATACTGTTTTGCCCTTCTCCTTGGCCTTCTAAATTGCACAAACACTTTTCTGTAACTTTTTAAGATGGCTGATGAGAGAATAATTAACAGGCATTCTATGTGCAAAGTTTTAGTTTCTGGAAAATGGAATATTGATAAAATGAATGACAGTACTGAAACAAGAAATAAGAAAGACTTGCACTTCAGGCTAGAATGGAGTGAAGAAATACAGAACTGAACAAAGGTAATAGCTGCTGCAAGCAAAAACTGGCAGGCAGGTGAGGGGTCTGAATTCAGATGGATGACTGCCTTTATCTGCCCTTTACTATTCATGTAAAATACATTTAAATGGCAGCTATGAATTTCAGTCTTACAGGGTGTATGTAAATCACCACATAAAGCCTTATAAATGAGTAGAACACTGCATCTGATACTGAAAGTGAGTGCAGTAAAGACTCTCCTGTTCTTTGCATTCAGGTGCTGCTTGCAAAACCATCACAATCATCTTTGTGGTCATGGCAGTGTATTTCTACAAGCCTCCACCATTAACTAAAGTCCTGCCACGAAAGACTTCAGAAAAGGTATCTGTTATACACACATAAATTATGAACAAATCAGGGACTTTTGAAAGAAAGCTGAAAAAATAAGCATTATTACAATACTTGTACCAAAGTTCTTGTACACCATTGCCTAAATATAAAAGATCATATTCAGCATTTGAACAACTTGAAATATTTTGAATCTGTAGTGTTCTCTAATTTGCTAAACATTGTTTAGCATTCCATTGTGGCTATCCAAAGAAGTTACACTGAATTTTGCAGTCTAATTTTAGAAGTCTGTTATGTAATTTATTGAAACAAGATGGAATACTCCTATCATAAAACAGGAAAACTAAACTGAACTGAGCTGACTGAGCCCCATTTATCCCTAAATGTTACTGTAGTGGGAGGCAAAAAAAACTAACTTGGTATATTGAAGAGAACTGTGTATGTTTAAAAAGGACTTAATGTGCCCATTATCTGGGCTAGTGCCTTTGGGGATTTGTGTGCAGGAACACTTGGGAATGTGTGAGTTTGGCTATGCTTTAGAAATATTTTTACATGTTATCTTAATGGCATAAGTTCACGTTTTAGTATTTGTAGGAAAATGTAAATAGTTATGATAGAATAGCTGGGTTGCAAAATCAAAGTATTTGTTAATTTAAGTGCTTGAGTTTCTATCTGGAATATATACAGAAACGTGCTGTCAGCTGCTTTATTTAAGCATTGTTAAAATGTTTCTATAAAATTTGAAAATAAAACCTATTTTCTTACTACATCTGTGTATGATTTGTCATTTCCAAATGTGACTGAGTTCTTCTTGACTCCAAGAAACACAATGCTGAAGGCTAGCAAGAATGTGTATGGAAGCATCAAAACTAAAATATGGCTTTAGTTGTTCTTTTTGACTTGTTATATTTTTATTGTGTTATGAGTCATGCTATTAAAGCCATATTTGTATAGCACAATGCAAGTGGTCACAAGTTAGCCACTGTTACCAAACATTAAACTGTATTGCCTACTACTTGAAATATCATTCAGTACTGACAGGAAAATTTTAATGAGTAAGATATCCTCTACACTTGCTTTACTTTGGTAATATTTTTTTTTTTTCTGTTGCATTCGCTGTTAATGTCATTCTTATGAAGCTGTGTGCCCTCTTCCTTGGGTTACAAGGACTGTACTTATTGACTCTGCCAAGATTTTTAAACAAGTGCTAGAACAAAGGATTATGGCATACGGCTCAAGTTTCATCTAATTCTTTAAATGCACCTGTTAAATTAGGTGGAGGTTAAGTATGCAACTCAAGAAGATCCTCTATTTGTAAATAACTATTCAGGAAATAAAGCAAAATAGACTACACCCTGTGAAAGCACAAGACTTGATGGCTTTTGAGAGAAGAAAAGGGGCAGGATTTGCTTGCTTCATATAGATTAATTGTTTCCTAATGAATGGGTTCATAGCAAGAGATTAACTACCCCTGAAAGAATGAAATACTGATCTTCCTTAATGTTTGGCAATGTAGTCTAATGAATTAATTTTCCAGCTCTTGACATAGTTTGTGTGAGGTGTAGCAGATCATTAAAAGGCATATAGTATCGTAGCTGGTAAGCTTGTTTCTTTTTTCTGTCTTAGACTGTGAGATGATGGTTTACCGTTTCTGCTGCTTAATGTAGTTGCACAGACTACATGACTTGTGGGGCAGAGCAATGTGAGAGCTTTCTCTTCTGAAGAAGTCATCAGAAGTCTTACTTTACTGGAGTGGTTATCTGGAGGGGAGAAGGAAGGAAGAATTGCTCTTGTAATTTATAATCTAGCCTATGGTTCATTAAAGATTTCCCTTGCTGGTTTAGGAGTATCACAGTGACTAGAAGACAGACCAAATAGAAATTTATCAATTTATCTTGTTTCATAGCAATACATAGTGGAGGCAAGTAGATGTTGTGTTAAAGGTTTTACAGAGTAAAAGTGAGACACAGACAAGTGTGTTATATGTATCTGGACAAGTATGGTGAGTTAAAAACTGGCCCAATAACAGTGTCCACAGTGTCAAAGCATGAAGGCCACGTTGAGTCAAGTCACTAGTGCTAAACCCCACAGATCAATACTGAGGCTAGTAAAATTCAAACTCTTCTTTAGTGATCTGAATGATGGGATATATTGTGCTCTGGACAAGTGGCTGATAGACTGGATTGTTGCTGCCATCCGGAGGGACATTTACAAGATCGAGAAATGGGCAAACAGGAGCCTCATGAATTTCAAAGGAAGTACAAAAGCCTGCACCTGGAGGAAAAATAATCCCATGCACCAGTAATATGCAGGGTACCACCCAGCTGGAAAGCAGCCCTTCAGAAAAGGTCCAAGAGTTCACAGTGGGCAAGCTGACCACAAGGCAGCAATATAGCCTTTCTGCAAAAAGCTAAGTATATTGCCCTATATGGCTAGTGCAAATGAATTATCCAAAACTTTACTGGAGCCTCTGCTCAGTAAATATATAGGATTCCATGAGTCTTTTACAAGGAAGTGACTGTAATTGTTAGAGTTGAGACTAAACTGATCTAAACTTTCTTTGTATGTTTTTTAATCTCAAAACTAAGACTGCAAACTGCATTTTGTCTCATTTGAAGAGGAAGGATTTTGATAAGGTAACCTCAAGCTGTGTCTGGACAGTGGAAGCTGGAGCTACTGTTAAAAAAGCTTTTTGTTTGAGAACTCCAAATTTAATAGCTTAACACCAAAATTTACTTGCAATGGCAAGAGTACATTCTTTCTGGTGTCATGAATACTGAGAAAGGGGAAAATATGAATTTTGTTTTGCATGTGGCCAGTTTTAATTAATATCATTAATTAAAACTTTAAAATATTTTGTATACGCACCTGGTTTGTGAGGTCTCTTTGCACGTGATTTGAAGTATCTGAACAAAATGATCTGAAATGTGTTGGTTATAAACAGAGTAGACCAAAGTACATCTACTGACAGATAATGGACAGAAACATACGAACCTTAGCAATGCTGCAGCTTATTGGCTGTTTTTACATGTTTGTCAGTTGCTGACCATTACTGAGATGATGACAGTATGAAGAACTGCTTGTTAAAGCAGTTACTTTGTTAAAGGTAGGTTCAGGTGTAAGCAACTGTAAGAAAAATACTGAAAAACATCTGAGTCTGAAAGCCTTCAAAAGGGCTGTGGGTTAAGTAGTATTTGTTTTTATGAATGAATAAGTATAAAATACTTTCTTAATCTTTTGTTACACTGGAAGAATGAATGTACAGTTAAGATATTAGAACTTCAGATTTCTTTTGTTTGTTTGTGGGATTTTTTGGTTTTATTTATTTGTTGTGTTTTTTTTAATTGTGTGTGTGCATGCTTTTTTTCATCCCCCCATATGGCTCTGTTTCTGCTAAAAAATAGCCAATTTTGTTGGGTTTTGCATGCAACATTGCAATTTTTAGAGTGCAGAGCAGAAAATATGCAGCTTTTACAAAAACTACTCAGTTAATGAAAGTGTAACTGGTGCCTTTTGTCTGCTTCATTTCTGCTTTTGCAGTGGCAGTGACTTTCTTTTTGTGGTAAATAAATGAATATGCTTGTTTATTACTTACTTTCTTGTCATGGCATGTCTCTGAAGCACACTAGGCAGCTCTGTTTCTATATCAGTGGAGTTTTTTTCCCCAAAAGACAGAAATCCACAGGCAAAAAGATCAATGTTAGATTAAAGAAGCTTTACAGAAATACTGAGGAAGACAGTTACTCTTGCATCTCAGTAATATATGATGAAAAAAATTGGGAATAAATTATTCGTGTGCTGCTTCCATGGAAAATATAGCTAGAAGAATGAGTCTGCTATATAGAGGAGTCTTATGAATTTGGGCAGCCTACTCATGTGTATGCCTTTCAAAATCTGCATAATGGGAATGTTGGTAACTGGTTAGAAAATACCCACTCCTCTCCAGTCTCCAGAACACCTTAATAAATGCCCAAAAGGAAGTACAAGTGACACATACAAAGTTTCTTTCTGATCATTACTAATCTTCAAGCTTTCATAATGAATATATTAATTTTTAGTATTAAATGGAGGTCTTGAGCAAAAGTGAACTATAAAGCAGAAAAATCATCATTCTCTCCAAATTTTTCAGGTACTACAGGTATTGATGCCTGTTTTGCCCCCAGTATTTTGCTCTGAGATTGTCTTTAAAGATACAAAATGAAGGAAGAATTTAATTTGTATGGAAATAAAATCATAAACTAGAGGTCTGAAGTCACTGAAGGTTTTGCTGTTTATTTAAAGGGAATCAGGGTGCTTAGACAAACTGCAAGAAAATTGTTTCATATTTGATGTTCTTGCCATGTATCCAGTTGGAGGAAGTTTCACAAAACTGAAAGGATCTGGTAACCTATAAACCTTGTTATACATGGTTATAAATGACTGAGCTATAATAGAAATGCAAGCTGGAGATAAAAAATCAGTTATTTTTAAAAATTTTTTCCTACTTAGTCATGTTTTAAAAGTGTCTCACTTGTCATGTTTTAATTGACTTGATGTAGAGTTTTGTTTCAAAGATTAGGAAAAGCCTGCTGATTAATGCAAATCCACATCTCCACCTTTGCACTTCACATTTCTCAAGCATCTGCTGCCATTCCTTCAAATGGCAAACTGTCAGGCTATGGATTATGGAGGCTCCAAAACACTGAAGTACTTACCTTCAATAAGTGAGCTGAAGAAGTTCCTGCAGGATATTGGCAAATAAACATGCTAAAACAGCTATATCAGGAGATATGAAATAAAATAAAACAAATGCAGGCTGAAAATGTGACACAGGCAGAATCATATAGGAGATAAAGATGATCATATTGCTGTTGTATTTTATTCTAGTCAAGGTTAATGACCTACATTTGAAGAGCTTTGTAAATCAGTTATTTGTGTCTACCAGAACACATGGACATACACTCAATGATTGCACAAGAACAAACTCTCCTGGAAACAAGTCTGGTAGTGGGCTCGTGTAGTAGGTGTTGTGGTTTAATCCCATTTGGCAACTAAGCCACATGGGGCCACTTTTTTCCTCTCTTCTGGTGGGACGGTGGAGAGAATTGGAACAGTAAAAGTGAAAAAACCTCAGGATTGAGACAGATACAGTTTAATAGGTAAAGCAAAAGCCACACATGCAAAGAAAGCAAATCAGAGAATTCATTCACCCCTTCCCATGGACAGGCAGGTGTTCAGCTATCCCCAGAAAACCAGGTCTAAATCATATGTAATGATGACATGGGAAGAGAAGCCAAACACTTCAAACATCGTCCCCTTCATTCTTTTTCCCTAAACTTTGTATGTAAAGCATGATGCCACATGGTCTCGAATATCTCTTTGGTCATCTGGGGTTGCCTGTCCTGGCTGTGTCCCTTCTCAAGTCCTTGTGCACCCCCAGTCTGCTCACTGGTGGGGTGAGAAGCAGAAAAGCCCTTGGCTCAGTGCAAGCTCTGCTCAGCAATAGCTAAAACATACCTGTGTTATCAACACTGTCTTCAGCACAAATCCAAAACATAACATTCCAGATACTGTGAAGAAAACTAAGTCTACCCTAGACAAAACCAGCACAGGAGGATAGCTACAATGAAAAAAAGATACATTATGTGCAATTTAAAGGAGTTATCTTTCTGATGCTGTGAAAATTATTTACCCTCTTTCAGGGATGGGTCTGTCATATGCATAACTAGTTATTTTTTTGTTGGTTTTGTTTACAAGATAATACGCTAATGTTTTCTTTCCAGCTAGCATTTTAACAACATTCTCTTGAGCATGGCTCTGTTTTCCTTTGGATGCCCCATCATTTGATACAGCACATCAATGAGGAGTCTCTTCAACTTGATCTCCTAAGAAAATAAGGCGAATGTGACATATTATTGTCAGTTCCGTCCTTGCTTAAGTTTTCCTTCATGTCCTTCTTGGGAACTTTTTGACTATGACTGAATCGGTACCACATTTGACACAGAGAAGACACAAATATCTGAAACTTCCAGAAAATTTCATAAAATTCATTGGAACAGATACGTGAGTGCTATTCACCAGAGAAGGTTATAACTCAGTCACTGGCCTTTACTTATAGCCAAAGGTCAGCCAGGTAATGGAATGAAGATCTGGAGGAGTAGATGCCCTTTGTAGATGCTCAGTGCAGTTCCCTCAAAGTATCCTTAAATTTCAAGCTGAGCAGATGCATAAATTCTTGAAAGGAAAGGGATGTAAGCAACTCAGAGCTACTGAGGCAGTAGCTTCTACCATGAAATGGTTTTCTCATAACGTTCACACATTCAGACAGACATGTACTCTCACTGAAAGCATGAAGCTCATAGGAAAGACTGTGAAAGCTACAGAAAACTATTACAAAAGCCTTTAGATATTATTAATTCATTTGCAGTAGTAGTAAGTCTACCCTACTTTACCGATCTTACTGCATTTTTCACTACAACTTTACAAGTTTTTGGGGCATTTCTGTTTTCTTGAATACTTGATCTGATAAGGAAAATCTGCCTCAGTGCCTTTTGGAGTTAGAATTTTTTTAATTGGTATAGTAGAAAAAATACTCATTTTTCCTTGCCTGTTTTGCTAAAAAGCTCTATTGGACATTTTCTGAGCACTGAAGTTACCATTCTGGGAATAGTCAAACAGATATTTTGTTTAGTTTTTAATTATTTTTTCAAAATTTTGAAGCTAGTTATGTGAGCAGACCTAAGCAAGTGAGCTTTGCTGGTTTCAGAATTACACAAGTCTAATGAATTTTTTTTCCTGTTTAAAAGTCAGAGTTGGTCACCAAGGCATTGAAAGACTAAATGTCCTAGCCCAGTCTGTCTGAGAAGCTGCTCAAGAATTTTTAATATATTGTTACTTGGTCTCCCATGGAAATGTTAAAAGTTCTTCACACAGTTTCCAGAAGCAGTCCTCAAACTACCTGGAGGGTTATTGACTAATGCAAGGTTTTTCTGTGTTCTCATAGAATCACAGAATTATCAAGATTGGAAGATACTTTTAAGATCATCCAGTCCAACCTAAACTGTCACCGCTAAACCATATCACCCAGTGCCAGATCCAGGTGCCTCTTCATTACCTGTAGGGATGGTGATTCTACCACCTCTCTGGGCAGCCTGGTGTAATGCCAGACCGCCCTAAAAGTGAAAATTCTTTTATACTATCTAATCTGAATCTCCCGTGTCTCAACTTGAGGCTGTTTCCTCTGGTCCTCTCTCTGCAGGCACAGTAGGAGAAACCAACCCCCATCTCACTACAACCTCCTGTCAGAGTGTTGTAGAGAGCCATGAGGCTGCCCCCTGAGCTTCCTCTTTGCAAGACTAAACGATCCCAGCTCCCTCAGCTTTTTCTCATAGGATGTGTTTTCTAGACCTTTCACAAGCCTTGCTGCCCTTCTCTGGACACACTCCATCACCTCAGTGTCCTTTCTAAAGGGAGGGGTCCAGAATTGGACCCAGCATTTGAGGTGTGGCCTCAGCAATGCTGAGTACAGGGAGACAATGATTTCCCTATTCTTGCTGGCCACACGATTCCTGATACAGGTTAGGTGCCATTGGCCTACTTGGCCACCTGGGCACAGCTGACTCATATTCAGCTGCTGTCAAGCGGCACCCTCAAGTCCCTTTCTACTGAATTCCTCTCAAGCTGCTCTTCCCCCAGCCTGTAGCACTGCCTGGGGTCTAGGTTTGTTTTTTTTCTCTTTCAAGGCATGAAAACTGAAAAGCAGTTGAGATTATTTGTGAAAAACAAACAATACATGCTTCCTGGGGTTTCTTGCATTACACTCAAACAGCTCTGTATTCAGGCACCTGCACACTATCCAAAAATGCTGTGTAAAAAATCTTCAGATTGTAACAGTCAAGTACCAGAAGACTAAGCAAGTAAGATGAGTTAGAACCAATAGGCAGTGGTGCTAAGTATTTTAATTTTCCTTGTCTTCCCTTTGAACTTATACACTGCACATGCTGTGCTTAAGATGTACTTGATTTAAAGTAATTTTAAAGCATTTGTAGCAAAGTCAATTCAGAATCCTGCTCTTCTAAATTAATTGCTATAATGGATGCATTTGGAATGATATGGATGTGTGGAATGCACTTTGTTAAATAACAGTTTCACTTACTAATGTGACTAGCTTTTTTTTAATTTTTTTTTTTATTTTTTGCTATGAATGGCTTTTATCCCAGATTGGTTTTTTTGAGGCTTTTTTTTTTCAGAGTGCTTGTAGC
Organism: Struthidea cinerea; assembly: GCA_013397865.1. Taxonomy (NCBI): domain Eukaryota; kingdom Metazoa; phylum Chordata; class Aves; order Passeriformes; family Corcoracidae; genus Struthidea; species Struthidea cinerea. Next base: position 21,306 of record VZTI01003890.1, on the reverse strand, counting down.
AGGAAAGGTTCCTGTTGCTGGAAGCTGCATGCATTAATTGAGAAAAAACTTTGGGTTTTTTTCCCTCCCCTTTTAATTAAAAGAACAAACGTAAAACTGCTTGGAACACCATGGGAACTTCTAACTAAAATTTCTGTAAAACTCACAAACCATAATGAGAAGCTGTTATGATCACCGCATGAAATATTTACAAAGATTTCACTGCTGGGCCAGAAAGAGCATCACATAATGGGATTGTTGATAGGCATGTTGAAGCCCTTATGCCATAAACTCTGATGGAAATGAATGTGGACTGGATAGAATTTGATCTAGTAGAACATCTGTCCCAAATGCTGGAGTTAAGACGTATTTGTTACCTACATACAAAAGATACATAAATAATGGAGAATTGGAAACACATAGGTAAGTTTCAGCACATTGTTACTCAATCAAAGTATTTAGCGTCCATGAATACAAGAAGTGTATTTCCATGATAATAAAACTGAATAAAAATGGGAAAAGTTATTTACACATTCCATTTAGGTGTTTTTATATTCAATTAGCTTTGCACTAGTGTTGTTTCCTATTCTGCTAGAATACATCATTATTTGCTATGTGCTAATGAAGATTATTGTACCATGAAGTCAATTTCAAGAGAAGTCACAGAAAGAAAGAAGAAATTAAATTGGTGCAGGAATGATTATGGAAAAAAATTGTGCAGCAGATTTGGTGGGCATTCTGTGTAGTACCTTACATCTTTATAATTACATGTTAATGGGTCTTTTGGATCTTACGCTTCAATTTCAGGAAGCTTGTGTTTTGCACATTGTTTTGTCATGGCATTTGAGACTTAAAGAAGTCTCAGTTCAAGGTGATATCCTTTGCATACATAAAGGGCAATATTAAAGTTGGTATGGTCACAGTGATTAGGTTTGCTTCCTTTAGAAAAATTACCCAGCTAAACCAGACCGACAACAGTGATCTAGTTAATTCTTCCATTTGTTGGTTTGTGCACTTTGTTTATATGCAGTCAGTGTCAGCCAGTACTGTGGTTTTTAAAACAGCAGCAGAGCTGACTTGGGCTCAGTAGGGCTGAATGCTGTTACTCTGTTCTCTGTGGAAAAAGTGTGAAATCTTACACACAGTGAATAGTAGGTAGTGTCTCATTTATAAGAATCTGTTCCTTGAATAGTTTAGACTTACTCTGAAGGCATGTCATTCACCCTGAACTCCACAGTGGTTTGCATGGATTGCCTGGTGCACTCAATACATATTTTGTTGTCTTTCACTTTCATACAGAAACTAGGAAAGTGCTAGCTATCAGTTTTATCTCATAACTTTTTCACATTATGTACGTCAAACAAAATATTTTCCATGCATTTCCATTTCATGATTTGGTTTAGAAAGTGGCATTTGTAATGTGTTATTTGGAATTAGAAATATGGAGGATTCACTTTTTGGGGTGAGGAAGAAAAATCATTAGAAAAATGTGCTCATTAGGTTCATTATTATTTGATTTTAGAATAGTGCTCAACGTTACTTGTGGGTGGAAAAATAACGTTATTAGGAAGCTGGCATATTGTTTATTTTAACATGAGCTATGTGTTTTACTGTGGAGATTCTTCAGAGTGTTTGCGTGAAGCTCTACTGAAAGACTTGTGTCCTCAGCAATCTGAAAAATAAGTTCACTTAATGAGATATCTGAAGGGACTATCTATGTGTGTTTCCAACTGGAGTGCAATGTAGAGGTACCTGAGCTCCATTTTAAATACTAAAGATAGAAGCAACTGCATTTATCTAACAACTTGGGCTTGTTCAGGCAACTTGAGGTGAAGTCTTCAATGTAGATCTCAGGGAAACCTGAGCTTTAACTTGCATTAAAATGCAAAGTCTACTGTGATTCCCCTATCTGGCATTTGAAGTGTTTGTTATTATCACAGGCAGCCAGGTCTAGTTGGTGTTAAGTAAGTAATTTCTTTTCAGAAAGGATATTCTTCTCTTACTTCAGAGAGTAAGAATAACTGAGATGGACAAATTGGGGCACTGAGATCCCCTTCTTCCCCTCCCTCTGCATATACATCTGAACTATTAAATTAACTAGACTGTAGCCACTACATGATCTAACAAAGCAAGAATATGCAGTTGCTGCTCTCTTAAAATTAGGATCCTAATGGGAGTTTATTTCTTCAAGCAGGAAATTCATTTGCTGAGATCTGCATATTCATAGCAGAAAATTAAAATGGAAGTAAAATTGTAACTGTCAGCATCTGATGCAGAGCAATACACCAGTAACCATTAAATCTTATTGTTCTCGCTGCAGAAGGGACGATGATTACTTCTTTTAGTACTTCCAGTTCAACCCTGTTGCCTGTTTGTTTTTAAAAACTTACGTGCTTGAACAAAATTCACTTTTCTTTCTACAGTATTAGCCTCAGCTTTTCCCTCTAGAAAGCTACTTGCAAATCAGATTTATTGTTTTCACAGGCTAAAAAGGAGTAAAATCTGTAACATGGCATGTCAGCATACCTTTTTTCTTTGGCAAATTAAAACATAGTGGTGTACAGTTCACCACTGCCAAAACTCCTGACAGTGTAGTACCATGCAGTTCTTGTGTCCACATTCCCAGGAAGCTGAGTCACTGCCAGGTACAGTGTATGTAGTGGGTCCAAATGGCTCTTGAGAAGCTGTGGAAAGCATTGCATACTGATGCTGCATGCTTGGCAGGGATTCAAAAGTTCGGTATTCTGCATTAACAGAGGAAACTGGGAGGATGAATTTTTCAAGGGCCCAGTAGTACAGAAATTTAACTAACACAAGTTCTATGCTATACTGTTGTTTTGGGGTTTTTTGTTGGTTTTGTTTTGGTTTTTTTTATGTAGTATTAGAGTTAATTTCAGAGAAAGTAGGAAATCTTTCAGAATGCTAGGTAACTCATTAGCCTATTTCAAGTCTTGGGACAAGAGATAGCAAATTTGTATTTTCTAAAAATGTAGCTCTTATAAAAATATGACTTTAAACACTGGTAACACATGCAAAATATTGAAATAAATCTGCTGGGGACAGGCTACAAACACCCTTTTATAGGCTACTGTATGTTTTTGTATTCAGAGTTGCATCCTATTAAAATTAGTGTTGACGACACAATAACAGGCCTTAAGTTGACAAGAAAACACAAATGTGTAGCTGTTCTTGCCATACTCAAAACATCCTTTAGGTTGTTCTTTTTCCCTCCTCACTTAGTTCTTCCCTCTCACGACTTTTATAATATCATTGTTTTATGTTCAGAATACTGCAAATGTATTCAAATTTATTTTGACTATCAAATTTTTTGGAAAGGCTGGAACAACCTCTGGGTACTGTTGGAAGTATTTTTGCTTTTGCTTGGTCCTGGGTTTTCCTGTGAAACAATATGACTGGAGACTGAGCTTAAAGAAAAGTTAGGATATGGTCTTGGTTGTCTTTTTTTCTCCAACCAAGTTCACTAATGCCACCTTAATTCCTGATTTAAATCAACCATTGAGGCATAATTTTATATTTTTACCACAGACCTATAGTATATATACATATAGTATCTACATGTTACAGTCGATAACACTGTGTTTCCAGGTTACAAGACAAAAGTTAGAGGAGAGATATGAGTGTTTTGATTGGGGATTCTTTCATCCATTCTTTAGTGCAACTCACTCAGATATCTCATGCTTTGCTTGTGGAAATACTGTCTGGGCTTCCAACACCATGGGGACAGCCATGAGTCAGTGTTTGTCTTGGTTCAGTGATGGCCTGTTTTAATTTCATGCTTTCATGCCAGTTGTAGATACCACATCTACAAGAAGGCTTATTGATGGAGATACCACATCTACAAGAAGGCTTATTGATGGAGATACTCACTTTCTCTTTAGTTTAGGAAAAATAATAAAAAAACTAGTTCAGCTTTTCTAATGCCATAATGATTTTTAACTATTCGTGTAATTCAGAAATATATTTTCCTGTTTCATAAAGGCATTCAGAACACAGGGGAAGCCACACTCAGTCTGAGAGGATTGCAATGTCATCACAAGGCTGATAACACTGAGACAGAGGTAGGACCCACAGGAAGAAAGTTGTGTTTGGGACAGAAGTCCAGATTTTAGAATATGTACATCCCCAAGTGGTTGCTGTCTGTCTCAGGAAATGCCCAAAGTCTAGGGTTACCTGAGTTTCTGTTTGCCAGCTTCTGCAGATGTTTGAAGATGTGTCTCCAGGTAAATCTTATTAGTTGTATCAGGACTAGTAATATTTCTGTGGTAAAGTCCTACCTTGTAGCTAATTGTCCTAACAAAAGACTTGATGAATGCACTGTCATGGTATGTAGCAAGCAGCTGGAAATCAGATCTGCTCTTGTTCTGATTTAACAAAAAAAATCTGACATGAATGTGATAATAAGGCAAAATTGATAATTACTGCTGAAAGAAAAGATACTGTAGTCCAAGCTCACCACCATGTCAATGTGACTGTGTCTCGGGGTGATTTTATGATGACACTCTATTATCTAATCATCTGCTTTATGCCCAGAAAAGTCTGTGGTATCTACAAGATGAACCAGGGGGTGGGGCCGGAGCCTGGGAATGCGGGCGCGGGCTGTGCTCAAACTCTCTCTCTTTGGTGTGATTGGCGGCTACATGGACTGTTACTTTCTTGCCTTTGCTGGGTTAATTTTCGCCAACTGAGGCAAGGAGATTCTGGGGTTTGTTGTTTTTTTTCCTTCCGCTGGCCTGGAGGCTTTTCACCAGCAAATCCTTTTGACAGCTTTTTTTTTTTTTTTCTTGAACTGTCTCGGTTTGTTTTTTTTTTTCCTCAGCCCAAAGAGCCTCTGGGGATGGCCTTGGCCGGTCAGAAGCCCCAGAAAGACCAAGCCAGAAAAAGAAGGAACATTAAACTCCACCAGCTTTGCCTGCTACAAGTAGAAGACCCATGCCAGAAATCCAACAGGTTCCCAGCTGCTGCGTGAACCCTTTTTCTCCCCCCTCCCCAGAGACAAAGAAGGACAGCTGTCATCTTTGCCTCTTGGCCATGGGATGAGGTGGGGGTGGGGTGTAAGGTTCAATTTTCTTTTTTTCCTGTGCTTTGTGGGTATCTTGCTTTGTTAATAAACAGTTTTATTTTTTCTTTTCTTTTTTTTTTTCTTTTTTTTTCTTTCTTTTTTTTTTCTCACTTTCATCCCCTGGTATCCATTTCTGACATTGGCAGAAGAAAAGGGAGTTATTGAAGCCCTTTCCCTCTAGAGGAAACGCTCATTCCAGGGTGTTTCCTCCTGTCTCCAAAACCGAGACAGACTGCATAGCTTAGCACACAGAAAGCACCTGACAGACAGCCCTGGCACCTGCAATTTCTGTGAGCAGCAAATACTGAGTGGTTCCATACATTCTGCTGAACATGCACTATCTGCTGCAAACTTTTCGTCTTACATTTCTTATCTTTGTATTCCATAAATGGGGAAGCAACTTTACTATTAGAAGAAAATACAATACATATAGTAACTCACAATAAAATAGACAATAAACAAGAATCTAAAACATGGCTGCAAAACAACCCTGTAAAGCAAAGTTGGAAGAGTCTTGCTGTGAAAGTTATGTCTTGGCATTCTGTTGCGGTAGGCCACGGTTCCCGTCAAGGGACCCTAAAACTGGCTGGGCAAAAGGTCCAGTGGTTTGATTCCACTGAGACCTCTGAGCCCTAAAGCTTCCTCTTCCCCCTCAGGCAATCTTGGCGGGAAAAACCATTGCCTGAGGCGGGGAAAACGTGGGCCCCGGCCCCGGCCCCGGCCCCCGGNCTGGCCCTGGCCCTGGCCCTGGCCCTGGCCCTGGCCCTGGCCCTGGCCCTGGCCCTGGCCCTGGCCCTGGCCCTGGCCCCATGGCTGCCACCTCTCCCTCCCCCGGTTACTTCATTGTTCTCCCATTGGTTAATGTGCTCCCTCTCCATCCCCCTGGTTTCCCATTGGGTGTCCCCTAACAAGCTCCACCTCTGTAACACCCCCCTCGGCTGCTGTTATTGGATTATTACTGTTGGTACCGCCCTAAGCTAGGGGGTATAAAAACTCCTGTCAGGTGGTCTCTGAGAGGTTTTTTCAGCTGCCTTCCCCGCCTCAATAAACCTGTTCCTGCTTCACCCTCGAGCCTCCCTCGCTGCCTCATTCCCTCTTCGCGCCTTTACCATCGGTGGCTGAGGTGAGCCCCTGGTGGACCTAACCCGACCTCCTGCACACAGGCGGCGCCTGTCCTGGCCAGTAACAACAGCCAAGTGCCCGGTCTCTGACCTCGGGAGCTAGCTAAAGGTTCGGCACCGCGGCAGCATTCCATATTTATTTTTTGTTTAAGCTTCCAGATCAGAGAAGAACAGCCCACACAGGACATACAAGACATGACTTCAGTTTTTCAGTAACTTTAGGCTGCAGTCATCACAGTCTTCAAAATTTTAACTGTCTCTCAGATGTAGCTTTAACCTGGTCATCTTTTCAGCTTGATTTCCTGACCAAAGTATTACGCTGGCAAAAATAAGTGGTTGTTGCAGTTCTAAACAAAGGTGGTGGGCAAGGGGTGTTAGTAAGGAGGAGGATGAAGGGATGACCTTCTGATTGTATATGGTGGATTTAGTGTGAGCTCAGTATTACACATTAGTGGAATGATACCCACCCTTCCTTTGAGGGTGGGAAGTCTGATGACCATTAATGCTGTATCTCACTGAGTCAAGATGTAAACTTGCTCATCTATCATTTGCTTAATCCTTAATGTGATTTTCATAGAATTATATAATCACAGAATCATAGAATATGCTGAATTGGAAGGGACCCACAAGGATCATTGAATCCAACTCCTGGCCCTGCACAGCTTAACCCTCCCTTGACACAGCTTTGTGTCATTCCCTTGGTTCCAAAGCAAAGAAAGCTTTAAACATCTCTTGCTTTGTGTATGTCCCTGTTCATGAGGTGACCATCCCCATGATCTGACTGGCCAATGTTATTTCTAGTAGTTATTTCTACACTGCCTTTAGCTGTTAACATATTTTTAAAAGCTCTTTTTATTGTTGCCACAGCCCTGGCCAGCTTCAACTCCAAGTGACCTTTGGATGCACAAATTTTTCACTATAGTGATGAGCAGCATCTCTATATTCCTCCCATGTCACCCAACCTTGCTTTCACTTTCCTTCTTGTCACCTTAAATCCAAAGATCCCTGCTCAGACAAGCTGACCTTCTGTCTCACCTGTTTGACTTCCAGCATTTTGGAATTGCCTGATCCTGTGCTAATAGAAGGTGGTGCTTAAAAAGTGACCAGCAGTGATGGGCCCCAGCATCTTCTAAAGCATTTTACCAGGGACCTCACTAATGAGTTCTCTGAGCAATGTGCAGTCTGTGCTCCTCATATCAGGGAGGAGATCCTGACTCTGAATATCTCCTAGAAAAAGCACATCTTACAATTCAATGTGGGAGATCATTTGTATGGAGTCTATTTTTTTAAAATTTTTGTTTGTTTTCTTTTTTACTAAATGACCTGAACCTAAACATTAGAAATTTTTTTGCCTCCCTTTAATCTTCTTTGAGGGCAGCCAGTTCCTGGCCCATTCCTGACTGGGTAAGTAGGAGCAGGCATATGTGCCCTGTATGTATAGTGTATGTATCAGGTTGGAAGTTTCTTTTTGTGAGCTGGAAATGTTGACAGCTGAATGATGATGATTCTTCATGGATGGTGATTTTCCTTTCTTTAAACTGCAATTGAAGAAACAGAAAAATGTAAATTCCTTGTGATTTAAGGTTTGGGTGTTGAAAATGTGACTTAGTATCCAAAGACCTAAATGAATGATTCTTAATCATGGTTGAATTCTTGTTCTTTTGCCAGTTAATGACCAGTTGGGAGGAGTTAATGGTCACCAGCTGCATCTTGGATCATTAAGCACTGAGGAAAGTATTTCTTAGTAAGTGCCTGCTATTAAGAACTTTACTCTTACATACTAAATTCATTTTAATGTCTTCTGAAATGCTTTTAGTCTTTTTTCCCCAGAACTTGTTTTGTGTATGTGATATCATTGTGTGGACTTTTTATTTGATATCATGTAAATTGTCAACAAAGAAAGCACCAAAATGAATATTCCTTCCAGCTTAAAAATTGAAATTGTCAATACTCCAAAGTATTTTCTGTTATTGGAATTGAATTACATTCTTTTTAATATATATGAACAAGAAAGAAATATTGTATAAAACCTAGTCTATTTCTGTCCTTCACAGTGTGCTTGGGGATAGCATGAGGATAAGGATGGTGATTACATGTAATCTCCATAATTTGCACAGTGTTATGTCTGAAGCATACTGGGATTGTGCAGCATCTAGGATAACTCTTTGGGATATGCCCACTGCATATAAATATGCTCAATGTGTTCTTTCTTTCCATTCACCTTTTATTATTTGCAGCAGCTGTATGAGTAAGTTTTAGATGAATGATCATTAAATGATCAAATTAATTGATTCACCTAATGTTAGAAAGGAGTGAAATGGGGGGAAAGCCTTAAATGAGTTTATTAATGAGTTTATCCTGGAATATTTCCTTAAAGAACAAATATCTTAAATACCTTTAGTATTTCTAGCTACTGAGTCTGGAAGTTACAAATGCTCTAGAAATTCCTCATGGTTTTTATCCTCTTTTTTTTTCATAATTACAATTTTAAAATCCCAGGCCCTTCTCTTCCTATTAGTACAGGAGGTAGTATTCCTGCCCCATAACATTACAGTAAGTCTACTTCTAGCAGAATTCTTAATGAAAACAGCTTCCATATTTCAGATATTTTATGTCAGTTTTGAAAACTCCAAGGCAAAACACACAGTCTTCTCACTTAATCTTCATAGGTGACCCAACCAAATATTGGTTTCTGACAAACAAAATATAATGAAAAACAGTTCTGTAGTATGAATTTTATGCTAGCTTGATATGTAAAAGAGGAAAAGGTATTTTTGAGCACTTCTGTCCTGGCTAAGAGGGTGGTATCGTTAAAGTAATTGCTTTTCTTTAACAAGATATCTAACAAGTTCTGATCAAGAGAGTCGTTTCAAATTAGAGAAGGTCTCTTCAGGCTGGTCTCCTTCTGCTTTATAGTTGATCTAACACTTACCTACTGAAAAAGTATCTGCTATTTGGGGTTGAAGGTGAACACTATTATGTTCCAGTAATATTTGGTGTTCAAGTAGCAAAGATAAATCTAGAAAGACCGAGGTAGGAATTAGTCTTTTCGGCTAAAATTTCAGAAATGGTTGGACTACTAAAAAGAATTTTGCTGAAGAAAGGCACATTCTTGCTGAAGGACAGTTTTAGAACAATAAAATGAGTCAATGGACTTCTCTGCTGCCATAAATAAAGAGACAGAAATTTAGACAGTCACCAGAGACACTTTTGTGGCCTTTCATTAAATAGCAAACATTCAAAGGAAAATAAGGGAGAAAGGTCACAGAATGGACCTGAAAGGTTGGAGTTGGACATTTTACGGACTTACCAGTATGTTGTACCTGGACCCCACCTGATGATACTTCATCCCATTGTATCATAATGTGTCATACTGTGCTATTTGAAGGAAAGAGTAAAGAACTTACCAAGAATATACAGTGGGTATTGCAACTCTTTTCAAAGACATTTATTTTACTGCTATGATAAAATAATATCATTGATTTCCTTATTCTGTCTGTGTCCCACAGAACAACAACATGGTTTTTAAGACAGCCCTGCTAGGTCCAGCTGTGTTCCCTCTGCTTTCTTCTGTTGTGGTTCAAGAGTTGAAATCTAGACAGGATCAATAGAAATGGAAAAGAGTACAGTAAACAGTAATGCTTCCTATCAACTGTTCCAGGCTCTGGCAATTTTCTGACTGAGAGATTTTTTTTATCCCTGTATTTATTGAAAAGACATGTAGATGTGGCATCTAGGGACATACTTTAGTGGTGGATTTGCTACTGAAGAGTTAATAATTTAAGCCAATGATCCTACAGGTCTTTTCCAATCAAATAAATCTATGATTCAATATCAGGACCTAGTTCATTTTGAATCTCACCAGGGTGGTTCCTCTGTTTCTCTAGTCACCACTTTTGAGTTTCAGAGAATGTTGTTTTCTTCTCATGTTATGACTGATCCCACAGAATGTTTCACCTCATCCACTTTTGTTTGGGTTTTTTAAATTCATTATTTCATATATGTGTCTCTAAATACCTTTTTCTTTGCTCTAATTGTGTAATTTTATTTTGCTTAGAAATAAATTATTTTTGTGCCAGTTGTTACTTTTACTGTTTGTCTCTAACACTTTTACTGTTGTGGGGTTTTCTGATGTTCTTAGTTTGTTATTGATTTATATAAAACATTATATATAGAGCGAGTCATAGAACACCTTACATTGGAAGGGACCCATAAGAATCACTGAGTGCAACTCCCTGTTCCTCACAGGACTAAAACTGCACCATATGACTAAGGCCATCATCCAGACACTCTAGCTCTTACAGGTTTGATGCCATGACCACTTTAGTGGAAAACCTATCCCAGTAACCTAACACTGTCTCAGTGAAGAACCATTTCCCAATTTCTGATCTAAACTTCCTCTGATGCAGCTTCATTCCTTCTCCTTGTGTGCTCCCAGAGAGAGGATACCAGTACCTCTGTCTCCACTTCCCTCTTTGAGGAACTTGTAGTCTGTGGTGGGGTCACCCTCAGCCTTCTCTTCACCAGAGTGGACAAACCAAGTGATCTCATCCTTGTAAGCTCTGCTTCCAAGACCTTTCACCATCTTGATCTCCCTCCTCTGGGCACATTCTAGTAGATTGATGTACATCTTATATTGTGGCACCGAAGACTGCCCCCAGCACTTGAGGTGAAGCTGCACCAGTGCAGAGCAGAGCAGGACAATCCCCTCCCTCACTTGACTGGCAATTCTGGGCCTGATGCACTCCAGGACATGGCTGGACCGCCTGGCTGCCAGGGCACTGCTGACTCACTTGCCATCAACCAGGACCCAGACAGGTGTTGGTATATATATACTTTAAAGTGTTTTCTTTTTTTACCATTCTGGACTGAACAGTGTCAAAAACTTTAGTAAGGTCCAGGCGGACAACATCCACAGTCTTTCCTTCATCCACCAAATGGGTCCTCTGGTCACAGGACCGGGCTGATCAAGCAGGATGTGCCTTTCACAAATCCTGATCCCCTGGTTGTTCTCTATGCGCCATACGATAGCACTTGAGATGATCTGCTCCATAGTCTTCCCTGGCACTGAAGTCAGTCAGACTGACCTTCATATCCTTTTAGGGGAAAAAATATTAATTGTTGCCTGTCAGATTATTTGATCTCAGTTCTAGAGAGTTAGTGTTTCCTGTTTAGATTGATTTTTACCTATTTTTGGAATTAATGATAATAAAACATAATGACCATATTTTACACATTTTATAAACTTAGCTAGTTTCATGTTTACATTAAATATACAAGACTTGTGGAGATAAGACTCTAAAATGATAATAAAAACCCAGCAATGACTGTTAATTCTCCAAACCCACTTGTAATACAGTGGGGTTTACCCAATAGAACTGGGGCTTAATTTTATTGCATAGCATGAAATTTAGTAAGTAAGCAGTAAAATGGCACTATTGGAGATACTTCTGTAAAATACATCATTTGTGTACACTATATAAGCTCATATTGTTGTACCCTGGGCTGTACTGAAAAATATTTTTTATTTTCTGTAATGTGACCATGAATACATTTCAAATGTTTTATGTGTATGGAGTTTTGGTTTTTTTACATATTGTGCGTTAAGTTAATGGATGTATCTTTGTAAAGGACTTTACACATCAAAAGTTAAACTTCCTCACAACATTCACTTTTTGCTATCAATAACATTTTAAAGAACAATTTCCATGATTTTGGAATAATTATTGAAATACAAATACTTTTTTTGTGTGTCTAAGAAAATTTAGATCTATTTTTAGTTTTTTGAAGTAGACTATAACTGCAGTGTTGGAATGCGTATCTGTTCAGAGAGCCTGTCTTGCTGAGAATAGAATGCATCAAGGAGAGCTGATATGTTCTATGAGAAAGTAATAAATAGCATTTTTGGGAAAAGTTTAATAATACAGAATATTACTACTTCAGACACAATTTCAACAGGCTGCTAAGTTGTGCTTTCTGTTTGTGTATATGTTTACATAGCTGCTAATATCTATAAATATATCTTGCAAAGCAGCTCTTGCCAGTATAGCATGTTTATCATCTGAGCTGGAGGAGGACATTCCCTGTGGTTAGGACAAGCTATTGGGCAGAATTTTGTAAGGTACTAATACCACTTTATTTTTTCCTTGAATCTCATGAGGCTTAACAAGCCCAAGCACTGGTGCTGCACATGGGTCAGGGAAACCCATGGTGTCAACCCAGGCTGGGGATGAACAGATCGAGAGCAGCCCTGCCCAGAAGGACCAGGGGGTGCTGGGGGCGAGAGCTGGACATGAGCCGGCCATGGGCACTCCCAGCCCAGAAAGCCAAGTGTGTCCTGGGCTACATCCAAAGCCCCGTGGGCAGCAGGGGAGGGAGGGGATTCTGCCCTTCTGTCCCGCTCGGGTGAGACCCCGCCTGCAGAGCTGCCTCCAGCTGTGGGGTCCCAGCACAGGAAGGACATGGAGCTGTTGGAGCGAGTCCAGAGGAGGCACCAAGATGGTCAGAAGGAGGGAGCACATCTCCTAAGAGAAAAGGCTGAGAGAATTGAGATTGTTCAGCCTGGAGAAGAGAAGGCTTCTGGATGACCTAATTGCAGCCTTGCAGTACGTGAGAGAAGCCTACGGGAAACAAGGAGAGGGGCTTTTTACAGGAGTACGTAGTGACAAGACAAGGGGAAATGGCTTCAAACTGAAAGAAGGTAGCTTTAGATTAGATACTGGGAAGAAATTCTTCCCTGTGAGGGTGATGAGGCCCTGGCACAGGTTGCCCAGAGAAGCTGTTGCTGTCCCATCCCTGGAAGGGTTCAAAGCTGACTTGGGTGGTGCTTTGAGCAATCTGGTCTAGTGAAAGGTATTCCTGCCCATGGCAGTGGGTTGGAACAAGATGGTCTTTAAGGTCTCTTCCAACCCAAACCATCCTGTGATTCTATGAACATGCAATGGGAGAAGGGTTTCTCTGCCCAATTGCTTCTCTGCTTTTTATTATTATAAATACAAATGCAGCTTGTATTATATTAAATTATATTTAAACAAAATTCTGATGCAAAGTTCTGACAAAATTTTCCATGTTTTATGGCTGTTCAGGAAAGAATGAGGCTGTTACCTTAGGTGCCTGTATTGGTAAAATAATCCATCTTTAAAGTCTATTTGAAGTCATGTTTTAGAACATGATAATGGAACTAGACGGACTTTTTGTCCTTTGGAGTTTTGTTTTCCTGTTTGTTTGTTTCGCAATTCTAAATCTACAATTTCTAGCTACTGTTCACTCACTGGGATAAGAAAACATAGTGGTTCTGTTGAGAGTAAAACTGTATAATCTACAAATTCTTTCTTGCTTCAAGGCAGAGGTGAAGTGTTAGCATTTTTTACCCTTGTTCATCTGGCTTTGGTTTTAATTAGAAAATTAGTTTTAGTTTTTGAATGCTTTATCCTTCCACTGTTATAAGACTTAAGATGTTCACCTGTTATATAAGTAATCCAGTGATATTTCTGTAGAAAATGGAAATAAAATTCCTTTATCAACTCCTAAATAATTGAAACTAAGTCTTTAGTCCTTTTTATTTAGGAAAAAGAATTGTAGAGTGGCCTGGATTTCCACTTTTCATTCAGTCCATAGCAGAAGAGTGACTGCATGTCTGTTCTGGAAAGAAAAGCTATGCCACAATTATCTTGCCTCTCTCTAAAAAAGAACATTTTATAATGAAGTTTTCATTTTCAGTCAGTAGCAGTAAAGAATGAACATCCATGTTTACGGTTTGGCCATAATTTGCATGCTGAAATAGTTTTTGCAGACTATTGAGGGAGTGGCTTTTTAGAGTAACTTGATGCCTTAAAGAACCTACAATTAAACAACTCTCTTTTGAGATAATATTAGTATGGGAGGTAGTATAAGGCTGGTCTTTGTTGGAGGCCTCCAGGGGCAGATACGGAAAATGCCCAACCCCACATGGAGTGAATACAGTTTTATAAGTTTAGCAAATCAGCATAACTTACAAAAATCCCCAATTAGAGACATAGGTGGTGAGGTCATTCTCTTCCAGTTCAACCCTTTTCTAAATCCTCCCCCCTCAGACAGGAACTAAACTTTGTTTATGAAAATAGGTATTGAAGAGCTGTTTTCAACCTTGGCTCCCAGGAAGAACCAAGATAGGATGGGGGCTTTGGACCCCCAGCTTGGAGCCTCTGGAATGTGTTTTGTCTTTTTGCCTATCAGGGTAGGGAGAAGGTAGGGAAAAGTGCTGGGGTTAGCCATGAATACAATAGGCCACAGAGATACAAATAAGTGTATAATGAATATAGAGAATATATAAAAGCAAGAAAGGCAGAAATCAATTTGGCATCAAACTAAGACTAGATTCATGGGGTGACATCTTGTAAAAATGTAAATTAATTTTTAAAAGGATAATGAGGTATAGTATGTTTTAAAGTGTGTAAACTTCCCAGAAACAGAGTTTATACTATTATTATTGTTGTTGTATAAAATTATGTATTTATCATTAAATAATGCATGGCAAAACCTAACAAGCTGACATGTCCATCATATCCAGAGACCATAAAACCACTGAATTAAAAGCACTGAACTGCCCTCAAGATTAAATGATGCTGAAAAAAAGCTTAAGCAGAGTCTGAACACTCTTTTGTTAGCAATGGTTTCATTTATTGACCTGAAATGATCCAAAGACTTTGTAATTTAAATGATACAGCAAGTGTTGTGAGAAATAGTAATAGAAAGCTAGGGAAAATTTGTTTTAACTTTATTATTTTTTATTTTTGATATGCAAAAGCCAATGGTATTTATGAACACACCAAGTAAATTTTTAAACAGCTAGTCACAAAGGCATTCCAGGATGAGAAGAAATGGCCTCAAGTTGTGTCAGGGGATGTATAGATTAGACACTAGGAGAAGTTTCTTCACTGAAAGGGTGGTCAGGAATTGGAACAGGCTGCTTAGGCAAATGGTGGAATCACCATCCTGGGAAGTGTTCAAAGAGCACATGGATGTGGCACTTGGGCATATGGTTTAGTGATGAGCACAGTGGTGCTGGGTTACCAATTCAACTTGATCATCTTAGCGGTCTTGTGCAACTTAAATAATTCTGTGGTTCCATGAAAGTCTCATGCATTAGTTTAAAGCACAGGAGGGTCTCTAGTGAAGATGGATTGCACAGGTAATTGAAGGAAGGTATGAGTCTTGTGAGTTAGTTTGCATTCTCTACCGTGGCAGTAAAACGGAAATGCAATGATGAAGCTAACTCTAACAGATAGCACTGCAAGCTGGCAGCTGGCTTAGCTCCAAGCAGTCCATTCAGGCTCTCTTAAGATACAGCTGTTATAGTGCTTCTAATTACAATTTAACTGAACTCCTCTATAAACTTTACAGCATAAGTACTTAGCACATTTTAAAAGCAGTTGGCTATAATGTATGTCCAATAATACATAAATAGTTAGGTTATAATGTGAATTGGTTTTGCATTTTATGGCTTTTTAAAGGCCTCACTGCCATCTGAAAATCAATTATATTGTCATTCAAGTTAGAAGTCTATAGGTTACAGATGTTATGGCTGGCAGGTCACAGCTGTGAGTATAGGTTTCTTTTGTAAAACAATAACAGAACCACAATAACTTCTTTGTATTAGCAATGGTTTGCATGGCTGAATTCATGCACCAGATTCTCGGCCTCATTCAACAAAAATTTCTTGAAGCATTCTGGGAAGAAGCGGTGATGTCTTTTCACTGTGTTTGTAATGACGACAGAGCTGAGACCTGAAGTCAGCAGATCAACTGATGTTCTCCCTTATGTATAAGAAAATTGATTCTACAATTCTGTGTCAGTTCCACTGTGGTACTGAGGACCACTGGCAGGCTTTGTATTTCTGCTTTGTGTTTTGCTACTGCACCAGCATATATCAGGAAATCATCAGATCAGTGCCAGGAGTTACGAAATAGAGAAACAAAGCAAGACCCTCCTCCCTGCAAGCCCCACACATTCTATCACCAGGTTTTGCTTTATTTGAGGAGAAATTGTGGGAGAACCTGGATACAGAATTTTTCTACACAATCATGGTGATTCATTGAAATTTTGAATGTTTTACAGAGCGTGGTGGGTGGGGTTTTTTTGCTTGTTTGTGGGTTTTTTTTGTTAGTGTTTTTTTTTTATTTTGTTTTGTTGTTGTTTTTTTTAATAAACTGCCCTTAAGTATCAAGCAATATTCTGATAAGTGCTGGAAAGGGTGATATATACTCCCTTCTAGGTAAAAGCTCTGATAAATCCCTGACCACTTGGTAGCTCTTGAGTCTTTCCCCGTATCACATCCTCATCTTCACTAGGTGTTTTCACAGCCTTCCTGGGGACTGTTAGGGGCTGAGCTCTGAAGCACTCAGGATTTGTAGTGTGCACACCTTAGAACAGCTAGCAAAAGATAATCCTGAAATCTGAAGTTCTGGTCTGCCAGCATTTGAGTGTTAATGAAGCTGATTCTGGAGAAGTAAGATCATATCGTTTTAATTTATGTGCAGACCTTCTGGACTGGTATTTGCTGGGCATGGAACCTTGTCTAATCTAGAGCGGAACTTCTGCCTCGTGATTCAATTTTTCCTGATACTGACAAAAGACCTTTAGAAGACATTTAAATAATATCAAAATGTTGTTTGGAAAACATATATGGTGTTTTCAACTGTGTTGACAGGTGTCCTCCCAATTCCATGTTCTGATGCTACAACTTACAACAATTTCCTGTTTTCCAGGGAAGTTTGCTAAAAAAATGGGATCTTTTAGGATTAAAATATACATATATGCATATTTTTCCCCCACAGAAGCCATACTGATGGTAGAACCAGTTGTCTAAAACTATGACAGCTCTAAGTTTCATCTACCTTTTCACTGGGACTGAGATACTACATAGTCTTCAAGAACAGATGACCTGTCAGAGCACACTGGAGATGAAAGTTGCCCGTTCAAATCAAATATGTCTTAATGAGCAGGCTTCTCATTTTTTAACTGTCCTCAGGTATGTTCTTTAGTAGCCTGACCCACTTTGTGAGAGAAGATTATCTGTGACTTGGAGAAGGCTTGTAAATATTTGCTGCATCACAAAGCTCCATTTTGCTGCCATTTTCTTTTCTGAAAGCAAACAGGTCTTTTGTCTAGACCTATTACCTTAATAAAAGATCAAAGAAAAGGATGTTTTTCCATCTCAGCAACAGAACTGAGGTTTGAGATGACAGTCTAAAGTCTGTTTCAAAAATTTTGATTTGCAATAATTGTTCCCTAATTAGCCTGTGGAAGGACAGCAGAAAAAAGTTAATGATCAGAAAATCTCTTCTCTAGTAGCCTAAATTTGATATCTATCTCCTACCTTCAAAAAGTACCATGCAAACCTGTCATATGATTCATGCTATGTTCTTACAAGCAGGGAATATACCAATTTAGTACATAAATCAAGTGTGCAATTAATGTAAACTCTAGTATAAATTTATCACACCTTGAATTTCTGAAATTTCTCATTAACCTCTTGGTAATACAGTTTATTATATTTGGAGTGTAAGCTTGTCGTTTTTGACTTTCACTTGTGCTCAGCACTGTGGCAGCTGCAGCACACAAAACAAGTAATGCCCTACCATTTATGTTCCACAGATTCTGTAACTGTAAAATTACTAAAACCAGTGGAAGTGAGCATTATGCATCTTGTGATTTAAACTCCAGACATTTTTCATTATTTTCAAGAATAAAAGATGGATAATCCTAGAAACAGTAAGCAATCATCTGTTATTCACCTTCCACATGCCATTTGCGGGTTTATGTAGCTGTCTTAACCATCCTGAATCATCTCTTTTCTAGGTTGATGGAGACTACTTTGCTTAGTCTTTCTCCTCAACAGATGTGATTGTCCTTTGAACTTTCTCTAGATACCCTTTCAGGGCCTATGGATATCATATTTGCAAGTATCAATAGCAGAGCAGAAAAAAAATACCCATGCCACCAGCAAGCAAGTATTCAGAAGTTCTTCTGGAATATCACAAGTATAGGTGTTAGAAACATGGATTTACTTTGTAATACACCACAGAGATACTAGTATTTGAAGGAGATTTTGACACATAAAAGTAAGTTTATTGCCAAGAATGAAGTTCAATAAAATGTACTTCTGTGACTTTTGAAATCTCTTTTGTATAAACAAAACTTCACTTATTTGATGCTCTTCTGGGAAGTTTTCAAAAATAAATTAATATTCTGGCATAAGTTTCATTCAGTGTTAATTCATTGCATTATATTTTCTTCCTGTTGATGTGATGTCTGTGCTACAGTGTAAGGAACCAATTTAATTTTTATTTCTGCCTCAACATTGTTTAGTTTAATTCTCGAACTGTGGGTTAAAAATCCATTTTTTTTGCATCGGGTGGAAAATTACTAGAGGGGCTGTACACGTGCTGGCAATCTTAACACGTTGTCACATGCAGAGGGTGGTTAGCACTCGTGAGGGGGAGGAGACCGCAAACATTACAGTCTCTAACCAGGCACCCCCTTTAGAAAATGGAGTGAAGTTCTGTCTCCGGGGGAACTTTGCCGGACAGCCAATACGGGGAGAGAAAACTTCCACCACTGGGCCGCAAGTGATTGCCCCTAGAGGACAAGAAACCCCTGCTGCCATGTGAAGACTTCTCTGACTAACCCGTGGGTGTCCTCAAGGGATCGGACTATGGGAGGAGCCTTGGGATATAAAAACAATTAACTGCGTCACAACAGGCTTAGCTCGTTCACTGATTTGCTTGTTTCTTCGTTGCTCCCGTCCTTGTTCAGTCCAGCTTGTCTTGCCTGAGGTCCTTCTCCCTGTGGTCTACCCTGCTTCATTCCTCCCTGCCTGCCCTGCCTTCTGACCGTGCTTTTGTCCTTTCTTCGCTCCCGCAGCCATCTGCCGCGACCCCATCCACGGTTCGGATCGTCACCGCAATCCCACAGCAGCCTGCCACAATCCTGCAGCCTATCCTGCCCGCTGCTCCACTGCCTCCCGAGCGCCACCTCAGCCTGTCGCTGCGGAGGCAGCTGCCACCCGCCTGCCCCAAGTCGCACTTCGCCTCTCTTCCCAAGAGCTGCGCGGACTCCCGCCGGCTCACAGCGCGCACCACTACCTGCCCACCGGACGCTGACAGTGCACCCCAGAGTCTTGGCGGTAACACCCTGTCTCACTGTCTCTGTCTCTCTCTCCCTCTGATTCTTCTTTCCCCTCCTTCGCTTCTGCTTTTGCTGTCCTCCTCTGGTTTCTCTCATTCATAAATGGGTCTCAGATATAATAGTGGCCTCGTTTGTGCTTAATTTTGTCCGAGATGGCCGTTTGAAAGAATCCCTTGCAGTTCCCCATAGTGGAATATGACATACAGTTAACTCAGTGTAGCCTTCAGAGAGTTAATGACTGTGCACGCCTCCAGTAATGCACCTCCCACAGCAGAGTACTGGTATGGAAATATATAGCCTTCATGTCTTGCACCATATCGAACAAACCATCACTCCAGTTTGTTTTCTAGACTTAATTGTTACTTACTCAAGTCCCAGTTAAGTGCTTATCAGTACTCTGAACTCGCAGTCAAAATACATACATTAACCTTGGCTCATTTCCTGACTATAAACAACATACTTAACTACATGTACTGTGTCTTTTAATCAATAAAACAGGAGGAAAAAAAACCCAAACCCACAATTAATTAATATAAAAATGCAAAAAAGGATTTACAATACCAAAGGCCTTTAATTTACAGTTGTTGACATCATAGCATCACGTACTATGTTTATGAAAACTATGAATATGTTTATATTTTGAATATTTATTCTGGGAGCAATTGAGAGAAATTCCTGTTATTTTTTGTTTTCAATGACTTTACTAATTGTAGAATCATAGAATCATAAAACAGCTTGGGTAGGAACGGACCTTAAAGCTCATGTCAGTCCAACCCACTGCCAGGGGAAAAGACCTTCCACAAGACCAGGTTGCTTATAGCCCCATCCAACATGACCTCAAACACTTCCAGAGATGGGGCAGCCACAGATTCTCTGGGTAACCTATGTCAGTGCCTCACCACCCTCACAGTAAAAAGTTTCTTCCCAGTATCTAATCTAAACCTATTGACTTTCAGTTTGAAGCTGTCTCAGTTTAGAGACAAGTTTAGGAGAAGAACACTTTGGAATGAGTGTTTCTGCTAACACAAAAAGGGGTTCCAAGAATCCCTTTCTGCCAGTGAGAAAATGAATACTAGTGGATGAAAGTGCAAAGAACCCAACCATTTATTGACAAACCGTTTATTGACAAAGTGTCCAGGTGGCATGGGAAAAAATGAATAAATGCTAGATATTTAATTGCCAGAACCTTACCCCACACACACATACACACCCCCACACCAGAACAGAAAACCCCAGAATGCCAGGGAAAGAAAAAACACAGCTGGCCACGTGGCAATGAGGAACAAAATAGTGCCAGCTTTTGTCTCGGGGAAGGAAGAAAGTTCATGGAGCAGCTCAGGAAAAAAACAGATAGGAACCTGGTGAATCTCCAATGTTGGTCTCCTCCTCACAGCAGACGAAGATGGTGGATTCAGGGTCCTTACGTTCGCTAGGTCAGCCCTTTCTGAGGTCTGGGACCGGGACAGAGCAGCTCCTCAGGTCCCCAGTGGTCTATGGCCAATGCTTCTCCCATAGATTTGTCCTCTCTGATCTTGGAGCAAAACCAAGCCAAACAGTTCAAGAAAAAACAAAAGCTGCTGGAGGATTGCAGTGTCCAAGGCCAGGGAAAGGGGGGAAAAAAAACCTTCTTGCCGAAGCTAAGGTCAGGAAAATCCACCAACACCAGAGGTTTATGTCTGTCAGGCAAATTAATTCACAAGCACCAGAGGTTTATGTCCAAAAAGGAGACAGAAGAGTCCTGTAACCTTATTCAAATAAAGGGAGAAGCCATGGGCATTTCCCATGGGGTCTCTCGAATTGTTGGGGGATGCAACCCCCTTTTTATCGTAATTCCCAGCTGCAACACCCTCTTCCTTTCCCCATTGGCTGAGATACTCAGAAGGTACAGACTTCTTGAATCTCCTATTCTATGCCCCCCTCTAATATGTACCCCTCCTTTTGTTATATAAAAGAATAAAA